>JANJXV010000058.1:235000-582500 GCA_024803745.1 Megascapheus bottae | reverse complement strand
CCCTGAACCTAAACCTAACGCTAACCCTTACACTTACCCTAATCCTAACGCTAAACCTAACCCTAACCCTTACCCTAACCCTAACCCTAACCTTAATGCTAACCTTAAACCTTACCCTTACTGTTACCCTAACCATAACCCTAACCCTAACCCTAAATTTAACCATAACCCTAACCCTAAACCTTACCCTTACCCTAACCCTAAACCTAAACCTAACATTAACCCTAACCCTACCTCTAACCCTTACCCTTACCCTAAACCTAACCCTAACCCTAATCCTAACCCTACCCCTTACCCTAACCCTAACCCTAACCCTAACCCTAACCTTAACCCTAACCCTAACCCTAACCCTAACACTTACCCTCACCCTAACCCTAACCCTAACCCTAACCGAAACACTAACACTTACCTTAGCCTAACCCTAACACTAACGTTAACCGTAACCCTAAACATTAACCTTACCCTAACCCTAACCCTAAACCCTAACCCTTACTCTTACCCTAATCCTAACCCTAAACCTAACCCTTTCCCTTACCCTAACCCTAACCGTTACCCTAACCCTGACCTTAACCCTAACCCTAACCCTGACTCCTAACCCTAACCCTAACCCTAACCCCTACCCTAACCCTAACCCTAACTCTAACCCTTACCATTACCTCACCCTAACCCTATCCTTAATGCTAACCCTAACACTAACCCTAACCCTTACCCTAAGGCTAAACATTACCCTTAACCTTACCCTAACCCTAACCCTTACCCTAAACTTAACCCTAACCTTAACCCTAACCCTTACTCTTACATTAACCCTAACCCTATACCTAACCCTAAACCTAACCCTAACCCTAACTCTTACCCTTAACCTAACCCTAACTCTAACCCTAGCCCTTACATTTACCCTAACCCTAACCCTAACCCTAATCTTAAAACTAACCCTAACCCTAACCCTAACCCTTACCCATACCCTTACCTTAACCCAAACCCTAAATCTAACCCTAACCCTAACGCTAACTCTAAACTTTACCCTAACCCTAACCCTAACCCTTACACTTACCCTAACCCTAACCTTAAACCTAACCCTAACCCTAACCGTAACCCTAACCCTTACCTTTACAATAACCCTAACCCTAACCTTAACCACAACCCTAAACCCAACCCTAACCCTAACCCTAACGCTTACCCTTAATCTAACCCTAACCCTAATACAAACCCTAACATTTAACCTTACGCTAACCCTAACCCTAACCCTAACACTAACCCTATCCCTAACCCTAACCCTTACCCTAAACCTAACCATAAACCCTAGCCCTAACCCTTACCCAAAACCTAACCCTAACCCTAACCCTTACCATTACCCTAAACCTAACCCTACTTCTAACCCTAACATTAACCCTAACCCTAAACCTTACCCTAAACCTAAACCTAACCCTTAGCCTAACCCTAACCCTAACCCTAAACTTAAACCTAACCCTAAGCATAACCCTAACCATTATCATTACCCTAACCCTAACCCTTACCCTAACCCTAACCCTTAACCCTAACCCTAAACCTAACCCTAATCCTAACCCTAACCCTAACCCTTACAGTAACCTTAACCATATCCGTAACCCTAAGCTTAACCCTAACACTTACCCTAATCCTAACTCTAAATCTAACACTAAACCTATCCCTATCCCTTACCCTTACCCTAACCATAACCCTAACCCTAAACCTAAACCTTACCTTTACCCTAAACCTACCCCTAACCCTTACCCTTACCCTAACCCTAACCCTAACCATAACCCTTACCCTTATCTTAACCCTAACCCTAACCCTAAACCTAACCCTAACCTTACCCTAACCCTAACTCTAAACCTTACCTTTACACTAAACCTAACCCTAACCCTTACCCTAACCCTAACCCTAACCCTAACCCTAACCCTTACCTTACCCTAAAGCTAACCCTAACCTTAACCCTAACACTAACCCTAACCTTAACCCTAACACTAACCTTAACCTTAACCCTAACCCTAACACTAACCCTAACCCTAACCCTTACCCTTACCCTAAACCTAACCTTAAACCTAACCCTAACCCTAACACTAACCCTTAACCTTACCCTAACACTAACCCTAACCCTAACCCTTACTCTTACCCTAACCCTAACCCTAACCTTAATGCTAACCCTAACCCTAAACCTAACCCTTAACCTAACTTTAACCCTAACCCTAATCCTTACCCTAACCCTAACCCTAACCATTACCTTACACTAAACCTAACCCTAAACCTAACCCTAACACTAGCCCTAATACTAACCCTTACCCTTACCCTAAACCTAACCCTAACCCTAAACCTAACCCTAACTCTTACCCTTACCCTAACCGCTACCCTAACCCTAACCCTAACCTTAACCCTAACCCTAACCCTTACCCTAAACCTTACCATTAAACTTACCCTAACCTTAAACCTAACCGTAATACTAACCCTAACCCTAACACTTACCGTTAACCCAAACCCTAACCCTAACACTAACCCTAACCTTAACCCTAACCCTAACCCCAACCCTAACTTTTACCCTAACCCTAACTTTAACCCTAAACCTAACCCTTACCCTAAACCTAAACCTTACCCTAACCGTAACCCTAACCGTAACCCTAACACTTACCCTTACCATAACCCTAAACCTACCTCTAACCCTAATCCTAAACCTAACCCTTACACTAACCCTAACCCTAACCCTTAGCCTAAGCCTAACCCTAACCTTTACCCTAACCCTAACACTAACCCTTATCCTAACCCTAACCCTAACCCTAACCCTTACCCTTAGCCTAACCCTAACACTAACCTTAACCCTAGCCCTAACCCTAACCCTAACCCTAACCCTTAACCTAACTCTAACCCTAACCCTAACCCCTAACCCTAACCCTAACCCTTAACCTAACCCTAACACTTACCCTAACCCTAACCCTTAACCTAACCCTAACTGTAACCATAACTTTAACCCTAATCCTTACCATAACCCTAACCCTAACCCTACCCCTAAACCTAACCCTTTCCCTAACCCTAACTGTAACCCCTAACCCTAACCCTAACCCTAAACCTTACCCTAACCCTAACCCTTAGCCTAACCCTAACCCTAACCCTAAACTTAACCCTAACCCTAACACTAAACCTTACCCTAACCCTAACCCTAACCCTTACCCTAACCCTAACCCTAAACTTAACCCTAACCCTAATCCTAAACCTTACCCTAACCCTAACCCTTACCGTTACCCTAACCCTAACTCTAACCCAAACCCTAAACCTAACCCTAACCCTAACCATAACCCTTACCCTTACCCTAACCCTAACCCCAAACCTAACCCTAACCCTAACCATAACCCTTACCCTTACCCTAACCCTAACCCCAAACCTAACCCTAACCCTAATCCTTACCCTAACCCTAACCCTAAACCTAACCCTAACACTAACACTAAACCTTACCCTAACCCTAACCCTAACCCTTACCCTAACCCTAACCCTAAACTTAACCCTAACCCTAACCCTAAACCTTACCCTAACCCTAACCCTTACCGTTACCCTAACCCTAACTCTAACCCAAACCCTAAACCTAACCCTAACCCTAACCATAACCCTTACCCTTACCATAACCCTAACCCCAAACCTAACCCTAACCCTAACCATAACCCTTACCCTTACCCTAACCCTAACCCCAAAACTAACCCTAACCCTAATCCTTACCCTAACCCTAACCCTAACCCTTACCCTAAACCTAACCATAAACCCTAACCCTAACCCTTACCCAAAACATAACCCTAACCCTAACCCTTACCATTACCCTAAACCTAACCCTACTTCTAACCCTAACAATAACCCTAACCCTAAACCTTACCCTAAACCTAAAACTAACACTTAGCCTAACCCTAACCCTAACCCTAAACTTAACCCTAACCCTAAGCATAACCCTAACCATTACCATTACCCTAACCCTAACCCTTACCCTAACCCTAACCCTAACCCTTATCTTAAACCTAACCCTAACCCTAAACTTAACCCTAACCCTAACCCTTACCCTAACCCTAACCCTAACCCTAAACCTAACCCTTACCCTTAGCCTAACCCCAATCCTAACCTTAACCCTAACCCTAACCCTAACCCTTACCCTTACCCTTACCCTAACCCTAACCCTAACCCTAACCCTTACTCTAACCATAACCCTAACCCCAAACCTAACCCTAACCCTAACACTAACCCTAAACCTTACCCTTACTCTAACCTAACCCTAAACCTAAACCTGACTCCTAACCCTAACCCTAACACTAACCCTTACCCTTACCCTAACCCTAACCCTAAGCTTAACCCTAAACCTAACCCTAACGCTAACCCTAACCCTTACCCTAACCCTAACCTGAACCTAAACCTAACCCTAACCCTTACCCTTACCCTAACCCTAACCCCAAACCTAACCCTAACCCTAACCATAACCCTTACCCTTACCGTAACCCTTATACTAACCCTAACCTTAACCCTAACCCTAACCTTTACCCTTATCCTAACCCTAACCCTGAACCTAAGCCTAACCCTAACCCTTACCCTTACCCTAACCCTAACCCTAACCTTAACCCTAACCCTAACCGTTACCCTTACCCTAACCCTAACCCTAACTTTACCCTAACCCTAACACTAACCTAAATGCTAACCCTAAACCTAACCCTTACCTTAACCCTAAACTTAACCCTAATCCTTACCCTAAACCGAACCCTAACCCTTACCCTTTTCCTAAAACTAACCCTAACCCTAAACCTTACCCTTACCCTTACCCTAACCCTAACTCTAACCCTAACCCTAACCCTTACCGTTACCCTAACGCTAACCCTAAACCTAACCCTAACCCTAACCCTACCTCTAACCCTTACCCTTACCCTAAACCTAACCCTAACCCTAACCCTAACCCTAGCCCTTACCCTAACCCTAATCCTAACCCTAACACTAACGTAACCCTAACCCTAACCCTTACCCACACCCTCACCCTTACCCTAATCCTAACCCTAACCCTAACACTTACCCTTAGCCTAACCCTAACCCTAACGTTAACCGTAACCCTAAACCTTACCCTTACCCTAACCCTAACCCTAACCCTTACTCTTACCCTAATTCTAACCCTAAAACTAACACTAAACTTACCCTAACCCTAACCTTACCCTAACCCTAAATTTAACCCTAACCCTAACCCTGAAACTAACCTTAACCCTAACCCTAACCATTACCCTAACCCTAACCCTAAACCTAACCCTAACCCTTACCATTTCCCCAAACCTAACCCTAACCTTAATGCTAGCCCTAACACTAACCCTAACCCGAACCCTAACCCTAATCCTTACCCTAACCCTAACCCTAATCCTTAACCTTTCCCTAACCCTAACCCTAACCCTAACCCTAAACATTACCCTTACCCTTACCCTAACCCTAAGCCTAATCATTACCCTAACCTTAACCCTAACCCTAATCCTAACCCTAACCTTACCCTAACCCTAACCCTAACCCTAATCCTAAACTTAACCCTAACTCTAAGCCTAACCCCAACCATTACCATTACCCTAACACTAACCCTAACCCTGACCCTTAGCCTAAACCTAACCCTAACCCTAACCTTAACCCTAACCCTAACCCTAACCCTAACCCTTACCCTAACCCTAACCCTTACCCTTAGCCTAACCCTAACCCTAACCCTAACCTTAACCCTAACCCTAACCCAAACCCTTACCCTTACCCTAACCCTAACCCTAACCTTTACTCTAACCCTAACCCTAAACCCAAACCTAACCCTAACCCTAACACTAACCCTAAATCTTACCCTTACTCTAACCTAACCCTAAACCTAAACCTGACTCCTAACCCTAACCCTAACACTAACCCTTACCCTTACCCTAACCCTAACCCTAAGCTTAACCCTAAACCTAACACTAAACCTAACTCTAACCCTTACCCTAACCCTAAACCTGAACCTAAACCTAACCCTAACCCTTACCCTTACACTTTCCCTTACCCGAATCCTAACCCTAAACCTAACCCTAACCCTTACCCTAACCCTAACCCTTATACTAACCCTAACCTTAACCCTAGCCCTAACCTTTACCCTTATCCTAACCCTAACCCTGAACCTAAACCTAACCCTAACCCTTACCCTTACCCTAATCCTAACCCTAAACCTAACCCTTACCCTAACCCTAACCCTAACCCTTGCCTTAACCCTAAACTTAACCCTAATCCTTACCCTAACCCGAACCCTAAACCTTACCCTTTTCCTAACACTAACCCTAACCCTAAACCTTACCCTTACCCTTACCCTAACCCTAACCCTAACCCTAACCCTTACTGTTACACTAACCCTAACCCTAAACCTAACCCTAACCCTACCTCTAACCCTTACACTTAACCTAAACCTAACCCTAACCCTAACCCTAATCCTAGCCCTTACCCTTACCCTAACCCTAACCCTAACCCTAACCCTAACCCTAACTTTAACCCTAACACTAACCCTAACCCTAACCCTTACCCTCACCCTCACCTTTACCCTAATCCTAACCCTAACCGTAACACTTACCCTTAGCCTAACCCTAACCCTAACGTTAACCGTAACCCTAAACCTTACCCTTACCCTAACACTAAACCTAACCCTTACTCTTACCCTAATTCTAACCCTAAACCTAACCGTAACCCTTACCCTAACCCTACCCCTTACCCTAACCCTAAATTTAACCCTAACCCTAACCCTGAACCTAACCCTAACACTAATCCTAACCCTAACCCTAACCCTAAGACTTACCCTAACCCTAACCCTAACCCTAATCCTTAACCTTTCCCTAACACTAACCCTAAACCTAAACATTACCCTTTCCCTTACCCTAACCCTAAACCTAACCATTACCCTAACCTTAACCCTAACCCTAATCCTAACCCTTACCTTACCCTAACCCTAACCTAAACCTAACCCTAAACCTAAGGCTAACCCTAACCCTTACCCTTAACCTAACCCTAATTCAAACCCTAGCCCTTACATTCACCCTAACCCTAACCCTAAACTTAATGCTAATCCTAACCCTAAACCTAAACCTTACCCTTACCCTAACCCTAACACTACCCCAGTCCTTACCCTAACCCTAACCCTAACCCTAACCTTATCCCTAACTCTAACCTTAATCCTAACCCCTACCCTAACCCTAACCCTAACCCTAACCCTTACCATTACCCTCACCCTAACCCTAACATTAATGCTAACCCTAACACTAACCCTAACCCTTACCCTAAGGCTAAACATTACCCTTAACCTTACCCTAACACTAACCCTTACCCTAACCTTAACCCTAACCCTAACCCTAACCCTAATCCTAACCCTTACCCTTACCCTAACCCTAACCCTAAACCTAACCCTAAACCTAACCCTAACCCTAACCCTTACCCTTAACCTAACCCTAACTCTAAACCTAGCCCTTACATTTACCCTAACCCTAACCCTAACCATAATCTTAAACCTAAGCCTAACCCTAACCCTAACCCTTACCCTTATCTTAACCTTAACCTTAAATCTAACCCTAACCCTAACCCTAACTCTAAACTTTACCCTAACCCTAACCCTTACACTTACCCTAACCCTAATCTTAAACCTAACCCTAACCCTAACCTTTACCCTTATCTTAACCCTAACCCTAACTCTAACCCTAACCCTAACTCTAAGCTTTACCCTAACCCTAACCCTAACCCTTACACTTACCCTAACCCTAACCTTAAACCCAACCCTAACCCTAACCCTAACGCTTACCCTTAATGTAAGCCTAACCCTAACCCTAATCCAAACCCTAACATTTAACCTTATGCTAACCCTAACCCTAACACTAACACTAACCCTAGCCCAAACCCTAACCCTTACCCTAAACCTAACCATAAACCCTAACCCTAACCCTTACCCAAAACCTAACCCTAACCATAACCCTAACACTTACCCTAACCCTAAGCCTTACCCTTAGCCTAACCCTAACCCTAACCCTAACCTTAACCCTAACCCTAACCCAAACCCTTACCCTTACCCTAAACCTAACCCTAACCCTTACTCTAACCCTAACCCTAAACCCAAACCTAACCCTAACCCTAACCCTAAACCTTACCCTTACTCTAACCTAAACCTAAACCTAAACCTGACTCCTAACCCTAACCCTAACACTAACCCTTACCCTTACCCTAACCCTAACCCTAAGCTTAACCCTAAACCTAACACTAAACCTAACTCTAACCCTTACCCTAACCCTAACCCTGAACCTAAACCTAACCCTAACCCTTACCCTTACACTTTCCCTTACCCTAATCCTAACCCTAAACCTAACCCTAACCCTTACCCTAACCCTAACCCTTATACTAACCCTAACCTTAACCCTAACCCTAAACTTTACCCTTACACTAACCCTAACCCTGAACCTAAACCTAACCCTAACCCTTACCCTTACCCTAATCCTAACCCTAAACCTAACCCTTACCCTAACCCTAACCCTAACCCTAACCCTAACCCTTGCCTTAACCCTAAACTTAACCCTAATCCTTACCCTAACCTGAACCCTAACCCTTACCCTTTTCCTAACCCTAACCCTAACCCTAAACCTTACCCTTACCCTTACCCTAACCCTAACCCTAACCCTAACCCTTACTGTTACACTAACCCTAACCCTAAACCTAACCCTAACCCTACCTCTAACCCTTACATTTACCCTAAACCTAACCCTAACCCTAACCCTAATCCTAGCCCTTACCCTTACCCTAACCCTAACCCTAACCCTAACCCTAACCTTAACCCTAACACTAACCCTAACCCTAACCCTTACCCTCACCCTCACCCTTACCCTAATCCTAGCCCTAACCGTAACACTTACCCTTAGCCTAACCCTAACCCTAACGTTAACCGTAACCCTAAACCTTACCCTTACACTAACCCTAAACCTAACCCTTACTCTTACGCTAATTCTAACCCTAAACCTAACCCTAACCCTTACCCTAACCCTACCCCTTACCCTAACCCTAAATTTAACCCTGAACCTAACCCTAACCCTAACCCTAACCCTTACCCTAACCCTAACCCTTACCCTAACCCTAAATTTAACCCTAACCCTAACCCTGAACCTAACCCTAACACTAATCCTAACCCTAACCCTAACCCTAATCCTTACCGTAACCCTAACCCTAACCCTAATCCTTAACCTTTCCCTAACCCTAACCCTAAACCTAAACATTACCCTTACCCTTACCCTAACCCTAACCCTAACCGTTACCCTAACCTTAACCCTAACCCTAATCCTAACCCTTACCTTACCCTAACCCTAAACTAAACCTAACCCTAAACCTAACCCTAACCCTAACCCTTACCCTTAACCTAACCCTAATTCAAACCCTAGCCCTTATATTCACCCTAACCCTAACCCTAACCCTAAACTTAATGCTAAACCTAACCCTAACCCTAACCCTTACCCTTACCCTAACCCTAACACTACCCCAATCCTTACCCTAACCCTAACCCTAACCCTAAACTTATCCCTAACTCTAACCTTAATCCTAACCCCTTCAATAACCCTAACCCTAACCCTAACCCTTACCATTACCCTCACCCTAACCCTAGCATTAATGCTAACCCTAACACTAACCCTAACCCTTACCCTAAGGCTAAACATTACCCTTAATCTTACCCTAACCCTAACCCTTACCCTAAACATAACCCTAACCCTAATCCTAACCCATACACTTACCCTAACCCTAACCCTGAACCTAACCCTAAACCTAACCCTAACCCTAACCCTTACCCTTAACCTAACCCTAACTCTAAATCTAGCCCTTACATTTACCCTAACCCTAACCATAACCATAATCTTAAACGTAACCCTAACCCTAACCCTAACCCTTACCCTTATCTTAACCCTAACCCTAAATCTAACCCTAACCCTAACGCTAACTCTAAACTTTACCCTAACCCTAACCCTAACCCTTACACTTACCCTAACCCTAACCTTAAACCTAACCCTAACCCTAACCCTAACCCTTACCTTTACAATAACCCTAACCCTAACCTTAACCCCAACCCTAACCCTAAATCTAACCCTAACCCTAACGCTTACCCTTAATGTAACCCTAACCCTAACCCTAACCCTAACCCTAAACCTAACACTAACCCTAGCCCTAACCCTAACCCTTACCCTAAACCTAACCATAAACCCTAACCCTAACCCTTACCCAAAACCTAACCCTAACCCTAACCCTTACCATTACCCTAAACCTAACCCTACTTCTAACCCTAACAACAACCCTTACCATAAACCTTACCCTAAACCTAACCCTAACCCTTAGCCAAACCCTAACCCTAAACTTAACCCTAACCCTAAGCCTAACCCTAACCATTACCATTACCCTAACCCTAACCCTCACCCTAACCCTAACCCTTAGCCTAAACCTAACCCTAACCCTAACCTTAACCCTAACCCTAATCCTAACCCTAACCCTTACCCTAACCCTAACCCTAACCCTTACCCTTAGCCTAACCCTAACCTTAACCCTAACCCTAACCGTAACCCTTACCCTTACCCTTACCCTAACCCTAACCCTAACCCTTACTCTAACCCTAACCCTAACCCCAAACCTAACCCTAACCCTAACCCTAACCCTAAACCTTACCCTTACTCTAACCTAACCCTAAACCTAAACCTGACTCCTAAACCTAACCCTAACACTAACACTTACGCTTACCCTAACCCTAACTCTAAGCTTCACCCTAAACCTAACACTAACCCTAACCCTAACCCTTACCCTAACCCTAACCCTGAACCTAAACCTAACCGTAATCCTTACCCTTACCCTTACCCTTACCCTAATCCTAACCCTAAACCTAACACTAACCCTTACCCTAACCCTAACCCTTATACTAACCCTAACCTTAACCCTAACCCTAAACTTTACCCTTACCCTAACCCTAACCCTGAACCCAAACCTACCCCTAACCATTACCCTTAACCTAATCTTGTCCCTAAACCTAACCCTAAACCTTACCCTAACCCTAACCCTAACCTTAACCATAACCCTAACCATTACCCTTACCCTAACCCTAATCCTAAACCTTACCCTAACCCTAACCCTAACCTTAACCCTAACCCTAATCCTAACCCTAACCCTTACCCTAACCCTAACCCTAACCCTTACCCTTAGCCTAACCCTAACCTTAACCCTAACCCTAACCGTAACCCTTACCCTTACCCTTACCCTAACCCTAACCCTAACCCTTACTCTAACCCTAACCCTAACCCCAAACCTAACCCTAACCCTAACCCTAACCCTAAACCTTACCCTTACTCTAACCTAACCCTAAACCTAAACCTGACTCCTAAACCTAACCCTAACACTAACACTTACGCTTACCCTAACCCTAACTCTAAGCTTCACCCTAAACCTAACACTAACCCTAACCCTAACCCTTACCCTAACCCTAACCCTGA
Organism: Megascapheus bottae; assembly: GCA_024803745.1. Classification (NCBI taxonomy): domain Eukaryota; kingdom Metazoa; phylum Chordata; class Mammalia; order Rodentia; family Geomyidae; genus Megascapheus; species Megascapheus bottae. The sequence continues at coordinate 571,005 of JANJXV010000058.1, read as the reverse complement.
ACCTAAACCTAACCGTAATCCTTACCCTTACCCTTACCCTTACCCTAATCCTAACCCTAAACCTAACACTAACCCTTACCCTAACCCTAACCCTTATACTAACCCTAACCTTAACCCTAACCCTAAACTTTACCCTTACCCTAACCCTAACCCTGAACCCAAACCTACCCCTAACCATTACCCTTAACCTAATCTTATCCCTAAACCTAACCCTAAACCTTACCCTAACCCTAACCCTAACCTTAACCATAACCCTAACCATTACCCTTACCCTAACCCTAATCCTAAACCTTACCCTAACCCTAACCCTAACCCTTACCCTAACCCTAACCCTAAAGTTAATGCTAACCCTAACCCTAACCCTAACCCTTACCTTAACCCTAAACTTAACCCTAATCCTTACCCTAACCCGAACCCTAACCCTTACCCTTTTCCTAACACTAACCCTAACCCTAAACCTTACCCTTATCCTTACCCTAACCCTAACCGTAACCCTAACCCTTACCGTTAACCTAACCCTAACCCTAAATCTAACCCTAACTCTAACCCTACCTCCAACCCTTACCCTTACCATAAACCTAACCCTAACCCTAACCCTAAACCTAGCCCTTACCCTTAACCTAACCCTAATCCTAACTCTAACCTTAACCCTAACCCTAACCCTAACGCTAACCCTTACCCTCACCCTCACCCTTACCCTAATCCTAACCCTAACCCTAACAGTTACCCTTATCCTAACCCTAACCCTAACGTTAACAGTAACCCTAAACCTTACCCTTATCCTAACCCTAACCCTAACCCTTACTCTTACCCTAATTCTAACCCTAACCCTAACCCTAACCCTAAACCTTACCATTACTCTAACCTAACCCTAAACCTGAACCTGACTCTTAACCCTAACCCTAACACTAACCCTTACCCTTAACCTAACCCTAACCCTAAGCTTAACCTAAACCTAACACTAACCCTAACCCTAACCCTAACCCTTACCCTAACCGTAACCCTAACTCTACCTCTAACCCAAAACCTTAACCCTAGCCTTAACCCTAACCATAACCCTAACACTAACCCTTACCCTTACCCTAACCCTAACCCTAACCCTAACCCTTACCCTAACCCTATGCCTAACCCTAACCCCAAATCTAACCCTAACCCTAACCATAACCCTAAACCTTACCCTAACCCTAACTCTAACCCTTAGCCTTACCGTAACCCTAACCCTAACCCTAACCCTTACCCTAACCCTAACCCTAACTCTTCCCCTAACCCTAACACTAACCCTAACCCCTAGCCCTAACCCCAACACTAACGCTCACCCTAACCCTAACCCTAACCCTAACCCTTATGCTAACCCTAACCCTAACTCTAAACCTAAACCTATCCCTAACCCTAACCCGAAACCTTACCCTAACCCTAATCCTTACCCTAACCCTAAACCTAACACAACCCTAACATTAACCCTAACCTTTACCCTTACCCTAACTCTAACCCTAACCCAAACCCTAAACCTAACCCTAAACCTAACCCTAACCCTTACCCTTACCATAACCCTAACCCGAAAACTAACCCTAACGCTAACCCTAACCCTAACCCTTTCCCTTCCCCTAACTCTAAACATAACCCTAACCCTAACACTAACCCTTCCCATAACCCTAACCCTAACCCTAACCCTTACCCTTAACTTAACCCTAACCCTAACTCTTATGCTTACCCTAACCCTAACCCTAACCTTAATGCTAACCCTATCCCTAACGCTAAACCTAACCCTAATCCTAAACCTAGACCTAACCCTAATACCCTAACCCTAAACCTAACACTTTGCCTAACCTTAACCCTAACCCTAACCTTAACCCTAACCCTAACCCTAACCCTATCCCTGACCCTTACCCATACCCTAACCCAAACCCTAACCCTAACATTTACGCTAACCTTAACCCTAACCCTAATGCTAACCCTTACCCTTACCCTAACCATATCCCTAAACCTAACCCTTACCCTTACCATAACCCAAACCCTAACCCTAACTCTAACCCTAACCCCTAACCATAACCCTAACCCTAAAAATTACCTTAAACCTAACTCTATCGCTTAGCCTTACCGTAACCCTAACCCTAACCCTAACCCTTAACCTAATCCTAACCCTAACCCTTACCCTAACCCTAACCCTAACCCTTACCCTTACCCTAAACCTAATCTTAAACCTAACCCTAACCCTAACCCTTATCCTTACCCTAACACTAACCCTAACATTAACCCCAAACCTAAACCTAAACCTAACTCTAAACATAACGCTTACACTTACCCTAAACCTAACCCTAACCCTAACCCTAACACTTACCCCTACCCTAACCCTAACCCTAACCCTAACCCTAACTTTTAACATAGCCCTAACCTTAACCCTAACCCTAACCCTTACCCTAACCCTAACCCTAACCCTAACCCTCACCCTAAACCTAAACCTAAACCTAAACCTAAACCTAACCCTTACCCTTACCCTAACCCTAACCCTAACCCTAACCTTTACCCTAACACTAACCCTAAACCTAACCCTTACCCTTACCCTAACCCTAACCTTAAACCTAACCCTGACCCTAACACTAACACTTACCCTTACCCTAACCCTAACCCTAACCTTAACCCCAACCCTAAACCCAACCCTAACCCTAAACCTAACGCTTACCCTTACCCTAACCCTAACCCTAACCCTAACACTTACCTTAACACTAACCCTTACCCTAACCCTAACCCCTAACCCTAACCCTTACCCTAACCCTAACCCTAACCCTAACTCTTACCCTTACCCTAACCCTAACCCTGCCTCTAACCCTAACCCTAACCCTAACCCTAACCCTGAACCTAACCCTAACCATAATCCTAACCCTTACCCTTACCCTAACCCTAACCCTACCTCTAACCCTAACCCTAACCCTAGCCTCAACCCTAACCCTAACCCTAACCGTTACCCTTACCCTAACCCTAACCCTAACCCTAACCCTAATCCTAACCCTAACCGTTACCCTTACCCTAACCCTATCCCTAACCCTAACCCCAAATCTAACCCTAACCCTAACCCTAAACCTTACCCTAAACCTAACTCTAACCCTTAGCCTTACCGTAACCCTAACCTTATCCCTAACCCTTACCCTAACCCTAACCCTAACTCTTACCCTAAACCTAACACTAACCCTAACCCCTAACTCTAAACCTAACCCTAATGCTCACCCTAACCCTAACCCTAACCCTATCCCTTACCTTAACCCTAATCCTTACCCTAACCCTAAACCTAACACAAACCTAACCTTAACCCTAAACCTTACCCATACCCTAACCAAAACCTAAACCGAACCCTAACCCTAACCCTAACCCTTACCCTAATCCTAACCTTAACCCAAATCCTAACCTAACCCTAACCCTTACCCTTACCCTAACCCTAAGCCTTACCCTAACCCTAACCCTAACCCAAACCTAACCCTAACCCTAACCCTAACCCTTACCCTAACCCTACGCCTTACCCTAACCCTAACCCTTACTCTTACCTAACACTAAACCCAAACCTAACCCTAATCCTAAACTTTACCCTTACCCTAAACATAACCCTAACCATCACCCTAACACTAACACTAACCCTAAACCTAACCCCTAATTCTAAACCTAACCCTAAACCTTACCCTTAACCTAACCCTAAAACTAACCCTAAACCTAACCCTGACACCTAACCCTAACCCTAAACCTAACCCTTACCCTTACCCTAACCCTAACGCTAACCTTAACCGTAACCCTAACACTAACCCGAACACGAACCCTTACCCTAACCCTAACCGTAAACCTAACCCTAACCTTAACCCTTACCCTTAACCTAACCCTATACCTAACCCTTACCCTTTCCCTAACCCTAACCCTAACCCTTACCCTTACCCTAACCCTAACCCTAACCCTAACCGTAAACCTAACCCTAACCCTAACCCTTACCCTTACCCTAACCCTAACCCTAACCCTAACACTAAACCTAACCCTAACCATAACCTTAAACCTTACCCTTTCCCTAACACTATACTAAACCTAAACCTAACCCTAACCCTTTCCCTAACCCTAAACCTGAAGCTAAACTTAACCCTAAACCTTACCCTAACCTTAACCCTAACACTAAACCTAACCCTAACCCTAACCCTAACCCTTACCCTAAACCTAACACTAACCCTAACCCTAACCCTTACCCTTAGCCTAACCCTAACCATAACCGAACCCTAACCTTAACCCTAACCCTAACCTTAGCCTTACCCTAACCCTAACCCTTACCCTAACCCTAAATCTATCCTTAATGCTAACCCTAATACTAAACCTAACCCTTACATTAACCCTAACCCTAACCCTAATCCTTACCCTAACCCTAACCCTAACCCTTGCCCTTTCTCTAACACTAACCCTAACCCTAACCCTAAAACTTACCCTTACCCTTACTCTAACACTAACCCTAACCCTAAACTTAACCCTAACCCTAACCCTAAACCTAAACATAACCCTAACCCTACCTCTAACCCTTACCCTTACCCTAAACCTAACCCTAACCCTAACCCTTACCCTAGCTCTTACCCTTACCCTAACCCTAACCCTAACCCTTACCCTCACCATAAATCTAACCCTAACCCTAAACCTAACCCTTAACCTTACTCTACCCCTAACCCTAACCCTAACCCTAAACTTTACCCTAACACTAACCCTAACCCTAACCCTTACCCATACACTAACCCTAACCTTAAACCTAACCCTAACTGTAACACTAACACTTACCCTTACCCTAACCCTAACCCTAACCTTAACTCCAAAAATAAACCTAACGCTAAACCTAACCCTAACGCTTACCCTTACTCTAACCCTAACCCTAACCTTAACCCTTACCCTAACTCTAACCCTAACCCTAAACCTAACCCCTAACTATAACCCTTACCCTAACCCTAACCCTAAACCTAACCCTAACCCTTACCCTTACCGTAACCCTAACCCTACGTCTAAGCATAACCTTAAACCTAACCCTAACCCTTACCCTAACCCTAACCCTACGTCTAACCATAACCCTAAACCTAACCCTAACCCTTACCCTAACCCTCACCCTAACACTTTGCCTAACCCTAACCCTAACCCTCACCTTAACCCTAAACCTAACGCTAACCCTAACCCTGACCCTTACCCTAACCCAAACCCTAACCCTAACATTAACGCTAACCTTAACCCTAACCGTAATGCTAACCCTTACAATTACCCTAACCCTATCCCTAAACCTAAACCTTACCCTTACCATAACCCTAACCCTAACCCCAACACTAACGCTCACCCTAACCCTAACCCTAACCCTAACCCTAACCCTAAAACTTACCGTAACCCTAACTCTAACCCTTAGCCTTACCGTAACCCTAACCCTAATCCTAACCCTAACCCTTACCCTAACCCTAACACTAACCCTAACACCTAACCATAACCCCAACACTAACGCTCACCCTAACCCTAACCCTAACCCTAACCCTTATGCTAACCCTAACCCTAACTCTAAACCTAAACCTAACCCTAACCCTAACCATAACCATAACCCTAAGCCTTACCCTATCCCTAATCCTTACCCTAACCCTAAACCTAACAGAACCCTAACATTAACCCTAACCCTTACCCTTACCCTAACCCTAACCCTAACCCTAACCCAACCCTAACATTAACCCTAACCCTAACCCTTACCCTAAACCTAAACCTAACCCTAACCCTAAACCTTACCTTTACCCTAAACATAATCCTAACCCTCACCCTAACCCTAACCCTAACCCTAACTCCTAACTCTAACCCTAACCCTGAACCTTACCCTTACCCTAAACATAACCCTAAATCTCACCCTAACCCTAACCCTAACCCGTAACTCTAAACCTATCCCTAAACCTTACACTTACGCTAATCCTAAAACTAATCCTAACCCTAACCCTAACCCCTAACCCTAACCCGAACCCGAACCCTTACCCTAACCCTAACCCTAAACCAAACCCTAGCCCTTACCCTTCCCCTAACTCTAAACATAACACTAACCCTAACACTAACCCTTACCATAACTCTAACCCTAACCCTAACCCTTACCCTTACCTTAACCCTAACCCTAACCCTTACGCATACCCTAACCCTAATCCTAACCTTAATGCGAACCCTATAACTAACGCTAATCCTAACCCTAACACTAACCCTAAATCTAACCCTAACCCTAAACCTTACCTTAACTCTAATCCTTACCCTAAACCTAACCCCTAACCCTAACCCTTACCCTAACCCTAACCCTAACCCTAACTCTTACCCTTACCCTAACCCTAACCCTACCTCTAACCCTAACCCTAAACCTAAACCTAACCCTTACCCTAATCCTAAAAATAACCCTAACCCTTACCCTTACCCTAAACCTAACCCTACCTCTAAACCTAACCCTAACCCTAGCCTTAACCCTAACCCTAACCCTAACCCTAACCCTTACCCTTACCCTAACCCTAACCCTAACCCTAAACCTATACGTTACCCTTACCCTAACCCTATCCCTAACCCTAACCCCAATTCTAACCCTAACCCTAAACCTAACCCTAAACCTTACCCTAACCCTAACTCAAACCCTTAGCCTTACCGTAACCCTAACCCTAACCCTAACCCTTACCCTAACCCTAACCCTAACTCTTACCCTAACCCTAACACTAACCCTAACCCCTAACCTTAACCCTAACCCTATCCCTTACCTTAACCCTAATCCTTACCCTAACCCTAAACCTAACACAAACCTAACCTTAACCCTAAACCTTATCCTTACCCTAATCCTAACCCTAACCCAAAACCTGAACCGAAACCTAGCCCTAACCCTAACCCTTCCCGTATCCCTAACCTTAACCCAAATCCTAAACCTAACCCTAACCCTAACCCTAACCCTTACCCTTAACCTAACCCTAATCCAAACCTAACCCTAACCCTAACCCTAACCCTAACCCTTACCCTAACCCTAACCCTAACCCTTACCCTAACCCTAACCATTACTCTTAACCAAAACATAACCCCAAAACTAACCCTAATCCTAAACTTTACCCTTACCCTAAACATAACCCTAACCATCACCCAACCCTAACACTAACCCTAACCCTAACCCCTAATTCTAACCCTAACCCTAAACCTTACCCTTAACCTAACCCTAAAACTAACCCTAACCCTAACCCTGACCCCTAAACCTAACGCTAACCCTAACCCTTACCCTTACCCTAACCCTAACACTAACCTTAACCGTAAACCTAACACTAACCTGAACCTGAACCCTTACCCTGACCCTAACCCTAAACCTAATCCTAACCTGAACCCTTACCCTGACCCTAACCCTAAACCTAATCCTAACCCTAACCCTTACCCTTACCCTAACCCTAAACCTAACCCTAACCCAAACACTAACCCTTACCCTAACCCTATCCCTAACCCTTACCCTTACCCTAACCCTAACCCTAAACTTAATGCTAACCGTAACCCAAACGCTAACCCTAACACTTACCCTAACCCTAAACCTAACCCCAATCCTTACCCTAAACCTAACCCTAACCCTATCCCTAACACTTACCCTTTCCCTAACCCTAACCCTAACCCTAAACCTAAACTTAATGCTAACCCTAACCCTAATCCTTACCCTAACCCTTACCCTAACCCTAACTCTAACCCCAAGCCTAATTCTTACCCTTAACCTAACCGTAACCCTACCTCTAACCCTAACCCTAATCCTAACCCTTACCCTAATCCTAACCCTTAGCCTAACCCTAACCCTAACCCTAAATTTAACCCTAACCCTAACCCTAACCTTAAACCTTACCTTTTCCCTAACCCTATACTAAACCTAAACCTAACCCTAACCCTTACCCTAACCCTAACCCTAAAGCTAAACCTAACCCTAACCCTTACCCTAACCATAAACCTAACCCTAACCCTAACCCTAACCCTTACCCTAAACCTAAAACTAACCCTAACCCTAACCCTAACCTTAACACTAAGAATAACCCTAACCCTTAACCTTACCCTTATCCTAACCCTAACCGTAACCCTAACACTTACTCCTACCCTAACCCTAACCCTAACACTTACTCTTACCATAACACTAACCCCAAACCTAATACTAACCCTAACATTAACCAAACCCTTACTCTAAACCTAACTCTAACCCTAACCCTGACTCCTAACCCTAAACCTAACCCTAACCCTTACCCTTACCCTAACCCTAACCCTAAAACTTACTCTTACCCTAACACTAACCCCAAACCTAATACTAACCCTAACCCTAAACCTTACCCTTACTCTAAACCTAACCCTAACCCTAACCCTGACTCCTAACCCTAAACCTAACCCTAACCCTAAACCTTACCCTAACCCTTACCATGAACATAAACCTAACCCTAACCCTAAACCTTACCCTTACACTTACCCTAACCCTAACCCTAACCATAAACCTAACCCTAACCATTACCTTAAACCTAACCTTAACCCTAACCCTAACCCTTACCCTTACCCTAAATCTAACCCTAACCCTTACCCTAACCCTAAACCTATCCTTAATGCTAACCCTAACCCTAATCCTAACCCTTAACTGAACCCTAACCCTAACCCTTATCCTTACCCTAACCCTAACCCTAACCCTAACCCTTACCCTTTCCCTAAAACTAACCTTAACCCTAACCCTAAACCTTACCCTTACCCTAACCCTAACCCTTACACTAACCCTAACCCTAACCTTAACTCTAACACTAACCCTAACCCTTACCTTAACCCTAACCCTAACCCTAGTCCTTACCCTAACCCTAACCCTAACCCTAACCCTTACCCTTTCCCTAACACTAACCCTAACCCTAACCCTAAACCTTACCCTTACACTTACCCTAACCCTAACCCTAACCCTAACCCTAAACTTAACCCTAACCCTAAACCTTACCCTTACCCTAACCCTAAACCTAAACCTAACCCTAACCCTAACCCTAACCCTAACCCTAACCCTAACATTAACCCTAACCCTTACCATCACCCTAAACCTAACCCTTACCCTCACCCTAAACCTAACCCTAAACCTAAACCTAACCCTAACCCTTACCCTTACCCTAACCCTAACCCTAAAACTAACCCTAACCTTTACCCTAACACTAACCCTAAACCTAACCCTCACCCTTACCCTAAACCTAATCTTAAACCTAAACCTGACCCTAACCCTAACACTTACCCTTACCCTAACCCTAACCCTAACCATAACCCCAACCCTAAACCCAACCCTAAACCTAAACCTAACGTTTACCCTTATCCTAACCCTAACCCTAACCCTAACCCTTACCTTAACTCTAACCATACCCTAAACCTAACCTCTAACCCTAACCCTTACCCTAAACCTAGCCCTAACACTAACTCTTAGCCTTACCGTAACCCTAACCCTATCCCTAACCCTTACCCTAACCCTAACCATAACTCTTACCCTAAACCTAACACTTATCCTAACCACCTATTCCTAACCCTAACCCCAACCCTAACGCTCACCCTAACCCTAACCCTAACCCTATACCTTACCTTAACCCTAATCCTTACCCTAACCCTAAACCTAACACAAACCTAACCTTAACCCTAAACCTTACCCTTACCCTAACCCTAACCCTAACCCTAACCCAAAACCTAAACCGAACCCTAACCCTAACCCTTACCCTAATCCTAACCTTAACCCAAATTCTAAACCTAACCCTAACCCTTACCCTTACCCTAACCTTAACCCTTACCCTAACCTTAACCCAAACGTAACCCTAACCCTAACCCTACCCCTTACCCTAACCCTAACCCTTACACTAACCCTAACCCTTACTCTTACCCTAACACTAAACCAAAACCTAACCCTAACCCTAAACTTTACCCTTACCCTAAACATAACCCTAACCATCACCCTAAACCTAACCTAACCCTAACCCTAACCCTAAACCCTAAACCCTAACCCTAACCCTTAACCTAACCCTAAACCTTACCCTAACACTAACCCTTACTTTTACACTAAAACTAAACGCAAACCTAACCCTAACCCTAAACTTTACCCTTACCCTAAACCTAACCCTAACCATCACCCTAACCCTAACACTAACCCTAACCCTAACCCCTGATTCTAAACCTAACCCTAAACCTTACCCTTAACCTAACCCTAAAACTAACCCTAAACCTACCCCTGACCCCTAACTGTAACCCTAACCCTATCCCTTACCCTTACCCTAAACCTAACGCTCACCTTAACCGTAAACCTAACACTAAAACGAACCCGAACCCTTACCCTAACCCGAACCCTAAACCTAACCCTAACCCTAACCCTTACCCTTAAAGTAACCCTAAACCTAACCCTAACCCAAACACTTACCCTTACCCTAACCCTACCCTAACCCTTACCCTTACCCGAACCCTAACCCTAACCATAATGCTAACCCTAAACCTAACGCTAACGCTAACACTTACCCTAAACCTAAACCTAACCCCAATCCTTACCCTAAACCTAACCCTAACCCTATACCTAACCCTTACCCTTTCCCTAACCCTAACCCTAACCCTAACCTTAATGCTAACCCTACCCCTAATCCTAATCCTTAATCTAAACCTAACCCTAACCTTAATCATTACCCTAACCCTAACCCTAACCCTAACCCTTACCCTTTCCCTAACCCTAACACTAACCCTAACGCTAAAACTTACCGTTACACTTACCCTTACCCTAACACTAACCCTAACCCTAAACTTAATGCTAACCCTAACCCTAACCCTAACCCTAACCTTAACCCTAACCCTAAAGCTTACCCTAACCCTAACCCTAAACCTAACCCTAACACTAACCCTACCGCTAGCACTTACCCTTATCCTAACCCTATCCCTAACCCTAACCTTGACCCTAACCATAACCCTATACCTTACCCTTACCCTAACCCTAACCCTAAACCTAACCCTAACCCAAACCCTAACCTTAACCCTTACCCTTACCCTAACCCTAACCCTAACCCTATCCCTAAACTTTACCCTAAGCCTAACCCTACCCCATACCCTTACCCTAATCCTAACCCTAACCCTAACCTTAACCCTTACCCTTACCCTAACCCTAACCCTAAACTTTACGCTAAGCCTAACCCTAACACATACCCTTACCCTTACCCTAACCCTAACCCCTAACCCTAACCCCGAACACTAACCCTAATCCTAACCCTTACCCTAACCCTAACCCTAACACTTACCCTAACCCTAACCCTAATCCTAACCCCTAACCCTAAACCTTATCCTAACACTAACCCTAACCCTAAACAGTACCCTAACCCTAACCCTAACCCTACCTCTAACCCTAACACTAACCCTAACCCTAACCCTTTGCCAAAGCCTAACAATAAACCTAACCTTAACCGTAACCCTAACCCTAACCCTTACCCTTACCCTAACACTTACCCTAAACCTAACCCTTACTCTTATCGTAACCCTAACCCCAAACCTAACCCTAACCTAACCCTAAACCTTACCCTTAACCAAAAACTAAACCTAACCCTTACCCTAACAATAAACCTAACCCTAACCCTAACCATAACCATAACCCTTACCCTAACCCGAACCCTAAACCTAACACTAACCCTATCCTTAAACCTAACCCAATCCCTAACCTGTACCCTATCCCTAAGCCTAAATCTAACCCTAACCCTAACCCTAACCCTTTCCCTCACCCTAACCCTAACCCTAAACCTAACCTTTACGCTAACCGTAACCCTAACCCTAACCCTTACCCTTACCCTAACCCTAACCCTAATCCAAACCCTAAACCTAACCCTAACCCTAAACCTAACCCATACCCTTACCCTAACCCTAACCCCAAACCTAACCCTAACCCTAACCCTAAGCCTAACGCTTACCCTTAACCTAACCCTAACCCTAATCCAAACCCTAAACCTAACCCTAACCCTAAACCTAACCCATACCCTTACCCTAACCCCAACCCCAAACCTAACCCTAACCCTAACCCTAACCCATACCCTAACCCTAAAGCTAACCCTAACCCTTACTCTTACCCTAACCCTAACCCCAAAACCTAACCCTAACCCTAACCCTAAACCTTACTCTTACCCTAAACCTAACCCTAACCCTTACCCTAACGCTAATCCTAACCCTAAACCTAAACCTTACCCTTTCCCTAACCCTAAACCTAACCTTAAAGCTAACCCTAACCCTAACCCTGACCCTAACCCTTACCCTAACCCTAAACCTTACCCTAAACCTAACTCTAACCCTAACACTAATCCTTAAACTTAACCTAACCCTAACCCTACCTCTAACCCTAACCCTAACCCTAACCCTTACCCTAATCCTAACCCTTAGCCTAAACCTAACCCTAACCGTAACCGTAAACCTAACCCTAACCATAACCCTAACCCTAACCCTTACCCTAACCCTAACCTTAACCCTAACCCTAACCCTTACCCTTACCCTAACCCAAACCCTAACCCTAACCCTTACCCTTACCCTAACCGTAACCCTAACCTTAATGCTAACCCCAGACCTAACCCTAGCCCTAAACCTAACACTTACCCTTTCCATAACCCTACCCTAACCCTAACCCTAAACCTTACCCTTTCCCTAACCCTAAACCTAACCTTAAAGCTAACCCTAAACCTAACCCTAACCCTTACCCTAACCCTAAACCTTACCCTAAACCTACCTCTAACCCTAACCCTAATCCTTAAACTTAACCTAAACCTAACCCTACCTCTAACCTTATCCCTAACCCTAACCCTAACCCTTACCCTTACCCTAACACAAACCCTAACCCTAACCCTTACCCTTACCCTAACCGTAACCCTAACTTTAATGCTAACCCTAAACTTAACCCTAGCCCTAAACCTAACACTTACCCTTTCCATAACCCTAAACTTAACCCTAACCCTAAACCTTACCCTTACACTTACCCTAACCCTAACCCTTACCCTAACCCTATACTAAATCTAAACCTAAACCTAACCCTTACCCTAACTCTAACCCTGAACCTAAACCTAACCCTAACCCTTACCCTAACCCTAACCCTAACCCTAAACCTAACCCTAACCATAACCCTAACCTAACACTTACCCTAACCCTAACCCTAACCCTAACCCTAACCCTTACCCTAACCCAAACCCTAAACTTAATGCTAACCCTAACCCTAACCCTAACCCTAACCCTATCCTTAACCCTAACCCTAAACCTTACCCTAACCCTACCCCTAAACCTAACCCTAACACTAACCCTACCGCTAGCACTTACCCTTACCCTAACCCTAACCCTAACCCTAACATTAACCCTAACCATAACCCTAACCCTTACGCTTACCCTAACCGTAACCCTAACCTTAATGCTAACCCCAGACCTAACCCTAGCCCTAAACCTAACACTTACCCTTTCCATAACCCTAACCCTAACCCTAACCCTAACCCTAAACCTTACTCTTTCCCTAACCCTAAACCTAACCTTAAAGCTAACCCTAAACCTAACCCTAACCCTTACCCTAACCCTAAACCTTACCCTAAACCCACCTCTAACCCTAACCCTAATCCTTAAACTTAACCTAACCCTAACCCTACCTCTAACCCTAACCCTAACCCTAACCCTTACCCTAACCCTAACCCTTAGCCTAAACCTAACGCTAACCGTAACCGTAAAAATAACCCTAAACATAACCCTAACCCTAACCCTTACCCTAACCCTAACCCTAACCCTAACCCTTACCCTTACCCTAACACAAACCCTAACCCTAACCCTTACGCTTACCCTAACTGTAACCCTAAATTTAATGCTAACCCTAAACCTAACCCTAGCCCTAAACCTAACACTTACCCTTTCCATAACCCTAACCCTAACCCTAACCCTAAACCTTACCCTTACACTTACCCTAACCCTAACCCTTACCCTAACCCTATACTAAACCTAAACCTAAACCTAACCCTTACCCTAACTCTAACCCTGAACCTAAACCTAACCCTAACCCTTACCCTAACCCTAACCCTAACCTTAAATCTAACCCTAAACATAACCCTAACCTAACACTTACCCTAACCCTAACCCTAACCCTAACCCTTGCCCTTACCCTAACCCGAACCCTAACCTTAATGGTAACCCTAACACTAACCCTAACCCTAACCCTAAACTTTACCCTAAGCCTAACCCTAACACACACCCTTACCCTTACCCTAACCCTAACCCCTAACCCTAACACCAAACCCTAACCCTAATCCTAACCCTTACCCTAACCGTAACATTAACACTTAACCTAACCCTAACCCTAACCATAACCCCTAATCCTAAACCTAACCCTAACAATAACCCTAACCCTAAACCGTACCCTTACCCTAACCCTAACCCTACCTCTAACCCTAACCCTAACCCAAATCCTAAACTTTACCCTAACCCTAACCCTAACCCTACCCTATGCCAAAGCCTAACCCTAAAGCTAACCTTAACCTTAAACCTAACCCTAACCCTTAGCCTTACCCTAACCCTTACCGTAAACGTAACCCTTACTCTTACACTAACCCTAACCCCAAACCTAACCCTAACCCTAACCCTAAACCTTACCCTTAACCTAAACCTAAACCTAACCCTTAACCTAACAATAACCCTAACCCTAACCATAACCCTAACCATAACCCTTACCCTAACCCAAACCCTAAACCTAAACCTAACCCTATCCTTAAACCTAACCCAAACCCTAACCTGTACCCTATCCCTAAGCCTAAAGCTAACCCTAACACTAACCCTAACCCTAGACCCTTACCCTCACCCTAACCCTAACCCTAACCTTTACGCTAACCCTAACCCTAACCATAACCCTTACCCTTACCCTAACCCTAACCCTAATCCAAACCATAAACCTAACCCTAACCCTAACCCTAACCAATACCCTTACCCTAACCCTAACCCCAAACCTAACCCTAACCCTAAACCTAACCCATACCCTAACCCTAAAGCTAACCCTAACCCTTACTCTTACCCTAACCCTAACCCCAAAACTTAACCCTAACCCTAACCCTAAACCTTACCCTTTCCATAAACCTAACCCTAACCCTTACCCTAACCCAAACCCTAACCCTAAACCTTACCCTTTCCCTAACCCAAACCCTAACCTTAAAGCTAACCCTAACCCTAACCCTAACCCTAACCTTAACCCTAACCCTAACCCTTAATCTAACCCTAATCCTAACCTTAATCATTACCCTAACCCTAACCCTAACCCTTACCCTAACCCTAACCCTTACCCTTACCCTAACCCTAACCCTAAACTTAATGCTAACCGTAACCCTAACCCTAACCCTAACCTTAACCCTAACCCTAAACCTTACCCTAACCCTAACCCTAACCCTAACCCTAACACTAACCCTACCGCTAGCACTTACCCTTACCCTAACCCTAACCCTAACCCTAACATTAACCCTAACCATAACCCTAACCCTTACCCTTACCCTAACCGTAACCCTAACCTTAATGCTAACCCCAGACCTAACCGTAGCCCTAAACCTAACACTTACCCTTTCCATAACCCTAACCCTAACCCTAACCCTAAACCTTACCCTTTCCCTAACCATAAACCTAACCTTAACGCTAACCCTAAACCTAACCCTAACCCTTACCCTAACCCTAAACCTTACCCTAAACCCACCTCTAACCCTAACCCTAATCCTTAAACTTAACCTAACCCTAACCCTACCTCTAACCCTAACCCTAACCCTAACCCTTACCCTAACCCTAACCCTAACCCTAACCCTTACCCTTACCCTAACACAAACCCTAACCCTAACCCTTACCCTTACCCTAACTGTAACCCTAACTTTAATGCTAATCCTAAACCTAACCCTAGCCCTAAACCTAACACTTACCCTTTCCATAACCCTAACCCTAACCCTAACCCTAACCCTAAACCTTACCCTTACACTTACCCTAACCCTAACCCTTACCCTAACCCTATACTAAACCTAAACCTAAACCTAACCCTTACCCTAACTCTAACCCTGAACCTAAACCTAACCCTAACCCTTACCCTAACCCTAACCCTAACCCTAAACCTAACCCTAACCATAACCCTAACCTAACACTTACCCTAACCCTAACCCTAACCCTAACCCTTACCCTTACCCTAACCCAATCCCTAACCTTAATGGTAACCCTAACACTAACCCTAACCCTAACCTAAACTTTACCCTAAGCCTAACCCTAACACATACCCTTACCCTTACCCTAACCCTAACCCCTAACCCTAACACCGAACCCTAACCCTAATCCTAACCCTTACCCTAACCGTAACATTAACACTTAACCTAACCCTAACCCTAACCATAACCCCTAATCCTAAACCTAACCCTAACCCTAACCCTAACCCTACCTCTAACCCTAACCATAACCCAAATCCTAAACTTTACCCTAACCCTAACCCTACCCTAACCCTATGCCAAAGCCTAACCCTAAAGCTAACCTTAACCTTAACCCTAAACCTAACCCTTAGCCTTACCCTAACCCTTACCGTAAACGTAACCCTTACTCTTACCCTAACCCTAACCCCAAACCTAACCCTAACCCTAACCCTAAACCTTACCCTTAACCTAAACCTAAACCTAACCCTTAACCTAACAATAACCCTAACCCTAACCCTAACCCTAAACATAACCCTTACCCTAACCCAAACCCTAAACCTAAACCTAACCCTATCCTTAAACCTAACCCAAACCCTAACCTGTACCCTATCCCTAAGCCTAAAGCTAACCCTAACACTAACCCTAACCCTAGACCCTTACCCTCACCCTAACCCTAACCCTAACCTTTACGCTAACCCTAACCCTAACCATAACCCTTACCCTTACCCTAACCCTAACCCTAATCCAAACCCTAAACCTAACCCTAACCCTAAACCTAACCCATACCCTTACCCTAACCCTAACCCCAAACCTAACCCTAACCCTAAACCTAACCCATACCCTAACCCTAAAGCTAACCCTAACCCTTACTCTTACCCTAACCCTAACCCCAAAACTTAACCCTAACCCTAACCCTAAACCTTACCCTTACCCTACACCTAACCCTAACCCTTACCCTAACCCAAACCCTAACCCTAAACCTTACCCTTTCCCTAACCCTAACCCTAACCTTAAAGCTAACCCTAACCCTAACCCTAACCCTAACCCTAATCCTTACCCTTAACCTAAACCTAAACCTACCTCTAACCCTAACCTTAACCCTGACCCTTACCCTAACCCTAACCCTTACTCTTACCCTAATCCTAACCGCAAACCAAACCCTAATCCTAATCCTAACCTTAAAGCTAACCCTAACGCTAACCCTAACCTTAAACCTAACCCTAACCCTAACCCTTACCCTTACCCTAACCCTAACCCTAACCCTTACTCTTACCCGAATCCTAACCGCAAACCAAACCCTAACCCTAACCCTAAACCTTAGGCTTACCCTAAACCTAACCCTAATCCTTACCCTAACGCTAAGCCTTACCCTAACCCTTACCCTTTCCCTAACCCTATACAAACCCTAACCCTAAACCTAACCCTTACCCTAACTCTAACCCTGAACCTAAACCTAACCCTAACCCTTACAATAACCCTAACCCTAACCGTAAACCTAACCCTAACCCTAACCCTAACTCTAACCCTTACCCTAACCCTAACCCTAACACTAACCCTAACCCTTACCCTCACCATAACCCGAACCCTAACCCTAAACCTTACCCTTATCCTAACCGTAACCCTAACCTTAATGCTAACCCTAAACCTAACCCTAGCCCTCAACTTAACCCTTACCCTTTCCATAACCCTAACCCTAACCCTAAACCTAAACCTTACACTTACCCTTACCTTAACCGTAACCCTTTCCCTAACCCTATAGTAAACCTAAACCTAAACCTAACCCTTACCCTAACTCTAAGCCTGAACCTAAACCTAACCCTAACCCTTACCCTAACCCTAACCCTAACCATAAACCTAACCCTAACCATAACCCTAACCTAACCCTTACCCTAACCCTAACCCTAACCCTAAACCTTACCCTTACCCTAACCCGAAGCCTAACCCTAACCCTGACCCTTATCCTAACCCTAAACCTAACCTTAATGCTAACCCAAACCCTAACCCTTAGCCTAACCCTAACCCTAACCCTAACCTTAACCCTAACGCTAACCCTAAACTTAACCCTAACCCTAATCCCTACCCTTTCCATAACCCTAACCCTAACCCTAACCCCTAACTGTAACCCTAACCCTATACCGTACCCTACCCTAACCCTAAAACTAACCCTACCCCTAACCCTAACCCCCTAAAACTAACCCTAATCCTAACCCTTACCCTTCTCCTAACCCTAACCCTAAACTTAACCCTGAACCTAACACTAACCCTAACCCTAACCCTTACACTAACCTTAACCCTAAACCTAATCCTAACCCTGTAAATTACCTTTACCCTAACCCTAAACCTAACCCTAACCCTAACCCTAAACTTAAACCTTACCCTTACCCTAACGCTAACCCCAACCGTTACCCTTATCCAAACCCTAACACTAAACTTAATGTGAACCCTAACCCTAACGCTAACCCTAACCCACACCTAACCCTAAACCTAACCCTAATCTTTACCCTAAACCTAACCCTAAACCTTACCCTTTCCCTAATCCTAACCCTAACCCTAACCTTAATGCTAACCCTAACCCTAACTCTAACCCTTACCCTAAACCTTACCCTAACCCTAACTCTAACCCTAACCATAAACCTAAACGTTACCCTAACCCTAACCCTAACACTACCTCTAAACCTAACCCTAACCCTAACCCTTACCCTAACCCTTACCCTAACCCATAGCCTAACACTAACCCTAACCCTAACCTTAACCCTAACCCTAACCCTAAGCCTAACCCTAACCCTAACCCTAAACCTAACCCTTACCCTAACCCTAAACCTAACCCTAACCCTAACCCCTACCCCTCACCCTAACCCTAACCCTTACCCTTACCCTAACGCTACCCTAACCTTAACACTAAACTGAACACTTACTCTAACCCTAACCCTAACCCTAAACCTAACCATAACCCTTACCCTTACCCTTACCCTAACCCTAACCCTAATCCTAAACCTAACCCTAATCCTAACCCTTACCCTTTCCCTAACCCTAACACTAACCCTAACGCTAAAACTTACCCTTACTCTTACCCTAACCCTAACCCTAACCCTTACCCTTACCCTAACCCTAACCCTAACCTTAATGGTAACCCTAGGCCTAACCCTAACCCTAACCCTTACCCTTAGCCTAACCCTAACCCTAACCTTAACCCTAAGAATTACCCTAACCCGAAACCTTACCCTTACCCTAACCCTAACCCTAACCCTAACACTTACTCTTACCCTAACCCTAACCCCAAACCTAATACTAACCCTAACCCTAAACCTTACCCTTACTCTAAACCTAACCCTAACCCTAACCCTGACTTCCTATCCTAAACCTAACCCTAACCCTTACCCTTACCCTTACCCTACCCCAACCCTAACACTTACACTTACCCTAACCCTAACCCCAAACCTAATACTAACTCTAACCCTAAACCTTACCCTTACTCTAAACCTAACCCTAACCCTAACCCTGACTCCTAACCCTAAACCTAACCCTAACCCTAACCCTAACCCTATACTAAACCTAAACCTAACCCTAACCCTTACTCTAACCCTAACCCTAAAGCTAAACCTAACCCTAACCCGCACCCTAACCTTAACCCTAACCCTAAACCTAAACCTAACCCTAACCCTAACACTAACCCTTACCCTAAACCTAACACTAACCCTAACCCTAACCCTTAACCTAACCCTAACCCTAACCTTAACCCTAAGAATAACCCTAACCCTAAACCTTACCCTTAGCCTAACCCTAACCCTAACACTAACACTTACTCTTACCCTAACCCTAACCCCAAACCTAACACTATCCATAACTCTAAACCTTACCCTTACTCTAAACCTAACCCTAACCCTAACCCTGACTCCTAACCCTAAACCTAAGCCTAACCCTTACCCTTACCCTAACCCTAACCCTAAAACTAACCGTAACCTTTACCCTAACACTAACCTAAACCTAACCTTCACCCTTACCCTAACCATAATCTTAAACCTAAACCTGACCCTAACCCTAACACTTAACTTTACCCTAACCCTAACCCTAACCTTAACCCCAACCCTAAACCCAACCCTAACCCAAAACCTAACGCTTACCCTTACCCTAACCCTAACCCTAACCCTAACCCTTACCTTAACTCTAACCATACCCTAACCCTAACCCCTAACCCTAACCCTTACCCTAACCCTAGCCCTAACCCCAACTCTTACCCTTACTCTAACCCTAACCCTACCTCTAACCCTAACCCTAAACCTACCCCTAACCCTTCCCCTAACACTAACCATAACCCTAACCCTTACCCTTACCCTATCCCTAACCCTACCTCTAACCCTAACCCTAACCCTAACCCTAGCCTTACCCCTAACCCACACCCTAAACCTAACCCTTACCCTTACCCTAACCCTAACCCTAACCCTAATCCTAACCCTAACCGTTACCCTTACCCTAACCCTATCCCTAACCCTAACCCCAAATCTAACCCTAACCCTAACCCTAACCCTAAACCTTACCCTAACCCTAACTCTAACTCTTAGCCTTACCATAACCCTAACCCTATCCCTAATCCTTACCCTAACCCTAACCCTAACTCTTACCCTAAACCTAACACTAACCCTAACCCCTAACCCTAACCCTAACCCTAACTCCATCCCTAAGCCTAACCCTAACCCCTAACTATAACCCTTACCCTAACCCTAACCCTAACCCTTACCCTTACCCTAACCCTAACCCTACGTCTAACCATAACCCTAAACCTAACCCTAACCCTTACCCTAACCCTAACCCTAACCCTTTGCCTAACCCTAACCCTAACCCTAACCTTAACCCTAACCCTAACGCTAACCCTAACCCTGACCCTTACCCTAACCCAAAACCTAACCCTAACATTAACGCTAACCTTAACCCTAACCCTAATGCTAACCCTTACCCTTACCCTAACCCTATCCCTAAACCTAAACCTTACCGTTACCATAAACCTAACCCTAACTCTAACCCTAACCCCTAACCCTAACCCTAAAACTTACGCTAACCCTAACTCTAACCCTAAACCTTACCCTTACCCTAACCCTAACCCTAACCCAAAACCTAACCCTAACCCTAACCCTAACCCTAACCCTTACCCTTACCCTAACCCTAACCCCAAAGCTAACATTAACTCTAACCCTAATCCTTACCCTAACCCTAAACCTAACCCTTACCCTAACCCTAACCCTAAACCTTACCCTTACCCTAAACATAATCCTAACCCTCACCCTAACTCTAACCCTAACACTAACTCCTAACTATAACCCTAACCCTAAACCTTACCCTTACCCTAAACATAACCCTAAATCTCACCCTAACCCTAACCCTAACCCCTAACTCTATCCCGACCCCTAAACCTTACACTTACGCTAACCCTAAAACTAACCCTAACCCTAACCCTAACCCCTAACCCGAACCCGAACCCAAACCCGAACCCGAACCCTAACCCTAACCCTAAAACTAACCCTAGCCCTTACCCTTCCCCTAACTCTAAACATAACCCTAACCCTAACACTAACCCTTACCCTAACCATAACCTTAACCCCAACCCTAAACCCAACCCTAACCCTAAACCTAACGCTTACCCTTACCCTAACCCTAACCTTAACCCTTACCTTAACTCTAACCATACCCTAACCCTAACCCCTAACCCTAACCCTTACCCTAACCCTAGCCCTAACCCCAACTCTTACCCTTACCCTAACTCTAACCCTACCTCTAACCCTAACCCTAAACCTACTCCTAAACCTTCCCCTAACCCTAACCATAACCCTAACCCTTACCCTTACCCTAACCCTAACCCTACCTCTAACCCTAACCCTAACCCTAGCCTTAACCCTAACCCTAACCCTTACCCTAACCCTAAACCTATATTTAATGCTAACCCTAACACTAACCCTAACCCTTACATTAATCCTAACCCTAACCATAATCCTTACCCTAAACCTAACCCTAACCCTAACCCTTACCCTTTCCCTAACACTAACCCTAACCCTAACCCTAAACCTTACCCTTACCCTTACCCTTACCGTAACCCTAACCCTAAACTTAACCCTAACCCTAACCCTAAACCTAACCATAACCCTAACCCTACCTCTAACCTTTACCCTTACCCTAAACCTAATCCTAACCCTAACCCTAAACCTAGCTCTTACCCTTTCCCTAACCCTAACACTAACCCTAACCCTAACCCTAAACTTAACCCTAACCCTAACCCTAACCCTTACCCTCACCGTAAAACTAACCCTAAACCTAAACCTAACCGTTAACCTTACTCTACCCCTAACCCTAACCTAACCCTAACCTTTACCCTACACTAACCCTAACCCTAACCCTTACCCTTACACTAACCCTAACCTTAAACCTAACCCTAACTCTAACCCTAACACTTACCCTTACCCTAACCCTAACCGTAACCTTAACTCCAACATTAAACCCAACGCTAACGCTAACCCTAACGCTTCCACTTACTCTAAACCTAAACCTAACCCTAACCCTTTCCCTAACTCCAACCCTAAGCCTAACCCTAACCCATAACTATAACCCTTACCCTAACCCTAACCCTTACCCTTACCCTAACCCTAACCCTACGTCTAACCATAACCCTAAACCTAACCCTAACCCTTACCCTAACCCTAACCCTAACCCTTTGCCTAACCCTAACCCTAACCCTAAACTTAACCCTAACCCTAACGCTAACCCTAACCCTGACCCTTACCCTAACCCAAACCCTAACCCTAACATTAACGCTAACCTTAACCCTAACCATAATGCTAACCCTTACCCTTAACCTAACCCTATCCCTAAACCTAACCCTTACCGTTACCATAAACCTAACCCTAACTCTAACCCTAACCCCTAACCCTAACCCTAAAACTTACGCTAACCCTAATTCTAACCCTGAGCCTTACCGTAATCCTAACCCTAACCCTAACCCTTACCCTAATCCTAACACTAACCCTTACCCTAACCCTAACACTAACCCTAACCCCTAACCCTAACCCCAACACTAACGCTCACCCTAATCCTAACCCTAACCCTAACCCTTATGCTAACCCTAACCCTAACTCTAAACCTAAACCTAACCCTAAATCTAACCCTAACCCTAACCCTAACCCTAAACCTAAGCCTTACCCTAACCCTAATCCTTACCCTAACCCTAACCCTAACCCAAAACCTAAACCTAACCCTAACCCTAACGCTAACCCTTACCCTTACCCTAACCCTAACCCCAAAGCTAACATTAACCCTAACCCTAACCCTTACCCTAACCCTAAACCTAACCCTTACCCTAACCCTAACCCTAAACCTTACCCTTACCCTAAACATAATCCTAACCCTCACCCTAACTCTAACCCTAACCCTAACTCCTAACTATAACCCTAACCCTAAACCTTACCCTTACCCTAAACATAACCCTAAATCTCACCCTAACCCTAACCCTAACCCCTAACTCTATCCCGACCCCTAAACCTTAAACTTACGCTAACCCTAAAACTAACCCTAACCCTAACCCTAACCCCTAACCCGAACCCGAACCCGAACCCTTACCCTAACCCTAACCCTAAACCTAACTCTAGCCCTTACCCTTCCCCTAACTCTAAACATAACCCTAACCCTAACACTAACCCTTACCATAACCCTAACCCTAACCCTAACCCTTACACTTACCTTAACCCTAACCCTAACCCGTACGCATACCCTAACCCTAATCCTAACATTAATGCTAACCCTGTAACTAACGCTAATCCTAACCCTAACCCTAAGCCTAACCCTAACCCTTACCTTAACTCTAAACCTTACCCTAACCATAACCCCTAACCCTAACCCTTACCCTAACCCTAACCCTAACCCTAACTCTTACCCTTACCCTAACCCTAACCCTACCTCTAACCCTAACCCTAAACCTAAATCTAACCCTAACCCTAACCCTAACCCTAACCCTTACTCTTACCCTAACCCTAACCCTACCTCTAACCCTAACCCTAAACCTAGCCTTAAACCTAACCCTAACCCTAACCCTTACCCTTACCCTAACCCTAACCCTTACCCTTACCCTAACCCTATCCCTAACCCTAACCCCAAATCTAACCCTAACCCTATTCCTAACCCTAAACCTTACCCTAACCCTACCTCTAACACTTAGCCTTACCGTAACCCTAACCCTAACCCTTACCCTAACCCTAACCCTAACTGTTACCCTAACCCTAACACTAACCCTAACCCCTAACCCTAACCCTAACCCTAACCCTAACCCTATCCCTTAACTTAACCCTAATCCTTACCCTAACCCTAAACCTAACACAAACCTAACCTTAACCCTAAACCTTACCCTTACCCTAACACTAACCCTAACCCAAAACCTAAACTGAAACCTAGCCCTAACCCTAACCCTTACCCTAACCCTAACCTTAACCCAAATCCTAAACCTAACCCTAACTCTAACCCTAACCCTTACCCTTACCCTAACCCTAACCCAAACATAACCCTAACCCTAACCCTTACCCTAACCCTAACCCTTACTCTTACCATAACCATAACCCCAAACCTAACCCTAATCCTAAACTTTACCCTTACCCTAAACATAACCCTAACCATAACCCTAACCCTAACACTAAACCTAACCCTAACCCCTAATTCTAACCCTAACCCTAAACCTTACCCTTAACCTAACCCTAAAACTAACCCTAACCCTAACCCTGACCCCTAACCCTAACCCTAACCCTTACCCTTACCCTAACCCTAACGCTAACCTTAACAGTAAACCTAACACTAACCCGAACCCGAACCCTTACCCTGACCCTAACCCTAAACCTAATCCTAACCCGAACCCTTACCCTGACCCTAACCCTAAACCTAATCCTAACCCTAACCCTTACCCTTACCCTAACCCTAAACCTAACCCTAACCCAAACACCAACCCTTGCCCTAACCCTATCCCTAACCCTTACCCTTACCCTAACCCTAACCCTAAACTTAATGCTAACCCTAACCCTAAACCTTACCCTAACCCTTACCCTAAACCTAACTCTAACCCTAACCCTAATCCTTACCCTTAACCTAACCGTAACCCTACCTCTAACCCTAACCCTAACCCTTACCCTAATCCTAACCCTTAGCCTAACCCTAAACCTAACCCTAAATTTAACCCTAACCCTAACCCTAACCCTTACCCTTACCCTAACCCTAACACTGAAACTTACCCTTACCCTAAACCTAAACCTAATCCTTACCCTAACGCTAACCCTTACCCTTACCCTAACCCTAACCCTAGCCTTAGCCCTCAACCGAACACTAACCCTAACCCTAACCCTTACCCTAACCCTAAACCTAACCCTAAACCTAAATCTAACCCTAAACCCAACCCTAACCCTAACCTTAAACCTTACCTTTCCCTAACCCTATATTAACCTAAACCTAAACCTAACCCTAACCCTTACCCTAACCCTAACCCTAAAGCTAAACCTAACCCTAACCCTTACCCTAACCATAACCCTAACCCTAAACCTAACCCTAAACCTAACCCTAAACCTACCCCTAACCCTTACCCTAAACCTAACAGTAACCCTAACCTAACCCTAAACCTTACCCTTAGCCTAACCCTAACCCTAAACTTAACCCTAAGAATAACCCTAACCCTAAACCTTACCCTTACTCTAACCCAAACTCTAACCCTAACACTTACTCTTACCCTAACCCTAACCCCAAACCTAATACTAACCCTAACTCTAAACCTTACCATTACTCTAAAACTAACCCTAACCCTAACCCTGACTCCTAACCGTAAACCTAACCCTTACCCTAACCCTTACCCTGAACATAAACCTAACCCTAACCCTAAACCTTACCCTTACACTTACCCTAACCCTAACACTAACCGTAAACCTAACCCCAACCCTTACCCTAACCATAACCTTAACCCTAACCCTAACCCTTACCCTTACCATAAACCTAACCCTAACCCTTACCCTAACCCTAAACCTATCCTTAATGCTAACCCTAACCTAAACCTAACCCTTACCTTAACCCTAACCCTAACCCTAATCCTTACCCTAACCCTAACCCTAACCCTTACCCTTTCCCTAAAACTAACCCTAAACCTAACCCTAACCATAAACTTAAACTAACCCTAACCCTAAACCTAACCATAACCCTAACCCTACCTCTTACTCTTACCCTTACCCTAAACCTAACCCTAACCCTAACCCTAACCCTAGCCCTTACCCTTACCCTAACTCTAACCATAACCCTAACCCTTACCCTTACACTTACCCTAACCCTAACACTAACCGTAAACCTAACCCCAACCCTAACCCTAACCCTAAACATAACCCTAAACCTAACCCTTACCCTTACCCTAACCCTAACCCTAACCTAACCCTAACCCTAACCCTAACCTTAATGCTAACCATAACCCTAACCTTAATGTTAACCCTAACCCTAACCCTTACCTTAACCCTAACCCTAACCCTAGTCCTTACCCTAACCCTAACCCTAACCCTAACCCTAACCCTTACCCTTTCCCTAAAACTAACCCTAACCCTAACCCTAACCCTAAACCTTACCCTTACACTTACCCTAACCCTAACCCTAACCCTAACCCTAAACGTAACCCTAACCCTAAACCTTACTCTTACCTAACTCTAAACCTAAATCTAACTCTAACCCTAACCCTAAACCTAACCCTAACCCTAACCCTTACCCTCACCCTAAACCTAACCCTTACCCTCACCCTAAACCTAACCCTAAACATAAACCTAACCCTAACCCTTACCCTTACCCTAACCCTAACCCTAAAACTAACCCTAACCTTTACCCTAACACTAACCCTAACCCTAACCCTTACCCTTACCATAAACCTAACCCTAACCCTTACCCTAACCCTAAACCTATCCTTAATGCTAACCCTAACCTTAAACCTAACCCTAACTCTAACCCTAACACTTACCCTTACCCAAACCCTAACCCTAACCTTAACCCCAACCCTAAACCCAACCCTTACCCTAAACCTAACGTTTACCGTTACCCTAACCCAAACCCTAACCCTTACCTTAACTCTAACCATACCCTAACCCTAACCCCTAACCCTAATCCTTACCCTAACCCTAGCCCTAACCCCAAATCTAACCCTTACCCTAACCCTAACCCTACCTCTTACACTAACCCTAAACCTAACCCTAACCCTTCCCCTAACCCTAACCATAACCCTAACCCTTACCCTTACCCTAACCCTAACCCTAAACTTAATGCTAACCCTAACACTAACCCTAACCCTAACCCTAACCTTAACCCTAACCCTAAACCTTACCCTAACCCTAACCCTATACCTAACCCTAACACTAACCCTACCGCTAGCACTTACCCTTACCCTAACCCAAACCCTAACCCTAACCTTAGCCCTAACCATAACCCTAACCCTTACCCTTACCCTAACCGTAACCCTAACCTTAATGCTAACCCCAGACCTAACCCTAGCCCTAAACCTAACACTTACCCTTTCCATAACCCTAACCCTAACCCTAAACCTTACCCTTTCCCTAACCATAAACCTAACCTTAAAACTAACCCTAAACCTAAACCTTACCCTAAACCTACCTCTAACCCTAACCCTAATCCTTAAACTTAACCTAACCCTAACCCTACCTCTAACCCTAACCCCAACCCTAACCCTTACCCTAACCCTAACAATTAGCCTAAACCTAACCCTAACCGTAACTGTAAACCTAACCCTAAACATAACCCTAACCCTAACCCTTACCCTAACCCTAACCCTAACCCTAACCCTTACCCTTACCCTAACACAAACCCTAACCCTAACCCTTACCCTTACCCTAACCGTAACCCTAAATTTAATGCTATCCCTAAACCTAACCCTAGCCCTAAACCTAACACTTACCCTTTCCATAACCCTAACCCTAACCCTAAAACTTACCCATAAACTTACCCTAACCCTAACCCTTACCCTAACCCTATACTAAACCTAAACCTAAACCTAACCCTTACCCTAACTCAAACCCTGAACCTAAACCTAACCCTAACCCTTACCCTAACCCTAACCCTAACCCTAAACCTAACCCTAACCATAACCCTAACCTAACCCTTACCCTAACCCTAACCCTAACCCTAAACCTAACCCTAACCTTAACCCTAAACCTTACCCTTACCCTAACCCTAACCCTAACCAAAACCTAAACCGAACCCTAACGCTAACCCTAACCCTTACCCTAATCCTAACCTTAACCCAAATCCTAAACCTAACCCTAACCCTTACCCTTACCCTAACCCTAACCCTTACCATAACCTTAACCCAAACGTAACCCTAACCCTAACCCTACCCCTTACCCTAACCCTAACCCTTACACTAACCCTAACCCTTATTCTTACCCTAACACTAAACTCTAACACTAACACTAACCCCTAATTCTAAACCTAACCCTAAACCTTACCCTTAACCTAACCCTAAAACTAACCCTAACCCTAACTCTAAACCTAAACCTAAACCTAACCCTAACCCTAATCCTAAGCCTTACCCTAACCCTAATCCTTACCCTAACCCTAACCCTAACCCAACCCTAACATTAAACCTAACCCTAACCCTTACCCTAACCCTAAACCTACCCCTTACCCTAACCCTAACCCTAAAACTTACCCTTACCCTACACATAATCCTAACCCTCACCCTAACCCTAAACCTAACCCTAACTCCTAATTCTAACCCTAACCCTAAACCTTACCCTTACCCTAAACATAACCCTAAATCTCACCCTAACCCTAAGCCTAACCCCTAACTCTAACCCTATCCCTAATCCTTACACTTACGCTAATCCTAAAACTAACCCTAACCCTAACCCTAACCCCTAACCCTAACCCAAACTCGAACCCTTAACCTAAACCTAACCCTAAACCAAACCCTAGCCCTTACCCTTCCCCTAACTCTAAACATAACCGTAACCCTAACACTAACCCTTACCATAACCCTAACCCTAACCCTAAACCTTACCCTTACCTTAACCCTAACCCTAACCCTTACGCATACCCTAACCCTAATCCTAACCTTAATGCTAACCCTATAACTAACGCTAATCCTAAACCTAACCCTAACCCTAAACCTACCCCTAACCCTAAACCTTACCTTAACTCTAATCCTTACCCTAACCCTAACCCATAACCCTAACCCTTACCCTAACCCTAACCCTAACCCTAACTCTTACCCTTACCCTAACCCTAACCCTACCTCTAACCCTAACCCTAAACCTAAACCTAATCCTTACCCTAATCCTAACCATAACCCTAACCCTTACCCTTACCCTAACCCTAACCCTACCTCTAACCCTAACCCTAACCCTACCCTTAACCCTAAACCTAACCCTAACCCTTACCCTTACCGTAACCCTAACCCTAACCCTAACCCAAACCGTTACCCTTACCCTAACCCTATCCCTAACCCTAACCCCAAATCTAACCCTAACCCTAACCCTAACCCTAAACCTTACCCTAACACTAACTCTAACCCTTAGCCTTACCATAACCCTAACTGTAACCCTAACTCTTACCCTAACCCTAACCCTAACTCTTACCCTAACCCTAAAACTAACCCTAACCCCTAACCCTAACCATAACCCTAACGCTCACCCTAACCCTAACACTAACCCTATCCCTTACCTTAACCCTAATCCATACCCTAACCCTAAACCTAACACAAACCTAACCTTAACCCTAAACCTTATACTTACCCTAACACTAACCCTAACCCAAAACCTAAACCGAACCCTAGCCCTAACCCTAACCCTTACCCTAACCCTAACCTTAACCCAAATTCTAAACCTAACCCTAACCCTAACCCTTACCCTTACCCTAACCCTAACCCAAACCTAACCCTAACCCTAACCCTAATCCTAACCCTTACCCTAACCCTAACCCTAACCCTTACCCTAACCCTAACCCTTCCTCTTACCCAAGACATAACCCCAAACCTAACCCTAATCCTAAACTTTACCCTTACCCTAAACATAGCCATAACCATCACCCTAACCCTAACACTAACCCCTAATTCTAACCCTAACCCTAAACCTTACCCTTAACCTAACCCTAAAACTAACCCTAACCCTAACCGTGACCCCTAACCCTAACCCTAACCCTAACCCTTACCCTTACCCTAACCCTAACGCTAACCTTAACCGTAAACCTAACACTAACCCGAACCCGAACCATTACCCTGACCCTGACCCTAACCCTAAACCTAATCCTAACCCGAACCCTTACCCTGACCCTAACCCTAAACCTAATCCTAACCCTAACTCTTACCCTTACCCTAACCCTAAACCTAACCCTACCCCAAACACTAACCCTTACCCTAACCCTATCCCTAACCCTTACCCTTACCCTAACCCTAACCCTAAACTTAATGCTAAACCTAACCCTAACGCTAACCCTAACACTTACCACAACCCTAAACCTAACCCCAATCCTTACCCTAAACCTAACCCTAACTCTATCCCTAACCCTTACCCTTTCCCTAACCCTAACCCTAACCCTAAACTTAATGCTAACCCTAACCCTAATCCTTACCCTAACCCTTACCCTAACCCTAACTCTACCCCTAAGCCTAATTCTTACCCTTAACCTAACCGTAACCCTACCTCTAACCCTAACCCTAACCCTAACCCTTACCCTAAACCTAACCCTTAGCCTAACCCTAACCCTAACCCTAAATTTAACCCTAACCCTAACCCTAACCCTTACCCTTACCCTAACCCTAACCCTAACCCTAACCCTAAACGTTACTCTTACCCTAATCCTAACCCCAAACCTAACCCTAACCCTAACCCTAAACCTTACCCTTACCCTAAACCTAAACCTAATCCTTACCCTAACGCTAACCCTTACCCTTACCCTAATCCTAACCCTAACCTTAACCCTCAACCGAACACTAACCCTCACCCTAACCCTTACCCTAACCCTAACCCTAACCCTAACCCTAAACCTAAACCTAAACCTAAACCTAACCCCAACCCTAAACTTAAACCTTACCATTTCCCTAACCCTATACTAAACCTAAACCTAACCCTAACCCTTACCCTAACCCTAACCCTAAAGCTAAACCTAACCCTAACCCTTACCCTCACCTTAACCCTAAACCTAAACATAACACTAACCCTAACCCTAACCCTTACCCTAAACCTAAGACTAACCCTAACCCTAACCCTAACCTTAACCCTAAGAATAACCCTAACCCTAAACCTTACTCTTACCCTAACCCTAACCCTAACCCTAACACTTACTCTTACCCTAACCCTAACCCCAAACCTAATACTAACCCTAACCCTAAACCTTACCCTTACTCTAAACCTAACCCTAACCCTAACCCTGAATCCTAACCCTAAACCTAACCCTAACCCTAACCCTTACCCTAACCCTTACCATGAACATAAACCTAACGCTAACCCTAAATCTTACACTTACACTTACCCTAACTCTAACCCTAACCCTAACCCTAAACCTAACCCTAACCCTTACCCTTACCCTAACCTTAACCCTAACCCTAACCCTTACCCTTACCCTAAATCTAACCCTAACCCTTACCCTAACCCTAAACCTATCCTTAATGGTAACCCTAACCCTAACCCTAACCCTTAACTGAACCCTAACCCTAACCCTTATCCTTACCCTAAACCTAACCCTAACCCTAACCCTTACCCTTTCCCTAAAACTAACACTAACCCTAACCCTAAACCTTACCCTTACCCTAACCCTAACCCTAACCCTAACCCTAACCCTAAACTTAAACCTAACCCTAAACCTATACCTAACCATAACCCTAACCCTACCTCTTACCCTTACCCTTACCCTAAACCTAACCCTAACCCTAACCCTTACCCTTACCCTAACCCTAACCTTAACCTTAACCCTAACTTCAAACTTAACCCTAACCCTAACCCTAACCCTTACCCTAACCCTAACCCTAACCCTAAACTTAATGCTAACCCTAACCCTAACCCTTACCTTAACCCTAACCATAACCCTAGTCCTTACCCTAACCCTAACCCTAACCCTAACCCTTACCCTTTCCCTAACCCTAACCCTAACCCTAACCCTAAACCTTACCCTTACACTTACCCTTACCCTAACCCTAACCCTAACCATAAACTTAACCCTAACCCTAACCCTTACCCTTACCGTAACCCTAAACCTAAACCTAACCCTAACCCTAACCCTAACATTAACCCTAACCCTTACCCTCACCCTAAACCTAACCCTGACCCTCACCCTAAACCTAACCCTAAACCTAAACCTAACCCTAACCCTTACCCTTACCCTAACCCTAACCCTAAAACTAACCCTAACCTTTACCCTAACACTAACCCTAAACCTAACCCTCACCCTTACCCTAACCCTAATCTAAACCTAAACCTGACCCTAACCCTATCCCTAACCCTACCTCTAACCCTAACCCTAAACCTAACCCTAACCCTTCCCCTAACCCTAACCATAACCCTAACCCTTACCCTTACGCTAACCCTAACCCTACCTCTAACCCTAACCCTAACCCTAGCCTTAACCCTAACCCACACCCTAAACCTAACCCTTACCCTTACCCTAACCCTAACCCTAACCCTAATCCTAACCCTAACCATTACACTTACCCTAACACTATCCCTAACCCTTACCCCAAATCTAACCCTAACCTTAACCCTAACCCTAACCCTAAACCTTACCCTAACCCTAACTCTAACCATTAGCCTTACCGTAACCCTAACCCTATCCCTAATCCTTACCCTAACCCTAACCCTAACTCTTACCCTAAACCTAACACTAACCCTAACCCCTAACCCTAACCCTACCCCTAACCCTAACGCTCACCCTAACCCTAACCCTAACCCTATACCTTACCTTAACCCTAATCCTTACCCTAACCCTAAATCTAACACAAACCTAACCTTAACCCTAAACCTTACCCTTACCCTAACCCTAACCCTAACCAAAACCTAAACCGAAACCTAACCCTAACCCTAACCCTTACCCTAATCCTAACCTTAACCCAAATTCTAAACCTAACCCTAACCCTTACCCTTACCCTAACCCTAACCCTTACCCTAACCTTAACCCAAACGTAACCCTAACCCTAACCCTACCCCTTACCCTAACCCTAACCCTAACACTAACCCTAACCCTTATTCTTACCCTAACACTAAACCCAAACCTAACCCTAACCCTAAACTTTACCCTTACCCTAAACATAACCCTAACCATCACCCTAACTCTAACACTAACCCTAACCCTAACCCCTAATTCTAAACCTAACCCTAAACCTTACCCTTAACCTAACCCTAAAATTAACCCTAACCCTAACCCTGACCCCTAACCGTAACCCTAACACTATCCCTTACCTTAACCCTAACACTAACCCTAACCCTAACCCTTACCTAACCCAAATCCTTACCCTAACCCAAACCCTAACCCTAACCCTATGCTTAACCCTAGCCCTTACCCTTACCCTAGCCCTAACCATAACCCAAAACCTAAACCTAACCCTAACCCTAACCTATACCCTTACCCTAACCGTAACACCAAACCTATCCTTAAAGCTAACCCTAACCCTAACCCTTACCCTAACCCTAACCCTAACCCTAACCCTAAACCTAACCCTTACTCTTACCCTAACTCTAACCCCAAATCTAACCCTAACCCTAAACCTAAACCTTACCCTTACCCTAACCCTAAACCTAACCCTTACCCTAAAGCTAACCTTAACCCCTAACTCTAACCGTTACCCTAATCCTAAACCTTACCCTTACCCTAACATTAAAACTAACCCTTCAACTATCCCTAACCCCTAACCCTAACCCTAATCCTAACCCTAACCTTAACCCTAAAACTAACACTAACCCTAACTCTAACCCTTACCCTAACCCTAACCCTAAACCTAACCCGAACCCTATGTCTTACCTTTACCATAAACCTAAACCTAACCCTAACCCTAACCCTTACACTAACCCTTACCCTAACCCTAACCCTAACCCTTACCCTTACCCTAACCCTAATCCTAACCCTTACCCTAACCCTAACCCTAACCCTAAACTTAATGCTAACCCTAACCCTAACGCTAACTCTAACCCTAACCTAACCCTAAACCTAACCCTAATCCTTACCCTAACCCTAACGCTAAACATAACCCTAACCCTAAACCTTGCCCTTTACCTAACCCTAACCCTAACCCTAACTTTAATGCTAACACTATCCCTAACCCTAACCCTTACCCTACCCTTACCCTAACCCTAACTCTAACCCTAACCCTAACCCTAACCCTAACCCTAACCCTTACACTAACCCTTACCCTAACCCTAACTGTAACCCTAACCCTAACCCTAACCCTAACCTTAACCTTAACTGTACCTTTACCCTAACCCTAACCCTAACCCTAACACTAACCCTAACCCTAACTCTAACCTTAAACCTAACCCTACCCTAACCCTAACCCTAACCCTTACTTTACCCTAATCCTAACCCTAACCTTAACCCCAACCCTAAATCCAAAACTAACCCTAACATTAACGCTTACACTTAACCTAACCCTAACCCTAACCCTAACACTAACCCTAACCCTATCACTTACCATTACCCTAACGCTAACCCTAACACTAACCCCAACTTTTACCCTAACCCTAACCCTAACCCTAACCCTAAAGCTAACACTTATCCTAAACCTAACCCTAACCCTAACTTTAACCCTAACCCTAACCCTAACCCTAACCCTAACCTTAACCCTAACACTAACCCTAACCCTAACCCTTACCCTTACCCTAACCTTAGCCCAAACCTAACCCTTACCCATACCCAAACCCTAACCCTAACACTAACCCCTAAACCTAACCCTAACCTAACTCTAAGCCTTAGACTTAGCCTAACCCTAACCCTAACCCTAACCCTTACACTAACACTACCTCTAATCCTTAGCCTTACCCTAACCATAACCCTAACCCTTACCCTAAGCCTAACTCTTACCCTAACCCTAACATTAACCCTAACCCCTAACCCTAACGCTAACTCTAACGCTCACCCTAACCCTAACCCTAACCCTAACCCTAAACCTTACCCTAATCCTAACCCTAAGTCTAACCCTTAGCCTTACCCTAAACCTAACCCTAACACTAACCCTAACCCTCAACCTAACCCTAAACCTTACCCTTACCCTAACCCTAACCCAAACCCTAACTCCTAACCCTAACACTAACCCTAACCCTAATCCTTACCCTAACCCTAAACCTAACCCTAACCCTAACCTTAACCCTAACCATTAGCATTACACTAACCCTAATCCTAACCCATACCC
This sequence comes from Megascapheus bottae, assembly GCA_024803745.1. Classification (NCBI taxonomy): domain Eukaryota; kingdom Metazoa; phylum Chordata; class Mammalia; order Rodentia; family Geomyidae; genus Megascapheus; species Megascapheus bottae. Next base: position 535,461 of record JANJXV010000058.1, on the reverse strand, counting down.
TAACCCTAACCCTAACCCTTACCCTAACCCTAACACTAACCCTAAACCCTAACACTAACCCTAACCCTAACGTTCACCCTAACCCTAACTCTAACCCTAACCCTTACCCTAACACTAACCCTAACTCTAAACCTTAGTCTTACCTTAATCCTAACCCTAAACCTAACCCTTACCCTAACCCTAACCTTAACCTTTACCATAACACTAACACTAACTCTAACCCCTAACCCTAACCCTAACCCCAAACTTAACTCTAACCCTAACCCTAAACATCACCTTTACCCTAAACCTAACCTAACCCTGACCCTAACCCTAACCCTAACCCCTAACCCTAACCCTAACCCTAAACCTTACCCTTACCCTAAACCTAAAACTAACATTAACCTAACCCTAACACCTAACCCTAACCCTAACCCTAACCCTTACCTTTACCCTAACACTAACACTAACCTTAACCTTAAACCTAACACTAACCCTAACCCTAACCCTTACCCTAACCCTAACCCTAAATCTAACCCTAACCCTAAACCTTACCCTTACCCTAACGCTAAACCTAACCCTAACCCAAAACCTAACCCTTACCCTAACCCTAAACCTAACCCTAATCCTTACCCTAAACCTAACCCTTACCCCTTCCCTAACCCTAACCCTAACCCTAACCCTAAACCTTACCCTTACCCTTACCCTAAACCTAACCCTAAACTTAACCCTAAACCTAACCCTAAACCTTACCCTTACCCTAACCCTAACCCTAAACGTAACCCCAACCCCAACCCTAACCCTAACCCTAAACTTAATGCTAATCCTAAATCTAACCCTAACCCTTACCCTTACCCTAACCCTAACCCTAACCCCAATCCTTACCCTAATCCTAACCCTAACCCTTTCCGTAATCCTTACCCTTTCCCTAACCCTAACCTAACCTTAAGCATAACCCTAACCCTAAACCTAACCCTATCCCTTACGCTTACAATAACCCTAACCCTAACCCTAACCCTTACTCTTACCCTAACCCTAACACCAAAACTAACCCTAACCCGAACCATAAACCTTACCCTTAACCTAAAACTAACCCAGACACTTACTTTAACCCTAAACCTAACCCTAGCCCTAACACTTACCCGAACCCTAAGCCTAACCCTAACCCTTACCCTAACCCAAACCCTAACCCTTACCCTTACCCTAACCCTAACCCTACCCCTAATCTTAAACCTAACCTTAACCCTAACCCTAACCCTTACCCTTACCCTAACCCTAACCCTAAAATTAACCCCAACCCTAAACCCACCATAACCCAAACCTAACGCTTACTCTTAACCTAACCCTAACCCTAATCCTAACCCTACACCTAACACTTACCCTTACCCTAACCCTACCCTAATCCTAACCCTAACTTTTACCCTAACCCTAACCCTAACCCTAATCCTAACCCCTAACCCTACGCTTACCCTAACCCTAACCCTAACCCTAAACCATACCCTTACCCTAACCCTAACCCTACCTGTAACCCTAACTCTAACCCTAAACTTAACCGTAACCATTACCCTTACCCTAACCGTAACCCTAACCCGAACACTAACCCTAACCTTAACCCTAAACCTAAACCTAACCCTAACCCTTACCTTTACCCTAACCTTAACCTAAACCTAACCCTTAACCTTACCCTAACCCTAACCAAACGTAACCCCTAAACCTAAACCTAACCCCAACTCTAACCCGTAAACTTATCCTAACCCTAACCCTAACCCTAACCCTTACACTAACCCTAACTCTAAACCTTAGCCTTACCCTAACCCTAACCCTAACCCTTACCCTAACCCTAACCCTAACCCTAACCCTAAACTTTACCCTTACCCTAACCCTAACCCTAACCCTAACCCCAACCCTAAACCTAATCCTAACCCTTACCCTTACCCTAACCCTAACTCTTAACCTAACACTAACCCTAACCTTAACCCTAACCCTTACCCTAACCCTAATCCTTACCCTAACCATAAATCTAACCCTAACCCTAACCTTAAACCTAACCCTTACCCTTACTCTAACCCTAACCCTAACCCTAACCCTAACACAAACCCTAATCCCAAACCTAACCCTAACCCTAACCCTAACGGTAACCCTAACCCTAACATAACCCTAACCCTTCCTTTTACCCTAACCCTAACCCCAAACTTAACCCTAACCCTAACCATAAACCTTACCCTTACCCTAAACCTAACCCTTACCCCTACCCTAACTCTAACCCCAAACTTAACCCTAACCCTAACCCTAAACATCACCCTTACCCTAAACCTAACCCTAACCCTGACCCTAACCCTAAACCTAACCCCTAACCCTAACCCTAACCCTAAACCTTACCCTTACCCTAACCCTAAAACTAACCCTAAATCTAACCCTAACCCCTAACACTTACCCTAACCCTACCCCTAAACCTAAACCTAACACTAAACCTAACCATTAACCCCACCCGTAACCCTAACACTAAACCTTACCCTTACCCTAACCCTAACCCTAACACTAACACTTACCCTTACTCTAACCCTAACCATAAACCTAACCCTTACTCTTAACCTAACCCTAACCCTAACCATAACCCTTACCCGTAACTTAACCCTAACCCTAAAATTAATGCTAAAACTAACCCTAACGCTAACCCTAACCCTAACCCTAATCCTTACCCTAACCGTAAGCCTAACCCTAACCCTAAACCTCACCCTTTCCCTAACCCTAACCATAACCCTAACCCTAACCTAAATGCTAACACTAACCCTAACCCTAACCATTACCCTAACCCTTACCCTAACCCTAACTCTAACCCTAACCCTAACCCTACACCTTAACTTTACTCTAACCCTAACACTACCTCTAACACTAACCCTAACCCTGCCCTAACCCTTACCCTAACCCACAGCCTAACCCTAACCCTAACCCTAACCTGAACCCTAACCCTAAGTCTAACCCTAACCCTAAACCTAACACAAACCTGACCCTAACCCTAACCCTTAAACCTTACTCTATCCCTAAACCTATTCCTAACCCTTATCTAACCCTAACCATAAACCTAACCCCTAACACTAACCCTAACCCTAATCCTTACCCTTACCCTAACCCTAAAACTAACCCTTACCCTTACCCTAACCCTAACCCTAACCTTAACCCTAAACCGAATACTAACCATAACCCTAACCCTTACCCTAACCCTAACCTTAAACGTAAACCTAACCTTAAAACTTACCCTTACCCTAACCCTAACCCTAAACCTAACCCTAAACCTAAGCCTAACCGTAACCCTTAACCTAACCATAACTCTAACCCTAATCCTAACACTTACCCTTACCCTAACCTTAACCCTAACCCTTACCCTTACCCTAACCCTAACCCTAACCCTAAATTTTACCCTAACCCTAACTCTAACAATAACCCTAACCATTACCTTAAACCTAACCCTAACCCTAACCCCTAAACCTACCCCTTACCCTAACCCTAACCCTAACCCTAAACCATACCCTTACCCTAACCATAACCCTACCTCTAACCCTAACCCTATCCCTAACACTTACCCTAACCCTAACCCTTAGCCTAACCCTAACCCTAAACCTAACCCTAAACCTAAGCCTAACCCTAACCCTTAACCTAACCATAACCCTAACCCTAACCCTAACCCTTACCCTAGCACTAACCCTAACCCTAACCCTAACCCTTACCCTAGCCCTAACCCTAACCCTAACCCTAACCCTTACCCTAACCCTAATCCTAACTCTAACACTAACCCTAAACCTAACCCTAACCCTTACCCTTACCCTAACCCTTTACACTAACCGTAACCTTAACCCTAACCCTTACCCTTACCCTAACTCTAACCTTAAACCTAACCCTAACCCTAACCCTAACCCTAAGCCTTACCCTTACCCTAACCCTAACCCTAACCCTAACCTTAACCCCAACCCTAAATCCAACCCTAACCCTAACCACAACGCTTACCCTCAACCTAACCCTAATCCTAAACGTAACCCTAACCCTTACCCTAACCCGAATGCTAAGCCTAACCCCTAACCCTAACCCTATCCCTAACCCTAACTTTTACCCTAACCCTAACCCTAACCCTAACCCTTACCCGAAACCTAACCCTAACTCTAACCCCTAAACCTACCCCTTACCCTAACCCTAACCCTAACCCTAAACCTTACCCTTACCCTAACCCTAACCCTACCTTTAACCCTAACAATAACCCTAACCCTAACCCTTACCCTAACCCTAAACCTTAGCCTCAACCTAACCCTAACCCTAAGCTTAACCCTAACCCTAAACCTTACACTTACACTAACCGTAACCCTAACACTAACCCTAACCAAAACCCTAACCCTAATCCTAACCCTAACCCTTACCCTTATCCTAAACTTAACCATAAACCTAACCCTTACACTTACCCGAACCCTAACCCTAACACTAACCCATAAACCTAACCCTAACGTTAACTTCAACCCTTAGACATACCCTAACCCTAACCCTAACCCTAGCACTTACACGGACCCGAAATCTAACCCTTACCTTACCCTAACCCTAACCCTAACCCTTACCCTAACCCTAACCCTAACCCTTACCCTAACCCGAACACTAACCCTAACCCCTAACCCTAACCCTAACCCTAACGCTCACCCTAACCCTAACCCTAAACCTAAACCTAAACCTTTCCCTAACCCTAACCCTAACTCTAACCTTAGCCTTAACCTAACCCTAACCCTAACCCTAACCATTATCGAAACCCTAACCCTAACCCTTAAAATAACCCTAACCCTAACACTAAACCCTAACCCTAAACCTAACCCTAACCCTCACCCTAACCCTAACCCTAACCCTTACCCTAACCCTAACCCTAAACTTAACCCTTACCCTTAACCTAACCCTAACCCTAACCCTAACCCCAACACTAAACCTAACCCTAATCCTTACCCTAACCCTAAACCTACTCCTAACCCTAACATTAACCCTAACCGTTAGCCTTACACTAACCCTAACCCTAACCCATACCCTAACCCTATCCCTAACCCTAACACTTACCCTTACCCTTACCGTAAACCTAACCCTAACCCTTACCCTTAACCTAAGCCTAAACCTAACCCTAAACCTTACCCTTAACCTAACCCTAACCCAACACTTACCCTTACCCTAACCGTAACCGTAACCCTAACCCTAACCCTAACCCTTTCCCTAACCCTAACCCCAAACCTACCCCTAACCCTAACCCTAACCCCAAACCTAATCCTTACCCTAAACCTGACCCTAACCCCTAACCCTAACCCTTACCCTAACCCTAACCCTAACACGTAGCCTAACGCTAACCCTAAACCTAAACTTAACCCTAACCCTAACCCTAACCCTAAACCTTACCCTTACCCTAACCCTAACACTAACCCCTAACCCTAACCCTAACCCTAACCCTTATTCTTACCCTAACCCTAACCCCAAACCTAACCCTAATCCTAACCCTAAACCTTACCCTTACCCTAAAACTAACCCTAAACCTTCCCGTAACCCTAAACCTTACCCTAACCCTATTCCCTAACTCTAACCCTAACCCTAAACCTTACCCTTACCCTAACCCTAAACCTAACCCTAAGCCTTACCCTAACCCTAACCCTAACCTTAACCCTAACCGTACCCCTAACCCTAACCCTTACCATTACCCTAACCCGAACCCTAAACCTAACCCTAACCCGAACCCTCACCCTAACCATTACACTTAACCTAACCCTAACCCTAACCCTAAACTTAATGCTAATTCCAACCCTAACCCGAACCCTTACCCTTACCTTAACCCTAACCCTAACCCCTAACCCTAACCCTTACCCTAGCCCTAACACTAACCCTAACCCCTAACCCTAACCCTTACCCTAGCCCTAACACTAACCCTAAACCTTACCCTTAGCCTAACCCTAACACTTTGCCTAACCCTAACCCTAAACCTAACCTTAACCGTAACCCTAACCCTAACCCTTACCCTTACCCTAACCCTAACCCAAACCCTTACTCTTCCCCTAACCCTAACCCCAAACATAACGTTAACCCTAACACTAAACCTTACCCTTAACAGAAACCTAACCCTAACCCTTATCCTAACCCTAACCCTAACCCTAACCCTTACCCTAACCCTAACCCTACCCTAAACTTAACCCTAAGCCTAACCCTAACTCTAAATCTTACCCTAACCCTAAGCCTAATTCTAACCCTAACCCTAAACCTAACCCTAACCCTTACCCTTACCCTAACCCTAACCCTAACCCTTTACGCTAACCGTAACCTTAACCCTAACCCTTACACTTACCCTAACTCTAACCTTAAACCTAACCCTAACCCTAACCCTAACCCTAAGCCTTACCCTTACCCTAACCCTAACCCTAACCCTAACCTTAACCCCAACCCTAAATCCAACCCTAATCCTAACCACAATGCTTACCCTTAACCTAACCCTAATCCTAACCTTAACTCTAACCCTAAACCTGACACTTACACTTACCCTAACCCTAACCCTATCCCTAATTTTACCCTAACCCTAACCCTAACCCTTACCCAAAACCTAACACTAACCATAACCCCTAACCCTACCCCTTACCCTAACCCTAACCCTAACCCTAAACCTTACCCTTACCCTAACCCTAACCCTACCTTTAACCCTAACCATAACCCTAACCCTAACCCTTACCCTAACCCTAATCCTTAGTCTAACCCTAACCCTAACAGTAACACTTACACTAACCCTAACTAACCCTTACCTTACCCTAACCCTAACCCTAACCCTTACCCTAAACCGAACACTAACCCTAACCCCAAACCCTAACCCTAACCCTAACGCTCACCTTAACCCTAACCCCAGCCCTAAACCTAAACCTTACCCTAACCCTAACCCTAACTCTAACCCTTAGCCTTAAACTAACCCTAAGCCTAACCCTAACCCTTATCCCAACCCTAACCCTAACCCTTAAAATAACCCTAACCCTAACCCTAAACCCTAACCCTAACCCTAACCCTCACCCTAACCCTAACCCTAACCATTACCCTAACCCTAACCCTAAACTTAACCCTTACCCTTAACCTAACCCTAACACTAACCCTAACCCCAACCCTAAACGAAACCCAAATCCTTACCCTAACCCTAAACCTAATCCTAACCCTAACCTTAACCCTAACGGTTAGCCTTACACTAACCCTAACCCTAACCCTTACCCTAACCCTATCCCTAACCCTAACACTTACCCTTACCCTTACTCTAACCCTAACCCTAACCCTAACCCTTACCCTTATCCTAACCTTAACCCTAAACCTAACCCTTACCCTTACCCGAACCCTAACCCTAACACTAACCCATAAACCTAACCCTAGCGTTAACTTTAACCCTTAGACATACCCTAACCCTAACCCTAACCCTAACACTTACACTAACCCTAACTCTAACCCTTACCTTATCCTAACCCTAACCCTAACCCTTACCCTAACCCTAACCCTAACCCTTATCCTATCCCGAATACTAACCCTAACCCCTAACCCTAACCCTAACCCTAACGCTCACCCTAACCCTAACCCTAACCCTAAACCTAAACCTTACCCTAACCCTAACCCTAACTCTAACACTTAGCCTTAACCTAACCCTAACCCTAACCCTAACCCTTATCAAAACCCTAACCCTAACCCTTAAAATAACCCTAACCCTAACCCCAAACCCTAACCCTAACCCTAACCCTAACCCTCAACCTCACCCTAACCCTAACCCTTACCCTAACCCTAACCCTAAACTTAAACCTTACCCTTAACCTAACCCTAACCCTAACCCTAACCCCAACCCTAAACCTAACCCTAATCCTTACCCTAACCCTAAACCTACTCCTAACCCTAACATTAACCCTAACCGTTAGCCTTACACTAACCCTAACCCTAACCCTTACCCTAACCCTATCCCTAACCCTAACACTTACCCTTACCCTTACCATAACCCTAACCCTAACCCTTACCCTTAACCTAAGCCTAAACCTAACCCTAAACCTTACCCTTAACCTAACCCTAACCCAAAACTTACCCTTACCCTAACCGTAACCCTAACCCTAACCCTAACCGTTACCCTAACCCTAACCCCAAACCTACCCCTAAACGTAACCCTTACCCTAACCCTAACCCCAACCCTAAACCTTACCCTAAACCTGACCCTAACCCCTAAACCTAACCCTTACCCTAACCCTAACCCTAACCCTTAGCCTAACGCTAACCCTAACCCTAAACTTAACCCTAACCCTAACCCTTACCCTTACCCTAACCCTAACCCTACCCCTAACCCTAACCCTAACGCTTACCCTAACCCTAACCCCAAACCTAACCCTAATCCTAACCCTAAACCTTACCCTTACCCTAAAACTAACCCTAGCCCTTCCCCTAACCCTAAACCTTACCCTAACCCTATTCCCTAACTCTAACCCTAACCCTAAAACTTACCCTTACGCTAACCCTAAACCTAACCCTAAGACTTACCCTAACCCTAACCCTAACACTAATCCTTACCCTTTGCCTAACCCTAACCCTAACCCTAACCCTAAACCTTACCCTAACCCTCACCCTAACCCTTATACTTAACCTAACCCTAACCCTAAACTTAATGCTAATTCTAACCCTAACCCGAACCCTTACCCTTACCTTAACCCTAACCCTAACCCAATCATTACCCTAACCCTAAACCTAACCCTTACCCTTACCCTAACCCTAACCCTAACCCTTACCCCAACCCTAACCCTAACCCTAACCTTAACCCTAACCCTTACCCTTACCCTAACCCTAACCCTAATCCAAACCCTAAACTGAACCCAAACCCTAACCCTAACCCTTACCCTTAACCTAACCCTAACCCCAAACCTAACCCTAAACCGAACCCTTACCCTAACCCTAACCTTAACCCTAAACCTTACCCTTACCCTAAAACTAACCCTAACCCTTCCCCTAACCCTAAACCTTACCCTAACCCTATCCTCTAACTCTAACCCTAACCCTAATCCTTACCCTTACCCTAAACCTAAACCTAACCCTAAGCCTTACCCTAACCGTAACCCTAACCCTAAACCTTACCCTTTCCCTAACCCTAACCCTAACCCTAACTCTAAACCTTACTCTTACCCTTACCTTAACCCTAACCCTAACCTTAACCCTAACCATAACCCTAACCCTAACCCTTACCCTTACCCTAACCCTAACAATAAAACCTAACCCTAACCCTAATCCTTAACCTTACCCTAAACCTAACCCGAACCCTAACCCTAAGCATCACCCTATACCTTACAATTAACCTAACCCTAATCCTGAACTTAATGCTAATCCTAACCCTAACCCGAACACTTACCCTTACCTTAACCCTAACCCTAAACCCAATCATTACCCTAAACCTACCCTAACCCTTACCCTAAACATAACCCTAACCATAACCCTAACCCCTAACCCTAACCGTAACCCTAAACCTTACCCTTACCCTAACCCTAAAACTAACCCTAACCCTAACCCCTATCTCTAACCCTAAACCTAACCCTTACCTTTAACCTAACCCTTATCCAAACCATAACCCTAAACCTAACACTAACCCTAACCCAAAAGCTTACCCTAACCCTAAACCTAAATCTTAGCCTAACCCTAACCCTTACCCTTACCATAACGCTAAACCTAACCCTAACCCTAAACCTAACCCTAACCCTTACCCTTTCCCTAACCCTAACCCAAACCCTAAACCTAATGCTAAAACTTACCCTTACCCTTACCCTAACCCTAACCCTAACCCTACCCTTAACCCTAACCCTAAATCTTACCCTTAACCTAAACCTAACCCTAACCCTAACCCTAACCCTAAGCCTTAAATTCACCCTAACCGTAAGCCTAACGCTTACCCTAACTTTAACCCTAACCCTCACCCTAACCATAACCCTTACCATTACCCTATCCCTAACCCTAAACCTAACCCTAACCCTAACACTAATCCTAACACTTACCCTTACCCTAACCCTAACCCTAAGTCTAAACTTTACCCTAACCCTACCCTAACCTTAACCCTAAGCCTAACCCTAACACTAACCCTTACCCTAACCCTAAGCCTAACTCTAACCCTAACCCTAAACCTAACCCTAACCCTTACGCTTACCCTCACAATAATCCTAACCCTTTACGCTAACCGTAAACTTAACCCTAACCCTTACCCTTACCCTAACTCTAACCTTAAACCTAACCCTAACCCTAACCCTAACCCTAAGCCTTACCCTTACTCTAACCCTAACCCTAACCCTTACCCTTAACCTAAGCCTAAACCTAACCGTAAACCTTACCCTTAACCTAAGCCTAACCCAACACTTACCCTTACCCTAACCGTAACTCTAAACACTAACACTTACCCTAACCCTAACCCTAACCCTAACCCTTAACCTAACCCTAATCCTTACCCTCATCCTAACGCTAATCCTAATCCTAAACTTAACCCTAACCCTTACCCTTAGCCTAAACCTAACCCTAATCCAAACCCTAAACCGAACCCTAACCCTAACCCTAACCCTTACCCTTAACCTAACCCTAAACCCAAACCAAACCCTAAACCTAACCCTTACCCTAACCCTAACCGTAACCTTAACCCTAAACCTTACCCTTTCCCTAACCCTAATCCTAACCCTAACCCTTACCCTTACCCTAACCCTAACCCTACCCCTAACCCTAACCCTAACGCTTACCCTAACCCTAACCCCAAACCTAACCCTAATCCTAACCCTAAACCTTACCCTTACCCTAAAACTAACCCTAGCCCTTCCCCTAACCCTAAACCTTACCCTAACCCTATTCCCTAACTCTAACCCTAACCCTAAAACTTACCCTTACGCTAACCCTAAACCTAACCCTAAGACTTACCCTAACCCTAACCCTAACACTAATCCTTACCCTTTGCCTAACCCTAACCCTAACCCTAACCCTAAACCTTACCCTAACCCTCACCCTAACCCTTATACTTAACCTAACCCTAACCCTAAACTTAATGCTAATTCTAACCCTAACCCGAACCCTTACCCTTACCTTAACCCTAACCCTAACCCAATCATTACCCTAACCCTAAACCTAACCCTTACCCTTACCCTAACCCTAACCCTAACCCTTACCCCAACCCTAACCCTAACCCTAACCTTAACCCTAACCCTTACCCTTACCCTAACCCTAACCCTAATCCAAACCCTAAACTGAACCCAAACCCTAACCCTAACCCTTACCCTTAACCTAACCCTAACCCCAAACCTAACCCTAAACCGAACCCTTACCCTAACCCTAACCTTAACCCTAAACCTTACCCTTACCCTAAAACTAACCCTAACCCTTCCCCTAACCCTAAACCTTACCCTAACCCTATCCTCTAACTCTAACCCTAACCCTAATCCTTACCCTTACCCTAAACCTAAACCTAACCCTAAGCCTTACCCTAACCGTAACCCTAACCCTAAACCTTACCCTTTCCCTAACCCTAACCCTAACCCTAACTCTAAACCTTACTCTTACCCTTACCTTAACCCTAACCCTAACCTTAACCCTAACCATAACCCTAACCCTAACCCTTACCCTTACCCTAACCCTAACAATAAAACCTAACCCTAACCCTAATCCTTAACCTTACCCTAAACCTAACCCGAACCCTAACCCTAAGCATCACCCTATACCTTACAATTAACCTAACCCTAATCCTGAACTTAATGCTAATCCTAACCCTAACCCGAACACTTACCCTTACCTTAACCCTAACCCTAAACCCAATCATTACCCTAAACCTACCCTAACCCTTACCCTAAACATAACCCTAACCATAACCCTAACCCCTAACCCTAACCGCAACCCTAAACCTTACCCTTACCCTAACCCTAAAACTAACCCTAACCCTAACCCCTATCTCTAACCCTAAACCTAACCCTTACCTTTAACCTAACCCTTATCCAAACCATAACCCTAAACCTAACACTAACCCTAACCCAAAAGCTTACCCTAACCCTAAACCTAAATCTTAGCCTAACCCTAACCCTTACCCTTACCATAACGCTAAACCTAACCCTAACCCTAAACCTAACCCTAACCCTTACCCTTTCCCTAACCCTAACCCAAACCCTAAACCTAATGCTAAAACTTACCCTTACCCTTACCCTAACCCTAACCCTAACCCTACCCTTAACCCTAACCCTAAATCTTACCCTTAACCTAAACCTAACCCTAACCCTAACCCTAACCCTAAGCCTTAAATTCACCCTAACCGTAAGCCTAACGCTTACCCTAACTTTAACCCTAACCCTCACCCTAACCATAACCCTTACCATTACCCTATCCCTAACCCTAAACCTAACCCTAACCCTAACACTAATCCTAACACTTACCCTTACCCTAACCCTAACCCTAAGTCTAAACTTTACCCTAACCCTACCCTAACCTTAACCCTAAGCCTAACCCTAACACTAACCCTTACCCTAACCCTAAGCCTAACTCTAACCCTAACCCTAAACCTAACCCTAACCCTTACGCTTACCCTCACAATAATCCTAACCCTTTACGCTAACCGTAAACTTAACCCTAACCCTTACCCTTACCCTAACTCTAACCTTAAACCTAACCCTAACCCTAACCCTAAGCCTTACCCTTACTCTAACCCTAACCCTAACCCTTACCCTTAACCTAAGCCTAAACCTAACCGTAAACCTTACCCTTAACCTAAGCCTAACCCAACACTTACCCTTACCCTAACCGTAACTCTAAACACTAACACTTACCCTAACCCTAACCCTAACCCTAACCCTTAACCTAACCCTAATCCTTACCCTCATCCTAACGCTAATCCTAATCCTAACCTTAACCCTAACCCTTACCCTTAGCCTAAACCTAACCCTAATCCAAACCCTAAACCGAACCCTAACCCTAACCCTAACCCTTACCCTTAACCTAACCCTAAACCCAAACCAAACCCTAAACCTAACCCTTACCCTAACACTAACCCTAACCCAGCCGTAACCGTTACTCTTACCCTAACCCTAACCCCAAACCTAACCCTAACCCTAATCCTTACCCTTACCCTAAACCTAACCTAACCCTTCCCCTAACCCTGAACCCTAACCCTAACCACTAATTCTTAACCTAACCCTAAACCTTACCCTTACCCTAACCCTAAAACTAACCCTAACCTTAACCCTAAACCTATCCCTAACCCTACGCCGTACCCTTACCCTAATCCTGAACCTAACCCTAAACGTAACCCTTACACTAACCCTTAACCTAACCCTAACCCTAACCCTAACTGTTACCCTTACCCTAACGCTAATTCTAACCCTTACGCTTACCCTAACCCTAAACTTAAAGGCTACACTAACCCTAACGCTACACCTAACCCTTACCCTCAACCTAAACCTAAACCTAACCTTTACCCTAACCCTAACCGTAACCTTAACCCTAAACCTTACCCTTTCCCTAACCCTAATCCTAACCCTAACCCTAACCTTAACCCTAACCCTTACACTTACCCTAACCCTAACCCTAATCCAAACTCTAAACCGAACCCTAACCCTAACCCTAACCCTTACCCTTTCCCTAACCCTAACCCTAACCCTAACCCTAACCTTAATGCTAAATCTAAACCTAACCCTAACCCTAACCCTAACCCTTACCCTAACCCTAACCCTAAACCTAACCCTAACCCTAACCTTTACCCTAACCCTAACCCTAACCCTAACCCTAACCCTAAACCTAACCCTAACCCTAACCTTTACCCTAACCCTAACCCTAACCCTACCTCTGACCCTAACCCTAAACCTAACCCTTACCCTAACCCTAACCCCAACCCTTAGCCTAAACCTAACCCTAACCCTAACCTTAACCCTAACCCTTACCCTTACCCTAACCCTAACCCTAATCCAAAACCTAAACAGAACCCTAACCCTAACCCTAACCCTTACCCTTAACCTAACGCTAACCCCAACCTAACCCTAACCCTAACCCTTACTGTAAACCTAACCGTAACCCTAACCCTAACCCTTACTCTTACCCTAACCCTAACTCCAAACCAAACACTAATCCTAACCCGAAACCTTACCCTTACCCTAAAACTAACCCTAACCCTTCCCCTAACCCTAAACCTTACCCTAACCCTATCCCCTAACTCTAGCCCTAACCCTCATCCTTACCCTTACCCTAACCCTAAACCTAACCCTAAGCCTTACCCTAACCCTAACCCTAACCTTACCCTAATCCTAACCCGAACCCTAACCCTAAACCTCACCCTAACCCTTACACTTACCCTAAGCCTAACCCTAAACTTAATGCTAATCCTAACCCTAACCCGAACCCTTATCCTTAACTTAACCCTAACCCTAACCCCAATCATTACCCTAAACCTAACCCTAACCCTTACCCTAAACATAACCCTAACCCTAACCCTAACCCTAACCCCTAACCCTAACCCTAACCCTAAACCTTACCCTTTCCCTAACCCCAACACTAAACAGAACCCTAACCCTAACACTAACCCTTAACCTTTCCCTAACCCTAACCCTAACCCTAACCCTATCCTTAAACCTTACCCTTACCCTTACCCTTACCCTAACCCTAACCCTAACCCTAACCTTAACCCTAACCCTACCCCTACCCCTAACCCTTACCCTTACCCTAACCCTAAACCTAACCCTAACCCTAACCCTAACCCTAATCCTTACCCTTACCCTAAACTTAACCCTAACCCTAAACCTAACCCTAATCCTTAACCTTACCCTAAACCTAACCCGAACCCTAAGCCTAACCCTCACCCTAACGCTTACACTTACCCTAACCCTAACCCTAACCTTATACTTAATGCTAATCCTAACCCTAACCCGAACCCTTACGCTTACCTTAAACCTAACCCTAACCACAATCATTACCCTAAACCTAACCCTACCATTTACCCTAAGCATAACCCTAACCCTAACCCTAACCCTAACCTAACCCTAACCCTAAACCTTACCCTTACTCTAACCCTAAAACTAACCCTAACCCTAACCCCTAACCCTAACCCTAAACCTATACCTTACCCTTAACCTAACCCTTATCCAAACCTTAACCCTAAACCTAACACTAACCCTAACCCTAAACCTTACCCTCACCCTAACCCTAAATCTTACCCTAACCCTAACCATTACCCTTACCATAACGCTAAACCTAACCCTAACCCTAACCCTTACCCTAACCCTAACCCTAACACTAACCCTTACACTTTCCCTAACCCTAACCCTAAACCTAACACTAACCCTAAACCTTACCCTTACCCTTAGCCTAACCCTACCCTAACCTTAACCCTAACCCTACCCCTACCCTAACCCTTACGCTTACCCTAACCCTAACCCTAAACCTAACCCTAACCCTAACCCTAACCCTAATCCTTACCCTTACCCTAAAACTAACCCTAAACCTAACCCTAACCCTCACCCTAAACCTTACACTTACCCTAACCCTAACCCTAACCCTTACATAACGCTAAACCTAACCCTAACCCTAACCCTTACCCTAACCCTAACCCTAACACTAACCCTTACACTTTCCCTAACCCTAACCCTAAACCTAACACTAACCCTAAACCTTACCCTTACCCTTACCCTAACCCTAACCCTAACCTTAACCCTAACCCTACCCCTAACCCTAACCCTTACGCTTACCCTAACCCTAACCCTAAACCTAACCCTAACCCTAACCGTAACCCTAATCCTTACCCTTACCCTAAACCTAACCCTAAACCTAACCCTAGCCCTCACTCTAACCCTTACACTTACCCTAAACCTAACCCTAACCCAAACCCTAAACTTAATGCTAAACATAACCTTAACCAGAACCCTTAACTTTACCTTAAACCTAACCCTAACCGCAATCATTACCCTAACCCGAACCCTAACCCTTACCCTTACCCTAACCATAACCCTTACCCTAACCCTAACCCTAATCCTTACCCTTACCCAAACCCTAACCCCTAACCCTAACCCTAACCCTTACCATTACCCTAACACTAACCCTACCTCTAACCCTAACCCAAAACCTAACCCTAACCCTAACCCTAATACTCACCCTAACCCTAACCCTAGCCCTACACTTAACCCTAACCCTAACCCTAACCCTAAACCTAACCCGAACTCTAACCCTAACCCCTGACCCTAACCCTAACCTTAACGCTTACAATAACCCTAACCCTAACCCTAAACCCTAACCATTACCTTAACCCTAATCATTACCCTAATCCTAAACCTAACCCTAACCCTAACCTTAACCCTAACCCTTACCCTTACCCTAACTGTAATCCTAATCCAAACCCGAAACCGAACCCTAACCCTAACCCTAACCCTTACCCTTAACCTAACGCTAACCCCAAACCTAACTCTAACCCTAAACCTTACCCTAACCCTAACCGTAACCCTAACCCTAACCCTTACTCTTACCCTAACCCTAACCCCAAACCTAACGCTAATCCTAACCCTAAACCTTACCCTTACCCTAAAACTAACCCTAACCCTTCCCCTAACCCTAAAACTTACCCTAACCCTATCCCCTAACTCTAACCCTAACCCTAAACCTTACCCTTAACCTAACCCTAAACCTAACCCTAAGCCTTACCCTAACCCTAACCCTAACCTTAACACTAACCCTTACCCATACCCAAACCCTAACCCTAACCCTAACCCTTACCCTTACCCTAACCCTAACCCTTACCCTAACCCTAACCCTAATCCTTACCCTAACCCTAACCCTAACCCCTAACCCTAACCCTTACCCTAAACCTAACCCGAACCCTAACCCTAAGCATCACCCTATACCTTACAATTAACCTAACCCTAATCCTGAACTTAATGCTAATCCTAACCCTAACCCGAACACTTACCCTTACCTTAACCCTAACCCTAAACCCAATCATTACCCTAAACCTACCCTAACCCTTACCCTAAACATAACCCTAACCATAACCCTAACCCCTAACCCTAACCCTAACCGTAACCCTAAACCTTACCCTTACCCTAACCCTAAAACTAACCCTAACCCTAACCCCTATCTCTAACCCTAAACCTAACCCTTACCTTTAACCTAACCCTTATCCAAACCATAACCCTAAACCTAACACTAACCCTAACCCAAAAGCTTACCCTAACCCTAAACCTAAATCTTAGCCTAACCCTAACCCTTACCCTTACCATAACGCTAAACCTAACCCTAACCCTAAACCTAACCCTAACCCTTACCCTTTCCCTAACCCTAACCCAAACCCTAAACCTAATGCTAAAACTTACCCTTACCCTTACCCTAACCCTAACCCTAACCCTACCCTTAACCCTAACCCTAAATCTTACCCTTAACCTAAACCTAACCCTAACCCTAACCCTAACCCTAAGCCTTAAATTCACCCTAACCGTAAGCCTAACGCTTACCCTAACTTTAACCCTAACCCTCACCCTAACCATAACCCTTACCATTACCCTATCCCTAACCCTAAACCTAACCCTAACCCTAACACTAATCCTAACACTTACCCTTACCCTAACCCTAACCCTAAGTCTAAACTTTACCCTAACCCTACCCTAACCTTAACCCTAAGCCTAACCCTAACACTAACCCTTACCCTAACCCTAAGCCTAACTCTAACCCTAACCCTAAACCTAACCCTAACCCTTACGCTTACCCTCACAATAATCCTAACCCTTTACGCTAACCGTAAACTTAACCCTAACCCTTACCCTTACCCTAACTCTAACCTTAAACCTAACCCTAACCCTAACCCTAAGCCTTACCCTTACTCTAACCCTAACCCTAACCCTTACCCTTAACCTAAGCCTAAACCTAACCGTAAACCTTACCCTTAACCTAAGCCTAACCCAACACTTACCCTTACCCTAACCGTAACTCTAAACACTAACACTTACCCTAACCCTAACCCTAACCCTAACCCTTAACCTAACCCTAATCCTTACCCTCATCCTAACGCTAATCCTAATCCTAACCTTAACCCTAACCCTTACCCTTAGCCTAAACCTAACCCTAATCCAAACCCTAAACCGAACCCTAACCCTAACCCTAACCCTTACCCTTAACCTAACCCTAAACCCAAACCAAACCCTAAACCTAACCCTTACCCTAACACTAACCCTAACCCAGCCGTAACCGTTACTCTTACCCTAACCCTAACCCCAAACCTAACCCTAACCCTAATCCTTACCCTTACCCTAAACCTAACCTAACCCTTCCCCTAACCCTGAACCCTAACCCTAACCACTAATTCTTAACCTAACCCTAAACCTTACCCTTACCCTAACCCTAAAACTAACCCTAACCTTAACCCTAAACCTATCCCTAACCCTACGCCGTACCCTTACCCTAATCCTAAACCTAACCCTAAACGTAACCCTTACACTAACCCTTAACCTAACCCTAACCCTAACCCTAACTGTTACCCTTACCCTAACGCTAATTCTAACCCTTACGCTTACCCTAACCCTAAACTTAAAGGCTACACTAACCCTAACGCTACACCTAACCCTTACCCTCAACCTAAACCTAAACCTAACCCTTACCCTAACCCTAACCGTAACCTTAACCCTAAACCTTACCCTTTCCCTAACCCTAATCCTAACCCTAACCCTAACCTTAACCCTAACCCTTACACTTACCCTAACCCTAACCCTAATCCAAACTCTAAACCGAACCCTAACCCTAACCCTAACCCTTACCCTTTCCCTAACCCTAACCCTAACCCTAACCTTAATGCTAAATCTAAACCTAACCCTAACCCTAACCCTAACCCTTACCCTAACCCTAACCCTAAACCTAACCCTAACCCTAACCTTTACCCTAACCCTAACCCTAACCCTAACCCTAACCCTAAACCTAACCCTAACCCTAACCTTTACCCTAACCCTAACCCTAACCCTACCTCTGACCCTAACCCTAAACCTAACCCTTACCCTAACCCTAACCCCAACCCTTAGCCTAAACCTAACCCTAACCCTAACCTTAACCCTAACCCTTACCCTTACCCTAACCCTAACCCTAATCCAAAACCTAAACAGAACCCTAACCCTAACCCTAACCCTTACCCTTAACCTAACGCTAACCCCAACCTAACCCTAACCCTAACCCTTACCGTAAACCTAACCGTAACCCTAACCCTAACCCTTACTCTTACCCTAACCCTAACTCCAAACCAAACACTAATCCTAACCCGAAACCTTACCCTTACCCTAAAACTAACCCTAACCCTTCCCCTAACCCTAAACCTTACCCTAACCCTATCCCCTAACTCTAGCCCTAACCCTCATCCTTACCCTTACCCTAACCCTAAACCTAACCCTAAGCCTTACCCTAACCCTAACCCTAACCTTACCCTAATCCTAACCCGAACCCTAACCCTAAACCTCACCCTAACCCTTACACTTACCCTAAGCCTAACCCTAAACTTAATGCTAATCCTAACCCTAACCCGAACCCTTATCCTTAACTTAACCCTAACCCTAACCCCAATCATTACCCTAAACCTAACCCTAACCCTTACCCTAAACATAACCCTAACCCTAACCCTAACCCTAACCCCTAACCCTAACCCTAACCCTAAACCTTACCCTTTCCCTAACCCCAACACTAAACAGAACCCTAACCCTAACACTAACCCTTAACCTTTCCCTAACCCTAACCCTAACCCTAACCCTATCCTTAAACCTTACCCTTACCCTTACCCTTACCCTAACCCTAACCCTAACCCTAACCTTAACCCTAACCCTACCCCTACCCCTAACCCTTACCCTTACCCTAACCCTAAACCTAACCCTAACCCTAACCCTAACCCTAATCCTTACCCTTACCCTAAACTTAACCCTAACCCTAAACCTAACCCTAATCCTTAACCTTACCCTAAACCTAACCCGAACCCTAAGCCTAACCCTCACCCTAACGCTTACACTTACCCTAACCCTAACCCTAACCTTATACTTAATGCTAATCCTAACCCTAACCCGAACCCTTACGCTTACCTTAAACCTAACCCTAACCACAATCATTACCCTAAACCTAACCCTACCATTTACCCTAAGCATAACCCTAACCCTAACCCTAACCCTAACCTAACCCTAACCCTAAACCTTACCCTTACTCTAACCCTAAAACTAACCCTAACCCTAACCCCTAACCCTAACCCTAAACCTATACCTTACCCTTAACCTAACCCTTATCCAAACCTTAACCCTAAACCTAACACTAACCCTAACCCTAAACCTTACCCTCACCCTAACCCTAAATCTTACCCTAACCCTAACCATTACCCTTACCATAACGCTAAACCTAACCCTAACCCTAACCCTTACCCTAACCCTAACCCTAACACTAACCCTTACACTTTCCCTAACCCTAACCCTAAACCTAACACTAACCCTAAACCTTACCCTTACCCTTAGCCTAACCCTACCCTAACCTTAACCCTAACCCTACCCCTACCCTAACCCTTACGCTTACCCTAACCCTAACCCTAAACCTAACCCTAACCCTAACCCTAACCCTAATCCTTACCCTTACCCTAAAACTAACCCTAAACCTAACCCTAACCCTCACCCTAAACCTTACACTTACCCTAACCCTAACCCTAACCCTTACATAACGCTAAACCTAACCCTAACCCTAACCCTTACCCTAACCCTAACCCTAACACTAACCCTTACACTTTCCCTAACCCTAACCCTAAACCTAACACTAACCCTAAACCTTACCCTTACCCTTACCCTAACCCTAACCCTAACCTTAACCCTAACCCTACCCCTAACCCTAACCCTTACACTTACCCTAACCCTAACCCTAAACCTAACCCTAACCCTAACCGTAACCCTAATCCTTACCCTTACCCTAAACCTAACCCTAAACCTAACCCTAGCCCTCACTCTAACCCTTACACTTACCCTAAACCTAACCCTAACCCAAACCCTAAACTTAATGCTAAACATAACCTTAACCAGAACCCTTAACTTTACCTTAAACCTAACCCTAACCGCAATCATTACCCTAACCCGAACCCTAACCCTTACCCTTACCCTAACCATAACCCTTACCCTAACCCTAACCCTAATCCTTACCCTTACCCAAACCCTAACCCCTAACCCTAACCCTAACCCTTACCATTACCCTAACACTAACCCTACCTCTAACCCTAACCCAAAACCTAACCCTAACCCTAACCCTAATACTCACCCTAACCCTAACCCTAGCCCTACACTTAACCCTAACCCTAACCCTAACCCTAAACCTAACCCGAACTCTAACCCTAACCCCTGACCCTAACCCTAACCTTAACGCTTACAATAACCCTAACCCTAACCCTAAACCCTAACCATTACCTTAACCCTAATCATTACCCTAATCCTAAACCTAACCCTAACCCTAACCTTAACCCTAACCCTTACCCTTACCCTAACTGTAATCCTAATCCAAACCCGAAACCGAACCCTAACCCTAACCCTAACCCTTACCCTTAACCTAACGCTAACCCCAAACCTAACCCTAACCCTAAACCTTACCCTAACCCTAACCGTAACCCTAACCCTAACCCTTACTCTTACCCTAACCCTAACCCCAAACCTAACGCTAATCCTAACCCTAAACCTTACCCTTACCCTAAAACTAACCCTAACCCTTCCCCTAACCCTAAAACTTACCCTAACCCTATCCCCTAACTCTAACCCTAACCCTAAACCTTACCCTTAACCTAACCCTAAACCTAACCCTAAGCCTTACCCTAACCCTAACCCTAACCTTAACACTAACCCTTACCCATACCCAAACCCTAACCCTAACCCTAACCCTTACCCTTACCCTAACCCTAACCCTTACCCTAACCCTAACCCTAATCCTTACCCTAACCCTAACCCTAACCCCTAACCCTAACCCTTACCCTAACCTTAACCCTAACCCGAACCCTTACCCTTACACTAACCCTAACCCTACCTCTAACCCTAACCCAAACCCTAACCCTAAACCTAACCCTCAGCCTAACCCTAAGCCTAACTCTAAACTTAAACCTAACCCTAAACCTAAACCTAAATCTTACCCTAACCCGAACTCTAACCCTAACCCCTAACCCTAACCCTAACCCTAATGCTTACCCTAACCCTAACCCTAACCCTAACCCTTACCCTAACCCTAATCCTTAACCTAATCCTGAACCTAACCCTAACCCTAACCTTAACCCTAACCCTTACCCGTACCCTAACCCTAACCCTAATCCAAACCATAAACTGAACCCTAACCCTAACCCTCTCCCTTACCCTTAACCTAACCCTAACCCCAAACCTAACCCTAACCCTAAGCCTTACCCTAACCCTCACACTAAACCTAACCCTAACCCTTACCCTTACACTAAAACTAACCCTAACCCTTCCCCTAACCCTAAACCTTACCCTAACCCTATCCCCTAACTCTAACCCTAACCCTAAACCTTACCCTTACCCTAACCCTAAACCTAACGCTAAGCCTTACCCTAACCCTAACCCTAACACTAACCCTTACTCTTTCCCTAACCCTAACCCTAAACCTAACCCTAATCCTAAACCTTACCCTTACCCTTACCCTAACCCTAACCTTAACCCTAACCCTAACCCTAAGCCTAACCCTTACCCTTACCCTAACCCTAACCCTAAACCTAACCCTAACACTAACCCTAATCCTTAACCTTACCCTAAACCTAACCCGAACCCTAACCCTAACCCTCACCCTAATCCTTACACTTACCCTAACCCTAACACTATCCCTAAACTTAATGCTAATCCTAACCCTAACCCGAACCCTTAACCTTACCTTTACCCTAAACCTAACCCCAATCATTACCCTAACCCTAACCCTAACCCTTACCCTTACCCTAACCCTAACCCTTACCCTAACCCTAACCCTAACCCTAACCCTAAACCTTACCCTAACCCTAACCCTAACCCCTAACCCTAACCCTTACCCTAACCCTAGCCCTAACCCTAACCCTTACCCTTACCCTAACCCTAACCCTACCTCTAACCCTAAACCAAACCCTAACCTTAACCCTAACCCTTAGCCTAACCCTAAGCCTAACCCTAAACTTAAACCTAACCCTAACCCTAACCCTAACCCTAACGATTACCCTAACCCTAACTCTAACACTTACCCTAACCCTAATCCTTAACCTAATCCTGAACCTAACCCTAACCCTAACCTTAACCCTAACCCTTACCCTTACCCTAACCCTAATCCAAACCCGAAACTGAACCCTAACCCTAAACCTAACCCTTACCCTTAACTTAACCCTAACCCCAAACCTAACTTTAACCCTAACTCTTACCATAACCCTAACCCTAACCCTAATCCAAACCCTAAACCGAACCCTAACCCTAACCCTAACCCTTACCCTTAACCTAACCCTAACCCCAAACCTAAACCTAACCGTAACCCTTACCCTAACACTAACCCTAACCCTAAACCTAAAACTTACCCTTACCCTAAAACTAACCCTAACCCTTCCCCTAACCCTAAACCTTACCCTAACCCTATCCCCTAACTCTAACCCTAACCCTAAACCTTACCCTAACCCTAACCCTAACCCTAATCCTTACCCTAACCCTAAATCTAACCCCAAAACCTAACCCTTACCCTAACCCTAACCCTAACCCTAACCCTTACCCTTACCCTAACCCTAACCCTACCTCTAACCCTAACCCAAACCCTAACCCTAAACCTAACCCTAACACTTAGCCTAAACCTAAGCCTAACCCTAAACTTAAACCTAACCCTAACGCTAACCCTAAAACTTACCCTAACCCGAACTCTTACCCTAACCCCTAACCCTAACCCTAAACCTAACCCTAACCCTTACCCTTACCCTAACCCTAATCCTTAACCTAATCCTGAACCTAACCCTAACCCTAACCTTAACCCTAATCCTTACCCTTACCCTAACCCTAAACCTAATCCAAACCCTAAACCAAAACCTAACCCTAACCCTAAACCTAACCCTTACCCTTAACCTAACCCTAACCCCAAACCTAACCCTAAACCTAACCCTTACACTAACCCTAACCCTAACCCTTACTCTTACCCTAACCCTAACCCCAAACCTAACCCTAACCCTAACCCTGAATCTTACCCTTAGCCTAAACCTAACACTAACCCTTCCCCTAACCCTAAACCTTACCCTAACCCTATCCCCTAAATCTAACCCTAACCCTAAACCTTACCCATACACTAACCCTAAAACTAACCCTATCCCTAACCCTAACCCCTAACCCTAACCCTAACCCTTAAACTTACCCTAACCCTAACTTTAACCTTAACCCTAAACCTAACACTAACCCTAACCCTAACTCTTACCCTAACCGTAACCCTAAACCTAACCCTAACATTGAACCTAACCCTAAACCTAAACCTTACCCTTACCCTAAGCCTAACCCTAACCCTAACTCTTACCCTAACCCTAACCCTAAATCTAACCCTAACACTGAACCTAACCCTAACCCTAACCCTAAACCTAACCCTAACCCTAACCATAACCCTTACACTAACCCTTAGCCTAACCCTAATCCTAACCCTAACTCTTACCCTTATCCTAACCCTAACCCTAAACCTTACCCTAACCCTAACCCTAAACTTAATGCTAACCCTAACCCTAACGCTACACCTAACACTTACCCTAACCCTAAACCTAAATCTAACCCTTACCCTAACCCTAACCCTAACCTTAACCCTAACCCTAACCCTAACCCTAACCCTAACCCTTACCCTTTCCCTAAACCTAACCCTATCCCTAACCCTAACCTTAATGCTAAACCTAAACCTAACCCTAACCCTAACCCTTACCGTAACCCTTAACCTAACCCTAAACCTAACACTTACCCTTACCCTAATCCTAACCCTACCTCTAACCCTAACCCTAAACCTAACCCTTACCCTAACCCTAACTCCAACCCTTAGCCTAAACCTAACCCTAACCCTAACCTTAACCCTAACCCTAACCCTAACCCTTACCCTTACCCTAACCCTAAACCTAACCCTAACCCTTACCCTTACCCTAACCCTAACCCCAAACCTAACACTAACCCTAACCCTAAAACTTACCCTTACTCTAAACCTAACCCTAAACCTTACCCTAACCCTAACCCTAACTCCTAACTCTTACACTAACCCTAAACCTTACCCATACCCTAACTCTAAACCTAACCCTAACCCTAACCCTAAACCCTAACCCTCACCCTAACCCTAATCCTTAACCTTACCATAACCCTAACCATAACCTTAACCCTAAACCGAATACTAAACCTAAACCTAACCCTTACCCTAACCCTAACCCTAAACGTAAACCTAATCTTATCCCTTACCCCTACCCTAACCCTAACCCTAACCCTAACCATAAACCTAACCCTAAACCTAATCCTTCACCTAACCCTAACCCTAACCCTAATCCTAACCCTTCCCCTTCCCCTAACCCTAACCCTAACACTTACCCTTACCTTAACCCTAAACGTAACCTTAATGCTAACCCTAACCCTAACCCTAACACTTACCCTAACCCCAAACCTAACCCTAACCCTAACCCTAACCCTAACCTAACCCTAACCCTAACCCTAACTCTTACCCTAACCCTAACCCTAAACCTAACCCTAACACTAAACCTAACCCTAAACCTAACCCTTACCCTTACCCTAACCCTAACCCTAACCCTTATGCTTACCCTAACCCTAAACCTAACCCTAACCCTAACCCTTACACTAACCCTTCTCCTGACCCTAACCCTAACCGTAACCCTTACCCTAACCCTAAACCTAAACGTAACCCTTACCCTAACCCTAACCATAACCCTAACCTAACCCTTACCCTTTCCCTAACCCTAACCCTATCCCTAACCCTAACCTTAATGCTAAACCTAAGCCTAACCCTAACCCTTACCCTTACCCTAACCCTAACCTACCTCTAACCCTAACCCTAAACCTAACTCTTACCCTAACCCTAACTCTAACCCTTAGCCTAAACCTAAGCCAAACCCTAACCTAAACCATAACACTAACCCTAACCCTAACCCTTACCCTTACCCTAACCCTAAACCTAACCCTAACCCTTACCCTTCCCTAACCCTAACCCCAAACCTAACGCTAACCCTATCCCTAAACCTTACCCTTACTCTAAACCTAACCCTAAACCTTACCCTAACCCTGACCCTAACCCTAACCCTAACCCTAACCCCTAACCCTTACCCTAACCCTAAACCCTATCCTTACCCTAAATATAAACCTAACCCTAACCTTAACCCTAAACCCTAACCCTCACCCTAACCCTAACCCTTACCCTTACCCTAACCCTAAACATAACCTTAACCCAAAACCGTATACTAACCCTAACCCTAACCCTTACCCTAACCCTAAACCTAAACGTAAACCTAAACTTATCCCTTACCACTACCCTTACCCTAAACCTAACCCTAACCCTAACCCTAACACTAACCCTTACCCTTTCCCTAACCCTAACCCTAACCCTAACCCTTTGCATAACCCTAAACCTAACCCTAACTATAACCGTAAGCCTAAGCCTAACCCTAACCCTTACCCTTCCCCTAACCCTAACCCCAACCCTAACTCTTACTCTTACCCTAACCATAACCCCAAACCTAACCCTAACCCTAACCCTAAACCTTACCCTTACCCTAACCCTAACCCTAACCCCTAAGACTACCCTAACCCTAAACCTTACCCTTACGCTATCCCTAAACCTACCCCTAACCCTAACCCTAACACCTAACACTAACCCTAACCCTAAACCTTACCCTAACCCTAACCCTAACCCTAACTCTAACCCTAGCCCTATCCCGAAACCTAACCATAACCCTAATCCTAAATCTACCCGTAACACTAACCCTAACCCTAACCCTAACCCTTACACTAACACTTATCATTTCCCTAAGCCTATCCCTAACCCTAAATCTAACCCTAACCCTAGCCTTAACCCTAACCCTAACCCTAACCCTGACCCTCAGCCTCACCCTTACCCTTACCCTAACCCTAACCCTAACCCTGACCCTCAGCCTCACCCTAGCCTAACCCTAACCCTAAAGGTAAACCTAACCCGAACCCTAACCCTAAACCTAACCCTAACCCTAACCCTCACACTTACACTTACACTAAACCTAACCCTAACTCTAACCCTAAACCTAACCATAATCCTAACCCTAACCCTAACCCTTACATTTCCCTAACCCTAACCTTAACCTTAAAGCTAACCCTTACCGTTTTCCTAACCCTAACCCTAACCCTAACTCTAACCCTAACCCTAACCCTAACCCTAACTCTAACCCTAACCCTAACCCTAAACCTTACCCTAACCCTAAACCTAACCCTAATCCTAACCCTAACCCTAACGCTAATCCTAAACCTAAACCTTACCGTTTCCCTAACCCTAACCCTAACCCTAAACCTAACCCTAATCCTATCCCTAACCTTATCCCTAAACCTAAACCTTACCCTTAACCTAACCCTAACCCTAGCCCTAACCTTAACCCTAGCCTTAACCCTAACCCTAACCCTAATGCTAAGCCTAACCCAAACACTTACCCTTACCCTAACCCTAACCCTAACCTAACCCTAACCCTAACCCTAACCCTTACCGTTTCCCTAACCCTATCCGTAACCCTAACCCTAACCCTTACCGTTTCCCTAACCCTAACCCTAACCCTAATCCTCACAATTACCCTTTCCCTAACTCTAAACCTAACCCTAACTATAACCGTTACCGTTTCACTAACCCTAACCCTAAACCTACCCTAATCCTAACCCTAACCCTAACCCTAACGCTAACCCTAAGCCTAATGCTTACCGTTTCCCTAACCCTAACCCTAACCCTAAACCTAACCCTTACCCTAACCCTAACCCTAACCCTAAACCTAACCCTAACCCTAACCCTAGCCTTAACGCTAACCCTAACCCTTACCCTTACAGTTTCCCTAACCCCAACCCTAAACCTAAACCTAACCCTAACCCTAAACCTAACGCTAACCCTAACCATAATCCTAACCCCAACCCTAACCCTAACACTCACCCTTACAGTTTCCCTAACTCTAACCATAACCCTACTCTAACCCTAACCCTAAACCTAACCCTAACCCTTACCGTTTCCCTAACAATAACCCTAACCCTAACCCTAACCCTAAACCTAACCCTAACCCTAAGACTAACCCTAACCCTAACGGTAAACCTAACCCTAACTCAAACCCTAAACCTAAACATAATCCTAATCCTAACACTAACCCTTACCGTTTCCCTAACCCTAACCTTAACATTAACGGTAACCCTTACAGTTTCCCTAACCCTAAACCTAACCCTAACTCTAACCCTAACCCTAACCCTAACCCCAACTCTAATTCTAACCCTAATCCTAAACCTAACCCTAACCCTAAACCTAACCCTAATCCTAACACTAAACCTAACGCTAACCCTAACCCTAACCCTTACTGTTTCCCTAACCCTAACCCTAAACCTAACCCTAACCCTAACCCTAAACTTATGCCTAAACCTAAACCTTACCCTTAACCTAAGCCTAACCCTAGCCTTAACCCTAACGCTAACCCTAACCCTAACCCTAACCCTTTCCCTAAACCTAACCCTATCCCTAAACCTAACCTTAATGCTAAACCTAAACCTAACCCTAACCCTAACCCTTCCCATAACCCTTACCCTAACCCTAACCCTAAGCCTAACCCTAACACTTACCCTTACCCTAATCCTAACCCTACCTCTAACCCTAACCCTAAACCTAACCCTTACCCTAACCCTAACTCCAACCCTTAGCCTAAACCTAACCCTAACCCTAACCTTAACCCTAACCCTAAACCTAACCCTTACCCTTACCCTAACCCTAACCCCAAACCTAACACTAACCCTAACCCTAAAACTTACCCTTACTCTAAACCTAACCATAACCCTAACCCTAACCCTAAACCCTAACCCTCACCCTAACCCTAAACCTTACCCTTACCCTAACTCTAAACCTAACCCTAACCCAACCCTAAACCCTAACCCTCACCCTAACCCTAATCCTTAACCTTACCCTAACCCTAACCATAACCTTAACCCTAAACCGAATACTAACCCTAAACCTAACCCTTACCCTAACCCTAACCCTAAACGTAAACCTAATCTTATCCTTTACCCATTCCCTAACCCTAACCCTAAACCTAAACCTAACCCTAAACCTAATCTTTCACCTAACCCTAACCCTAACCCTAATCCTAACCCTTTCCCTTCCCCTAACCCTAACCCTAACACTTACCCTTACCTTAACCCTAAACGTAACCTTAATGCTAACCCTAACCCTAACACTTACCCTAACCCCAACCCTAACCTTAATCCTTACCCTAACCCCTAACCCTAACCCTTAAACTTACCCTCACCCTAACCTTAACCCTAAACCTAACACTAACCCTAACCCTAACTCTTACCCTAACCCTAACCCTAAACCTAACCCTAACACTGAACCTAACCCTAAACCTAACCCTTACCCTTACCCTAACCCTAACCCTAACCCTTACTCTTACCCTAACCCTAAACCTAACCCTAACCCTAACCCTTATACTAACCCTTCTCCTGACCCTAACCCTAACTCTTACCCTTACCCTAACCCTAACCATAACCCTTACCCTTACTCTAACCCTAACCCTAAACTTAATGCTAACCCTAACCCTAACGCTAACCCTAACCCTTACCCTAACCCTAAACCTAAACCTAACCCTTACCCTAACCCTAACCATAACCCTAACCTAACCCTTACCCTTTCCCTAACCCTAACCCTATCCCTAACCCTAACCTTAATGCTAAACCTAAGCCTAACCCTAACCCTTACCCTTACCCTAACCCTAACCCTACCTCTAACCCTAACCCTAAACCTAACTCTTACCCTAACCCTAACTCTAACCCTTAGCCTAAACCTAACCCAAACCCTAACCTTAACCCTAACCCTAACCCTAACCCTTACCCTTACCCTAACCCTAAACCTAACCCTAACCCTTACCCTTCCCTAAACCTAACCCCAAACCTAAGGCTAACCCTATCCCTAAACCTTACCCTTACTCTAAACCTAACCCTAAACCTTACCCTAACCCTGACCCTAACCCTAACCCGAACCCTAACCCCTAACCCTTACCCTAACCCTAAACCCTACACTTACCCTAAAAATAAACCTAACCCTAACCCTAACCCTAAACCATAACCCTCACCCTAATGCTAACCCTTACCCTTACCCTAACCCTAAACATAACCTTAACCCTAAACCGAATACTAACCCTAACCCTCACCCTTACCCTAACCCTAACCCTAAACGTAAACCTAAACTTATCACTTACCCCTACCCTTACCCTAAACCTAACCCTAACCCTAACCCTTACCCTTTCCCTAACCCTAACCCTAACCCTAACCCTAACCCTAACCCTAACCCTTTGCATAACCCTCAACCTAACCCTAACTTTAACCGTAACCCTAAGCCTAACCCTAACCCTTGCCCTTACCCTTACCCTAACCCTAACCCTAAATCTTACTCTTACCCTAACCATAACCCCAAACCTAACCCTAACCCTAACCCTAAACCTTACCCTTACCCTAAACCTAACCCTAACCCTAACCCTTACCCTAACCCTAAACCTAACCCTAACCCCTAAGACTACCCTAACCCTAAACCTTACCCTTAACCTATCCCTAAACCTACCCCTAACCCTAACCCTAACACCTAACACTAACCCTAACCCTAAACCTTACCCTAACCCTAACCCTAACCCTAACCCAAACCCTAACCCTAACGCTAACCCAAAACCTAACCCTAAACCTAACCCTAACATTAACCCTAACTCTAACCCTAATCCTTACCGTTTCCCTAACCCTAACCCTAACCCTAAACCTAACCCTCACCGTTTCCCTAACCCTAATCCTAACCCTAACCCTAACCCTAACCCTTACCATTTCCCTAACCCTAACCGTAACCCTAACGCTAACCCTAACGCTAACCCTAATCGTAACCCTTACCGTTTCACTAACACTAACCCTAACCCTAAACCTAACCATAACGCTAACCCTAACCTAAACCTAACCCTAACCCTAACCCTAACTCTTAACATTTCCCTAACCCTAACCCTAACTCTAACCCTTACGATTTTCCTAAACCTAATCCTAATCCTAACCCTAACCCTAACTCTAACCCGTAACATTTCCCTAACCCTAACCCTAAACCTAACGCTAACCCTAACCCTAACTCTTACCGTTTCCCTAACACTAACCCTAACCCTAACCCTAACACTCACAGTTACCCTTACCCTAAACTAAACCCCAACCCTAACCCTAAACCTAACCCTAACCCTAACCCTAACCATAACGCTAACCCTAACATTAACCCTAACCATAAAACTAACCCTAACCCTAACCCTAACCGTAACCCTAACCCAAACCTTAACCCTAACGCTAACCCTAACCCTAAACCTTACCGTTTCCCTAACCCTAATCCTAAACCTAACCCTAACCCTAACTCTAACCCTTACCGTTTCCCTAACCCTAACCCTAACCCTAACCCTAAACGTAACCCTAACCCTAACCCTAACGCTAACCCTAACCCTCATGCTTACCGTTTCCCTAATCCAAACCCTAACCCTAAACCTAACCCTAACCCTAACCCTCACGCTTAACCTTACCCTAAACCTAACCCTAACCCTAACCCTAACCTGAACCCTTACCATTTCTCTAACCCTAACCCTAACCCTAAACCTAACCCTACCCTCACACTTACCCTTACCTTAAACCTAACCCTAACCCTAATCCTAAACCTAACAATAACCCTAAACCTTACCGTTTCCCTAACCCTAACCCTAACCCTAACTCTAACCCTAACCCTATCCCGAAACCTAACCTTAACCCTAATCCTAAACCTACCCGTAACACTAACCCTAACCCTAACCCTAACCCTAACTCTTATCATTTCCCTAAGCCTATCCCTAACCCTAAATCTAACCCTAACCCTAGCCTTAACCCTAACCCTAACCCTAACCCTGACCCTCAGCCTCACCCTTACCCTTACCCTAACCCTAACCCTAACCCTGACCCTCAGCCTCACCCTAGCCTAACCCTAACCCTAACGGTAAACCTAACCCGAACCCTAACCCTAAACCTAACCCTAACCCTAACCCTCACACTTAACCTTACCCTAAACCTAACCCTAACTCTAACCCTAAACCTAACCATAATCCTAACCCTAACCCTAACCCTTACGTTTCCCTAACCCTAACCGTAACCTTAAAGCTAACCCTTACCGTTTTCCTAACCCTAACACTAACCCTATCCCTAACTCGAACCCTAACCCTAACCCTAAACCTTACCCTAACCCTAAACCTAACCCTAATCCTAACCCTAACCCTAACGCTAATCCTAAACCTAAACCTTACCGTTTCCCTAACCCTAACCCTAACCCTAAACCTAACCCTAATCCTATCCCTAACCTTATCCCTAAACCTAAAACTTACCATTAACCTAACCCCAACCCTAGCCCTAACCTTAACCCTAGCCCTAACCCTAACCCTAACCCTAATGCTAAGCCTAACCCAAACACTTACCCTTACCCTAACCCTAACCCTAACCTAACCCTAACCCTAACCCTAACCCTTACCGTTTCCCTAACCCATCCGTAACCCTAACCCTAACCCTTACCGTTTCCCTAACCCTAACCCTAACCCTAATCCTCACAATTACCCTTTCCCTAACCCTAACCCTAACCTTAACTATAACCGTTACCGTTTCACTAACCCTAACCCTAAACCTACCCTAATCCTAACCCTAACCCTAACCCTAACGCTAATCCTAAACCTAAACCTTACCGTTTCCCTAACCCTAACCCTAACCCTAAACCTAACCCTAATCCTATCCCTAACCTTATCCCTAAACCTAAAACTTACCATTAACCTAACCCCAACCCTAGCCCTAACCTTAACCCTAGCCCTAACCCTAACCCTAACCCTAATGCTAAGCCTAACCCAAACACTTACCCTTACCCTAACCCTAACCCTAACCTAACCCTAACCCTAACCCTAACCCTTACCGTTTCCCTAACCCATCCGTAACCCTAACCCTAACCCTTACCGTTTCCCTAACCCTAACCCTAACCCTAATCCTCACAATTACCCTTTCCCTAACCCTAAACCTAACCTTAACTATAACCGTTACCGTTTCACTAACCCTAACCGTAAACCTACCCTAATCCTAACCCTAACCCTAACCCTAACGCTAACCCTAAGCCTAATGCTTACCGTTTCCCTAACCCTAACCCTAACCCTAAACCTAACCCTTACCCTAACCCTAACCCTAACCCTAAACCTAACCATAACCCTAACCCTAACCTTAACGCTAACCCTAACCCTTACCCTTACAGTTTCCCTAACCCCAACCCTAAACCTAAACCTAACCCTAACCCTAAACCTAACGCTAACCCTAACCATAATCCTAACCCCAACCCTAACCCTAACCCTCACCCTTACAGTTTCCCTAACCCTAACCATAACCCTACTCTAACCCTCACCCTAACACTAACCCTAACCCTTACCGTTTCCCTAACAATAACCCTAACCCTAACCCTAACACTAAACCTAACCCTAACCCTAAGACTAACCCTAACCCTAACGGTAAACCTAACCGTAACCCTAACCCTAAACCTAACCCTAACCCTAACCCTAACCCTCACACTTACCCTTACCCTAAACCTAACCCTAACTCAAACCCTAAACCTAAACATAATCCTAATCCTAACACTAACCCTTACCATTTCCCTAACCCTAACCTTAACCTTAACGCTAACCCTTACAGTTTCCCTAACCCTAACCCTAACCCTAACTCTAACCCTAACCCTAACCCTAACCCCAACTCTAATTCTAACCCTAATCCTAAACCTAACCCTAACCCTAAACCTAACCCTAATCCTAACACTAAACCTAAAGCTAACCCTAACCCTAACCCTTACTGTTTCCCTATCCCTAACCCTAAACCTAACCCTAACCCTAACCCTAAACTTATGCCTAAACCTAAACCTTACCCTTAACCTAACCCTAACCCTAGCCCTAACCCTAACCCTAACCCTAACCCTAACACCAACCCTAACCCAAACCCTAAACCTAACACTAACCCTCACCCTAACCTTTACCATTTCCCTAACCATAACCCTAACCCTAAACTTAACGCTAACCCTAAGCCTAACCCTAACCCTAAACCTAACGCTAACCCTAACCATAATCCTAACCCCAACCCTAACCCTAACCCTCACCCTTACAGTTTCCCTCACCCTAACCCTAACCCTACTCTAACCCTAACACTAAACCTAACCCTAACCCTTACCGTTTCCCTAACAATAACCCTAACCCTAACCCTAACCCTAAACCTAACCCTAACCCTAAGACTAACCCTAACCCTACCGGTAAACCTAACCGTAACCCTAACCCTAAACCTAACCCTAACCCTAACCCTAACCCTCACACTTACCCTTACCCTAAACCTAACCCTAACTCAAACCCTAAACCTAAACATAATCCTAATCCTAACACTAACCCTTACCGTTTCCCTAACCCTAACCTTAACCTTAACGCTAACCCTTACAGTTTCCCTAACTCTAACCCTAACCCTAACTCTAACCCTAACCCTAACCCTAACCCCAACTCTAATTCTAACCCTAATCCTAAACCTAACCCTACCCTAAACCTAACCCTAATCCTAACACTAAACCTAACGCTAACCCTAACCCTAACCCTTACTGTTTCCCTAACCCTAACCCAAAACCTAACCCTAACCCTAACCCTAAACTTATGCCTAAACCTAAACCTTACCCTTAACCTAACCCTAACCCTAGCCCTAACCCTAACCCTAACCCTAACACCAACCCTAACCCAAACCCTAAACCTAACACTAACCCTCACCCTAACCTTTACCATTTCCCTAACCATAACCCTAACCCTAAACTTAACGCTAACCCTAACCCTAACCCTAACCCTGAACCTAACCCTACCCCTATTCCTAACCCTAACCCTTACCGTTTCCCTATCCCTAACCCTAACCGTAACCGTAACCCTAACCCTAACCCTAACGCTAACCCTAACCCTAACCCTTACCGTTTCCCTAACACTAACCCTAACCCTAAACATAACCCTAACTCTAATCCTAACCCTAACCGTAACGCTAACCCAAACCCTAACTATAAACCTGACCCTCACCCTTACCCTTACCCTAACCCTAACCCTAAGCCTAACCCTAACCGTAACCCTAAACGTAACCCTAACCCTCACCCTAACAATAACCCTTACCGTTCCCTCACCCTAACCCTAACCCTAACGCTAACCCTAACGCTAACGCTTACCGTTTCCCTAACACTAACCCTAACCCTAACCCTAACCCTAACCCTTACCGTTTCCCTAACACTAACCCAAACCATAAACCTAACCCTAACCCTAACCCTAAACCTAACCCTAATCATAACCCTAACTCTTAACATTTCCCTAACCCTAACCCTAACTCTAACCCTTACCGTTTCCCTAGCCCTAACCCTAAAACTAACCCTAACCCAAACCCTAACCCTACCCCTAACCCAAACCCTAAACCTAAACCTAACACTAACCCTAACCCTAACCCTAACCCTAAACCTTACCGTTTCCCTAACCCTAACTCTAACCCTAACCCTCAACGTTTCCCTAACCCTAATCCTAACCCTAAACCTAACCCAAACCCTAACCCTACCCCTATCCCAAACCCTAACCCTAACCCTAACCCAAACCCTAACCCTACCCCTAAACCAAACCCTAACCTTAACCCTAACCCTAACCCAAACCCTAACCCTACCCCTAACCCATACCCTAAATCTAACTCTAACCCTAACCCTCAACGTTTCCCTAACCCTAATCCTAACCCTAACCCTAACCCAAACCCTAACCCTACCCCTTAACCAAACCCTAACCCTAACCCTAACCCTAACCCAAACCCTAACCCTAACCCTAAACCATACCCTAACCCTAACCCTAACCCTAACTCTAACCCTTACCGTTTCCCTAACCCTAACCCTAACCCTAACCCTTACCGTTTCCCTAACCCTAACCCTAACCCTAACCTTAACCCTAACCTTTACCATTTCCCTAACCATAACCCTAACCCTAACCTTAACACTAACCCTAACCCTAACCCTAACCCTAAACCTAACCCTACCCCTATTTCTAACCCTAACCCTTACCCTTTCCCTAACCCTAACCCTATACCTAAGCCTAACCCTAACCGTAACGCTAACCCTAACCCTAACCCTAACCCTAATGCCAACCCTAACCCTAACCCTTACCGTTTCCCTAACACTAACCCTAACCCTAAACCTAACCCTAACTCTAACCCTAACCAAAACCGTAAGGCTAACCCTAAACCTAAATCTAACCCTGACCCTAACCCTTACCCTTACCCTAACAATAACTCTAACCCTAACCCTAACCCTAACCCTAAACCTAACACCAACCCTAACCCTAACCCTAACCCTAAACCTTACCGTTTCCCTAACCCTAACCGTAACCCTAACCCTAAACCTAACGCTAACCCTAAACCTAACTGTTAACATTCCCCTAACCCTAACCCCAACTATAACCATTACGGTTTCCCTAAACCTAATCCTAATCATAACCCTAACCCTAACTCTAACCCTTACCGTTTCCCTAACCCTAACCCTAACCCTAATCCTAACCCAAACCCTAACCCTAACGCTAACCCAAACCCTAACCCTAAACCTAACCCTAACGTTAACCCTAACCCTAACCCTAACCCTAACCCTTACCGTTTCCCTAACCCTAACCCTAACCCTAACCCTAACCGTTTCCCTGACCCTAATCCTAACCCTAACCCTAACCTTAAACCTAACCCTTACCGTTTCCCTAACCCTAACCGTAACCCTAACGCTAACCCTAACACTAACCCTAACCCTAACCCTTACCGTTTCCCTAACACTAACCCTAACCCTAAACCTAACCATAACCCTAACCCTAAACCTAAACCTAACCCTAACTTTTAACATTTCCCTAACCCTAATCCTAACTCTAACCCTTACGGTTTCCCTAAACCTAATCCTAATCCTAACCCTATCCCTAACTCTAACCCTTACCGTTTCCCAAACCCTAAACCTAACCCTAACCCTAACCCAAACCCTAACCCTAACGCTAAACCAAACCCTAACCCTAAACCTAACCCTAACATTAACCCTAAACCTAAACCTAACCCTTACTGTTTCCCTAACCCTAAACCTAATCCTTTCCCCAACCCTAATCCTAACCCTAACCCTAACTCTAACCCGTACCGTTTCCCTAACCCCAACCCTAACCCTAACCCTAACCCTAACCCAAACCCTAACCCTAACCCTAACCCCAACCCTAAGCCAAACCCTAAACCTAACACTAACCCTAACCCTAACCCTAACCCTTACCGTTTCCCTAACCCTAACCCTAAACCTTACCGTTTCCCTAACCCTAACCCTAACCCTAAACCTCACCCTAACCTTTACCGTTTCCCTAACCATAACCCTAACTCTAACCTTAACGCTAACCCTAACCCTAACCCTAACCCTAAACCTAACCCAACCCCTATTCCTAACCAT
The DNA here is from genome assembly GCA_024803745.1 of Megascapheus bottae. NCBI lineage: Eukaryota > Metazoa > Chordata > Mammalia > Rodentia > Geomyidae > Megascapheus > Megascapheus bottae. The sequence goes on along the minus strand of JANJXV010000058.1, from coordinate 497,775 downwards.
ATCCCTTACCGTTTCCCTAACCCTAACCCTATCCCTAACCCTAACCCTAACTGTAATGCTAACCCTAACACTAACCCTAACCCTAACGCTAACCCTAACCCTAACCCTTACTGTTTCCCTAACACTAACCCTAACCCTAAACCTAACCCTAACTCTAACCCTAACCCTTACCGTTTCCCTAACCCAAACTCTAACCCTAACCCTCAACGTTTCCTTAACCTTAATCCTAACCTTAACCCTAACCCAAACCCTAACCCTACCCCTAACCCAAATCCTAACCCTAACCCTAACCCTAAACGTAAACCTAACCCAAACCCTAACCCTACCCCTAACCCTAACCCTAACCCAAACCCTAAAACTAAACCTAGCCCTTACCCTTACCCTATCCCTAAATGTAAACCTAACCGTAACCTTAACCCTAACTCTAACGCTTACCCTTACCCTAAACCTAACCCTAAGCCTAACCCTAACCCTAGCCCTTACCCTTACCCTAACCCTCAACCTAACCCTAACCCTAACCCTAACCCTTACCATAACCCTAAACGTAACCCTAAACCTAACCCTAACCCTAACCATAACACTTACCCTTACCCTAAACCTAACCCTAACCTTAACCTTTACCCTAACCCTAATCCTAACCATTACCCTAACCCTAACCCTAACCTTAACCCCAACCCTAAACCCAACACTAACCCTAACCCTAACGCTTACCCTTACCTTAACCCTAACCCTAACCCTCACACTAACACTTACCCTTACCCTAACCCTAACCTAACCCTAACCCTAATTTTAACCTAAACCTAACGCTAACCCTACCCCTTACCCTAACCCTAACCCTAACCCCTAACCGTAACCCTTTCCCTAAACCTAACCCTTACCCTAACCCTTACCCTTACCCAAATCTGAATCCTACCTCTAAAACTAACCCTAACAGTAACCCTAACCCCAAACTTAACCCTAACCCTAAATCTAACCCTAACCCTAAGCCTAACCCTTACACTTACCCTATCCCTAACCCTAACCCTAAACTTTACGCTAACCCTAACCCTAACCATAACCCTAACTCTTACCCTAACTCTAACCTTAAACCTAAACCTAACCCTAATCCTAACCCTACACCTTACCCTAACCCTAAACCTCTCTAACCCAAACCCTAATCCCTAAACCTAACCCTAACTCTAACCCTAACCCTAACCCTAAACTTTACCCTTACCCTAACCCTAACCCTACCTCTAACCCTAACCCTAACCCTAACTCATAACCTAGCACTAACCCTAACCCTTAGCCTAACCCTAACCCTAACCCTAACCTTAACCCTAACACTTACCCTAACCCTAACACTAAACCTAACCCTATTCCTAACCCTTACCCTTACCCTAACCCTAACCCTAACCCTAACCCTAAGCTTTACGCTAACCCTAACCCTAACCCTTACCCTTACCCTTACCTTAACCCTAACCCTAACCCAACCCTAACCTTAACCCTAACCCTAACCCTTACCGTAACACTAAACCTAAACCTAACAGTAACCCTAACCCTAAGCCTAATGCTTACCCTAACCGTAACCCTAACCCTAACCCTAAACTTAATGCTAATCCTAACCCTAAACCTAACACTTACGCTTACCCTAACCCTAACCCTAACCCTAATCCTTACCCTAACAATAACCCTAACTCTTACCCTAAACCTTACCCATACCCTAACCCTCACCCTAACCTTTACCGTTTCCCTAACCATAACCCTAACTCTAACCTTAACGCTAACCCTAACCCTAACCCTAACCCTAACCCTAAACCGACCCCTATTCCTAACCCTAACCCTTACCGTTTCCCTAACCCTAACCCTATCCCTAACCCTAACCCTAACCGTAATGCTAACCCTAACACTAACCCTAACCCTAACGCTAACCCTAACCCTAACCCTTACTGTTTCCCTAACACTAACCCTAACCCTAAACCTAACCCTAACTCTAACCCTAACCCTTACCGTTTCCCTAACCCTAACTCTAACCCTAACCCTCAACGTTTCCTTAACCCTAATCCTAACCCTAACCCTAACCCAAACCCTAACCCTACCCCTAACCCAAATCCTAACCCTAACCCTAACCCTAAACCTAAACCTAACCCAAACCCTAACCCTACCCCTACCCCAAACCCTAACCCTAACCCTAACCCTAACCCAAACCCTAAAACTAAACCTAGCCCTTACCCTTACCCTATCCCTAAATGTAAACCTAACCGTAACCTTAACCCTAACTCTAACGCTTACCCTTACCCTAAACCTAACCCTAAGCCTAACCCTAACCCTAGCCCTTACCCTTACCCTAACCCTCAACCTAACCCTAACCCTAAACCTAACCCTTACCATAACCCTAAACGTAACCCTAAACCTAACCCTAACCCTAACCATAACACTTACCCTTACCCTAAACCTAACCCTAACCTTAACCTTTACCCTAACCCTAATCCTAACCATTACCCTAACCCTAACCCTAACCTTAACCCCAACCCTAAACCCAACACTAACCCTAACCCTAACGCTTACCCTTACCTTAACCCTAACCCTAACCCTCACACTAACACTTACCCTTACCCTAACCCTAACCTAACCCTAACCCTAATTTTAACCTAAACCTAACGCTAACCCAACCCCTTACCCTAACCCTAACCCTAACCCCTAACCGTAAACCTTTCCCTAAACCTAACCCTTACCCTAACCCTTACCCTTACCCAAATCTGAATCCTACCTCTAAAACTAACCCTAACAGTAACCCTAACCCCAAACTTAACCCTAACCCTAAATCTAACCCTAACCCTAAGCCTAACCCTTACACTTACCCTATCCCTAACCCTAACCCTAAACTTTACGCTAACCCTAACCCTAACCATAACCCTAACCCTTACCCTAACTCTAACCTTAAACCTAAACCTAACCCTAACCCTAACCCTACACGTTACCCTAACCCTAAACCTCTCTAACCCAAACCCTAATCCCTAAACCTAACCCTAACTCTAAACCTAACCCTAACCCTAAACTTTACCCTTACCCTAACCCTAACCCTACCTCTAACCCTAACCCTAACCCTAACCCATAACCTAGCACTAACCCTAACCCTTAGCCTAACCCTAACCCTAACCCTAACCTTAACCCTAACACTTACCCTAACCCTAACACTAAACCTAACCCTATTCCTAACCCTTACCCTTACCCTAACCCTAACCCTAACCCTAACCCTAAGCTTTACGCTAACCCTAACCCTAACCCTTCCCCTTACCCTTACCTTAACCCTAACCCTAACCCTACCCTAACCTTAACCCTAACCCTAACCCTTACCGTAACACTAAACCTAAACCTAACAGTAACCCTAACCCTAAGCCTAATGCTTACCCTAACCGTAACCCTAACCCTAACCCTAAACTTAATGCTAATCCTAACCCTAAACCTAACACTTACCCTTACCCTAACCCTAACCCTAACCCCAATCCTTACCCTAACCATAACCCTAACTCTTACCCTAAACCTTACCCATACCCTAACCCTCACCCTAAGCTTAACACTAATGCTAACCCTAACCCTAACCCTTACCCTTACCGTTACCCTAACCCTAACCCTAACCCTAACCCTAACCCTAACCCTAACCCCTAACCCTAACCCTAACCCTTACCCTAACCCTAACCCTGAAGCTAAACTTAACCCTAACCCTTACCCTAACCTTAACCCTAACCCTAAACCTAACCCTAACCCTAACCCTAACCCTTACCCTAAACCTAACACTAACCCTAACCTAACCCTTACCCTTAGCCTAACCCTAACCATATCCTTAACCCTAACCCTAACCCTAACAATAAACCTTACCCTTACCCTAACCCTAAAACTAACCCTAACCCTAACCATGACCCATAACCCTAACCCTAACCCTAACCCTTACCCTAACCCTAACCCTAAACTTAATGCTAATTCTAACCCTAAACCTAACACTTACCCTTACCCTAACCCTAACCCTAACCCTTACCCTAAACCTTACCCATCCCTAACCCTTACCCTAAGTTTTAACCTAGCGCTAACCCTAACCCTAACCCTTATCCTTACTGTTACCCTAACCCTAACCCTAACCCTAAACCTAACCCTAACCCTAACCCTAACCCCTGACCCTAACCCTAACCCTACCCCTAACCCTTACACTTACCGTAACCCTAACCCTAACCCTAAACCTAACACTCACCCTTACCCTAACCATAACCCTAACCCTAACCCTAAACTTAATGCTATTCCTAACCCTAAACCTAACTCTTACCCTTACCCTAACCCTAACCCCAATCCTTACCCTAACCCTAACCCTAAACCTTACCCTAAACCTTAGCCATTCCCTAAACCTTACCCTAAGCTTAACCCTAACGCTAATCCTAACCCTAACCCTTACCCTCACCGTTACCCTAACCGTAAACTTAAACCTAACCCTAACCCTAACCCTAACCCCTAACCCTAACCTTAACCCTAACCCTAACCCTAACCCTTACACTTACCGTAACCCTAACCCTAAACCTAACACTTATCCTTACCCTAACCCTAACCCTAACCCTAACCCTTACCCTTAAACTAACTCTAACCCTAACTCTAACCCATACCCTTAACCTAACCCTAACCCTAAACAAACACTTACCCTTACCCTAACCCTAACCCTAAACCTAACCCTAACCCTAACCCGAACCCTGACTCCTAACCCTATCACTAACCCTCACCGTAACGCTAACCCTAATCCTTACCCTTACCCTAACCCTAACCCTTACCCTAACCCTAACCCTAACATTAACCTTAACCCAAACCCTAAACATAACCCTAACTCTTACCCTTACCCTAACCCTAACCCTAAACCTAAAACTAAACCTAACCCGAACTCTATCCCTGACCCTTACCCTAACCCTAACAATTACCCTAATCCTAACCCTAACCCTAACCTTAACCCTAACCGTTACCCTTACCCTAAACTTAACCTTAAAACTAACCTAAACCTATCCCTAATCCTAACCCTAACCCTAACCCTAAACCTAACCCTAACCCTAACCCTTATCCTATCCCTAACCCTAACCCTTTCCCTAACACCCTTACCCTAACACTAACCCTAACCCTTATCGTAACCCTAACCCTAAGCCTAACCCTAACCGCTAATCCTAACCCTAAACCTAACCCTAACCCTTACACTTACCCTAACCCTAACCCTAACTCTAACCCTAATCCGAACCCTAACCCTAACCCTCACCCTAACCCTAACACTAACCCTAACACCTAACCCTAACCCTTACCCTAACCCTAACCCTAACACTATCCCTTACCCTACCCATAACCCTAATCCAAATCCTAACCCTAACCCTGACCCTAACCCTAACCCTTACCCTTACCCTAACCCTAAACCTAACACTAACCCTAACCCTAACCCTTACCCTTACCCAAACCCTTACCTTAACACTAACCCTTATCCTAACCCTAACCCTAGCTCTAAACTTAACCCTTACCCTAACCCTAACGCTAACCCTTACCCTTATCCTAAACCTATACTTAACCCTAACCCTAACCCTAACCCCTAACCCTACCCTAACATTAAATCTAACCCTTACTCTTACCCTAACCTAACCCTAAATTTAATGCTAACCCTAACCCTAACCCGAAACCTAATCCTCACCCTACCCTATCCCTAACCCTAACCCTAACACGTACACTTACGCTAACCCTAAACCTAACCCTAAACCTAAACCTAACCCTAACCCTAACACTAACCCTTACCCTAACCCTAACCCTAACACTTACCCTTACCCTAACCCTAACCCTAACCTTAATGCTATGCCTAACTCTAACCCTAACCATAACCCTAAACGTAACCCTAACCCTAACCGTAACGCTAACGCTAACCCTAATGCTTACCATTTCCCTAACCCTAACCCTAACCCTAAACCTAACCCTAACCCTAACCCTAACCCTCACACTTACCCTTACCATAAACCTAACCCTAACCCTAACCCTAACCTAACCCTAACCCTTACCGTTTTTCTAAACCGAACCCTAATACTAAGGCTAACCCTAATCCTAACCCTAACACTTACCGTTTCCCTAAACCTAACCCTAAACCTTACCGTTTCCCTAAGCCTAATCCTAACCCTAACCCTAACCCTAACTCTAACCCGTACCGTTTCCGTAACCCTAACCCTAACCCTTACCGTTTCCCTAACCCTAACCCTAACCGTAACGCTAACCCTAACCCTAACCCTTACCATTTCCCTAACACTAACCCTAACCCTAACCCTAACACTGACACTTAACCTTACCCTAAACTAAACCCCAATCCTAACCCTAAACCTAACCCTAACCCTAACCCTAACCCTTACCGTTTCCCTAACCCTAACCCTATTCCTAACCCTAACCGTAACGCTAACCCTAACCCTAACTCTAACCCTAAACCTAACGCTAACCCTAACACTAACCCTTACCGTTTCCCTAACCTAACCCTAACCCTAAACCCTAACCCTCACCCTAACCCTAACCCTTACCCTTACCCTAACCCTAAACATAACCTTAACCCTAAACCGAATACTAACCCTAACCCTAACCCTTACCCTAACCCTAACCCTAAACGTAAACCTAAACTTATCCCTTACCCCTACCCTTACCCTAAACCTAACCCTAACCCTAACCCTAACCTTTACCCTTTCCCTAACCCTAACCCTAACTCTAACACTTTGCATAATCCTAAACCTAACCCTAACTTTAACCGTAACTCTAAGCCTAACCCTAACCCTTACCCTTACGCTAACCATAACCCTAACCCTAACTCTTACTCTTACCCTAACCATAACCCCAAACCTAACCCTAACCCTAACCCTAAACCTTACCCTTACCCTAAACCTAACCCTAACCCTTACCCTAACCCTAACCCTGAACCTAACCCTAACCCTAACCCTTACCCTTACCCTAACCATAACCCTAAACCTAACCCTAACCTTAACCCTAACCCTAACCCTTACCTTAACCCTAACCCTAAACCTAACCCTATTCCTAACCCTTACCCTTACCCTAACCCTAATCCTAACCCTAACCCTAACCTTTACGCTAACCCTAAACCTAACCTTAACCCTTACCCTAACCCTAATCTTAAACCCAACCATAAACATAACCATAACTCTAACCCTTACCCTTACCCTAAAACTAACCCTAACCCTAACCTTAACCCTAAACCTAGCCCTTACCCTTACCCTATCACTAAATGTAAACCTAACCATAATCTTAACCCTAACTCTAACACTTACCCTTACCCTAAACCTAGCCCTAAGCCTAACCCTAACCCTAGCCCTTACCCTTACCCTAACCCTAAACCTAACCCTAACCCTAAGCTTAACCCTAACCCTAACCCTAACCCTAACCCTTACCATAGCCCTAAACGTAACCCTAAACCTAACCCTAACCCTAACCATAACACTTACCCTTACCCTAAACCTAACCCTAACCTTAACCTTTACCCTAACCCTAATCCTAACCATTACCCTAAACCTAACCCTAACATTAACCCCAACCCTAAACCCAACACTAACCCTAACCCTAACGCTTACCCTTACCCTATCCCTAACCCTACCCCTCACACTAACACTTACCCTTACCCTAACCCTAACATAACCCTAACCCTAATTTTAACCTAAACCTAACGCTAACCCTACCCCTTACCCTAACCCTAACCCTAACCCTAACCCCTAACCGTAACCCTCTCCCTAACCCTAACCCTTACCCTAACCCTTACCCTTACCCAAATCTGAACCCTACTTCTAAAACTAACCCTAACAGTAACCCTAACCCCAAACTTAACCCTAACCCTAAATCTAACCCTAACCCTAAGCCTAACCCTTACACTTACCCTATCCCTAACCCTAACCCTAAACTTTACGCTAACCCTAACCCTAACCATAACCCTAACCCTTACCCTAACTCTAACCTTAAACCTAAACCTAACCCTAACCCTAACCCTACACGTTACCCTAACCCTAAACCTCTCTAACCCAAACCCTAATCCCTAAACCTAACCCTTACTCTAACCCTAACCCTAACCCTAAACTTTACCCTTACCCTAACCCTAACCCTACCTCTAACCCTAACCCTAACCCTAACCCATACCCTAGCACTAACCCTAACCCTTAGCCTAACCCTAACCCTAACCCTAACCTTAACCCTAACCCTTACCCTAACCCTAACACTAAACCTAACCCTATTCCTAACCCTTACCCTTACCCTAACCCTAACCCTAACCCTAAGCTTTACGCTAACCCTAACCCTAACCCTTACCCTTACCCTTACCTTAACCCTAACCCTAACCCTACCCTAACCTTTACCCTAACCCTAACCCTTACCCTAAAACTAAACCTAAACCTAACAGTAACTCTAACCCTAAGCCTAACGCTTACCCTAACCGTAACCCTAACCCTAACCCTAAACTTAATGCTGATCCTAACCCTAAACCTAACACTTACCCTTACCCTAACCCTAACCCTAACCCCAATTCTTATCCTAACCATAACCCAAACTCTTACCCTAAACCTTACCCATACCCTAACCCTTACCCTAAGCTTAACCCTAATGCTAACCCTAACCCTAACCCTTACCCTTACCGTTACCCTAACCCTAACCCTAACCCTAAACCTAAACCTTACCCTTACCCTTACCGTAACCCTAACCCTAACCCTAAACTTAACACTAACCGTAACCCTAACCCTAAACCTAACCATAATCCTAACCCTACCTCTAACCTTTACCCTTACCCTAAACCTTACCCTAACCCTAACCCTAACCCTTAGCCTTACCGTAACCCTAACCCTAACCCTAACCTTTACCCTAACCCTAACCCTAACTCTTACCCTAACCCTAACACTAACCTTAACCCCTAACCCTAACCCTAAACCTAACGCTCACCCTAACCCTAACCCTAACCCTAACCCTATCCCTTAACTTAACCGTAATCCTTACCCTAACCCTAAACCTAACACAAACCTAACCTTAACCCTAAACCTTACCCTTACCCTAACCCTAACCCTAACCGAAAACCTAAACCGAAACCCAGCCCTAACCCTAACCCTTACCCTAACCCTAACCTTAACCCAAATCCTAAACCTAACCCTAACCCTAATCCTAACCCTAACCCTTACCCTTACCCTAACCCTAACCCAAACATAACCCTAACCATAACCATAACCCTAACCCTAACCCTTACCCTAACCCTAACCCTAACCCTTACCCTAACCCTAACCCTTACTCTTACCCTAACCATAACCCCAAACCTAACCCTAACCCTAAACTTTACCCTTACCCTAAACATAACCCTAAACATCACCCTAACCCTAACACTAACCCTAACCCTAACCCCTAATTCTAACCCTAACCCTAAACCTTACCCTTAACCTAACCCTAAAACTAACCATAACCCTAACCCTGACCCCTAACCCTAACCCTAACCCTTACCCTTACCCTAACCCTAACGCTAACCTTAACCGTAACCTTAATAGTAAACCTAACACTAACCCGAACCTGAACCCTTACCCTGACCCTATCCCTAAACCTAATCCTAACCCGAACCATTACCCTGACCCTAACCCTAAACCTAATCCTAACCCTAACCCTTACCCTTACCCTAACCCTAAACCTAACCCTAACCCAAACAGTAATCCTTGCCCTAACCCTATCCCTAACCCTTACCCTTACCCTAACCCTAACCCTAAACTTAATGCTAATCCTAACACTAACGCTAATCCTAACACTTACCCTAACCCTAAACCTAACCCCAATCCTTACCCTAAACCTAACCCTAACCCTATCCCTAAACCTTACCCTTTCCCTAACCCTAACCCTAACCATAAACTTAATGCTAACCCTAACCCTAATCCTTACCCTAACCCTTACCCTAACCCTAACTCTAACCCTAATCCTAATCCTTACTCTTAACCTAACCGTAACCGTACCTCTAACCCTAACCCTAACCCTTAATCTAATCCTAACCCTTAGCCTAACCCTAACCCTAACCCTAACCCTAAATTTAACCCTAACCCTAACCCTAACCCTTACCCTTACACTAACCCTAACCCTAACCGTTACTCTTACCCTGATCCTAACCCCAAACCTAACCCTAACCCTAACCCTAAACCTTACCCTTACCCTGAACCTAAACCTAATCCTTACCCTAACGCTAACCCTTACCCTTACCCTAACCCTAACCCTAACCTTAGCCCTCAACCGAACACTAACACTAACCCTAACCCTTACCCTAACGCTAACCCTAACCCTAAACCTAACCCTAAACCCAACCCTAACCCTAACCTTAAACCTTACCCTTTCCCTAACCCTATACTAAACCTAAACCTAACCCTAACCCTAACCCTTACCCTAAACCTAACACTAACCCTAACCCTAACCCTAACCCTTACCCTTAGCCTAACCCTAACCCTAACCTTAACCCTAAGTATAACCCTAACCCTAAACTTAACCCTTACCCTAACCCAAACCCTAACCCTAACAATTACTCTTACCCTAACCCTAACCCCAAACCTAATACTAACCCTAACGCTAAACCTTACCCTTACTCTAAACCTAACCCTAACCCTAACCCTGACTCCTAACCCTAAACCTAACCCTAACCCTTAACCTTACCCTAACCCTAAACCTAACACATACTCTTACCCTAACCCTAACCACAAACCTAATACTAACCCTAACCCTAAATCTTACCCTTACTCTAAACCTAACCCTAACACTAACCCTGACTCCTAACCCTAAACCTAACCCCAAACATAAACCTTACCCTAACCCTTACCCTGAACATAAACCTAACCCTAACCCTAAACCTTACCCTTGCACTTACCCTAACCCTAACCCTAAACCTAATCTTAAAACCTAACCCTAACCCTTACCCTAACCCTAACCTTAACCCTAACCCTAACCCTTACCCTTACCCTAAACCTAACCCTAACCCTTAGCCTAACCCTAAACCTATCCTTAATGCAAACCCTAACCTAACCCTAACCCTTACCTTAACCCTAACCCTAACCCTAATTCTTACCCTAACCCTTACCCTAACCCTAATCCTAACCCTTACCCTTTCCCTAAAACTAACCCTAACCCTAACCCTAACCCTAAACCTAAACTTAAACTAACCCTAACCCTAAACCTAACCATAACCCTAACCCTACCTCTTACCCTTACCCTAAACCTAACACTAACCCTAAACCTAACCCTAGCCCTTACCCTTACCCTAAGCCTAACCCTAACCCTAACCCTTACCCTAACCCTAACCCCAACCCTAACCCTTACCCTTACCCTAACCCTAACCCTAACCTTACCCTAACCTTAATGCTAACCCTAACCCTAACCCTTACCTTAACCCTAACCCTAACCCTAGTCCTTACCCTAACCCTAACCCTAAACCTAACCCTTACCCTTTCCCTAACACTAACCCTAACCCTAATCCTAAACCTTACCCTTACACTTACCCTAACCCTAACCCTAACCCTAACCCTAAATTTAACCCTAACCCTAACCCTTACCCTTACCCTAACCCTAAACTTAAACCTAACTCTAACCCTAACCCTAACCCTAACCCTAACCCTAACCCTTACCCTCACCCTAAACCTAACCCTTACCATCACCCTAAACCTAACCCTAAACCTAAACCTAACCCTAACCCTTACCCTTACCCTAACCCTAACCCTAAAACTAACACTAATCTTTACCCTAACACTAACCATAAACCTAACCCTCACCCTTACCCTAACCCAAATCTAAAACCTAAACCTGACCCTAACCCTAACACTTACCCTTACCCTAACCCTAACCCTAACCTTAACCCCAACCCTAAACCCAACCCTTACCCTAAACCTAACGTTTACCCTTACCGTAACCCTAACCCTAACCCTAACCCTTACCTTAACTCTAACCATACCCTAACCCTAACCCCTAACCCTAACCCTTACCCTAACCCTAGCCCTAACCCCAACTCTAACCCTTACCTTAACCCTAACCCTACCTCTAACCCTAACCCTAAACCTAACCCTAAACCTTCCCCTAAACCTAACCATAACCCTAACCGTTACCCTTACCCTAACCCTAACCCAACCTCTAACCCTAACCCTAACCCTAGCCTTAACCCTAACCCACACCCTAAACTTAAACCTTACCCTTACCCTTACCCTAACCCTAACCGTAATCCTAACCCTAACCGTTACCCTTACCCTAACCCTATCCCTAACCCTAACCCCAAATCTAACCCTAACCCTAACCCTAACCCTAAACCTTACCCTAAACCTAACTCTAACCCTTAGCCTTACCGTAATCCTAACCTTATCCCTAACACTTACCCTAACCCTAACCCTAACTCTTACCCTAAACCTAACACTAACCCTAACCCCTAACCCTAAACCTAACCCTAACGCTCACCCTAACCCTAACCCTAACCCTATCCCTTACCTTAACCCTAATCCTTACCCTAACCCTAAACCTAACACAAACCTAACCTTAACCCTAAACCTTACACTTACCCTAACCCAAACCTAACCCTAACCCTAACCCTAACCCTTACCCTAACCCTAACCCTTACCCTAACCCTAACTCTTACTCTTACCCTAACACTAAACCCAAACCTAACCCTAACTCTAAACTTTACGCTTACCCTAAACATAACCCTAACCATCACCCTAACCCTAACCCTAACCCTAACCCTAACCCCTAATTCTAAACCTAACCCTAAACCTTACCCTTAACCTAACCCTAAAAGTAACCCTAACCCTTAACCTTACCCTAACCCTAACCCTAACCTAACCCTAACCTTAACCCTTACCCTTACCCTAACCCTATTCCTAACCCTTACCCTTTCCCTAACCCTAACCCTAACCCTTACCCTTACCCTAACCCTAACCCTAAACCTAAACCTAACCTTAACCCTAAGCCTTACCCTTACCCTAACCCTAACCCTAAACCTTACCCTTACCCTAACCCTAACCCTAACCCTTACCCTTACCCTAACCCTAACCCTAACCTTAATGCTAACCCTAAACCTAACGCGAACCATAACACTTACCCTAACCCTGACCCTATACCTAACCCTCACCCTTTCCCTAACCCGAACCCTAACCCTAATCTTAATGCTAACCCTAACCCTAATCCTAACCCAAACCCTTACCCTAACCCTAACACTATCCCTAACCCTAATCCTTACCCTTAACCAAACCCTAACTCTACCTGTAACCCTAAACCTAACCCTAACCGTTACCCTTAACTTAACCCTATCCCTAACCCTAACCCCAAATCTAACCCTAACCCTAACCCTAACACTAAACCTTACCCTAAACCTCACTCTAACCCTTAGCCTTACCGTAACCCTAACCTTTTCCCTAACCCTTACCCTAACCCCTAACCCTAAACCTAACCCTAACGCTCACCCTAACCCTAACCCTAACCCTATCCCTTACCTTAACCCTAATCCTTACCCTAACCCTAAACCTAACACAAACCTAACCTTAACCCTAAACCTAACTCTAACCCTTAGCCTTACTGTAACCCTAACCTTATCACTAACCCTTACCCTAACCCTAACCTTAACTCTTACCCTAAACCTAACACTAACCCTAACCCCTAACCCTAAACCTAACCCTAACGCTCACCCTAACCCTAACCCTAACCCTATCCCTTACCTTAACCCTAATCCTTACCCTAACCCTAAACCTAACACAAACCTAAACTTAACCCTAAACCTTAACCTTACCCTAACCCTTACCCTTACCTTAACCCTAACACTAACCCTAAACCTACCCGTAACCCTAACCCTAACCCTTAACCTTACCCTAACCCTAACCCTAACCCTAACCCTTACCTTTTCCCTAACACTAACCCTAACCCTAACCCAAAACTTTACCCTTACACTTACCCTAACCCTAACCCTAACCCTAACCCTAAACCTAACACTAACCCTAACCCTTACCCGAACCCTTACCATGAACATAAACCTAACCCTAACCCTAAAACTTACCCTTACACTTACCCTAACCCTAACCCTAACCCTAACCCTAAACCTAACCCTAACCCTTACCCTAACCCTAACCTTAACCCTAACCCTAACCCTTACCCTTACCCTAAATCTAACCCTAACCCTTACCCTAACCCTAAACCTATCCTTAATGCTAACCCTAACCCTAACCCTAACCCTTACCTGAACCCTAACCCTAACCCTTATCCTTACCCTAACCCTAACCCTAACCCTAACCCTTACCCTTTCTCTAAAACTAACCCTAACCCTAACCCTAAACCTTACCCTTACCCTAACCCTAACCCTAACCCTAAACCTAAACTTAAACCTAACCCTAACCCCAAACCTAACCATAACCCTAACCCTACCTCTTACCCTTACCCTTACCCTAAACCTAACCCTAACCCTAACCCTAACCCTAGCCCTTACCCTTACCCTAACCCTAACCCTAACCCTTACCCTAACCCTAACCTTAACCCTAACCCTAACTCTTACACTTACCCTAACCCTAACCCTAACCCTTACCCTAACCCTAACCCTAACCTTAATGCTAATCCTCACCCTAACACTTACCTTAACCCTAACCCTAACCCTAGTCCTTACCCTAACCCTAACCCTAACCCTAACCCGTACCTTTTCCCTAATACTAACCCTAACCCTAACCCTAAAACTTCCCTTACACTTACACTAACCCTAACACTAACCCTATCCCTAAACTTAACCCTAACCCTAACCCTTACCCTTACCCTAACCCTAAAACTAAACTTAACCCTAACCCTAACCCTAACATTAACCCTAACCCTTACCCTCACCCTAAACCTAACCCTAAACCTAAACCTAACCCTAACCCTAACCCTTACCCTTACCCTAACCCTAACCCTAAAACTAACCCTAACCTTTTCCCTAACACTAACCCTACACCTAACCCTCACCCTTACCATAACCCTCATCTTAAACCTAAACCTGACCCTAACCCTAGCACTTACCCTTACCCTAACCCTAACCCTAACCTTAACCCCAACCCTAAACCCAACCCTAACCCTAAACATAACGTTTACCCTTATCCTAGCCCTAACCCTAACCCTAACCCTTACCTTAACTCTAACCATACCCTAAACCTAACCCCTAACCCTAACCCTTACCCTAACCCTAGCCCTAACCCCAACTCTTACCCTTAAACTAACCCTAACCCTACCTCTAACCCTAACCCTAAACCTAACCCTAACCCTTCCCCTAACCCTAACCATAACCCTAACCCTTACCCTTACCCTAACCCTAACCGTAAAACTAACCCTAACCCTAACCCTGACCCCTAACCCTAACCCTAACCTTAACCCTACCCTTAACCCTAACCCTAACCCTAACCCTAACCATTACCCTTACCCTAAGCTTAAACCTAACCCTAACCCTAACCGTTACCCTTACCCTAACCCTATCCCTAACCCTAACCCCAAATCTAACCCTAACCCTAACCCTAAGCCTTACCCTAACCCTAACTCTAACCCTTAGCCTTACCGTAACCCTAACCCTAACCCTAACCCTTACCCTAACGCTAACCCTAACTCTTACCCTAACCCTAACACTAACCCTAACCCCTAACCCTAACCCTAACCCTAACGCTCACCCTAACCCTAACCCTAACCCTATCCCTTACCTTAACCCTAATCCTTACCCTAACCCTAAACCTAACACAAACCTAACCTCAACCCTAAACCTTATCCTTACCCTAACCCTAACCCTAACCCTTTCCCGTCCCCTAACCCTAACCAAAACCTAACCCTAACCCTAACCCTAACCCTTACCCTAACCCTAACCCTAGCCCTTACCCTAACCATAACCCTTACTCTTACCCAAAACATAACCCCAAACCTAACCCTAATCCTAAACTTTACCCTTACCCTAAACATAACCCTAACCATCACCCTAACCCTAACACTAACCCTAACCCTAACTCCTAATTCTAACCCTAACCCTAAACCTAACCCTTAAAATAACCCTAAAACTAACCCTAACCCTAACCCTGACTGCTAAACCTAACCCTAACCCTAACCCTTACCCTTACCCTAACCCTAACGCTAACCTTAACCGTAAACCTCACACTAACGCGAACCCGAACCCTTACCCTTACCCTAACCCTAAACCTAACCCTAACCCAAACACTAACCCTTACCCTAACTCTATCCCTAACCCTTACCCTTACCCTAACCCTAACCCTAAACTTAATGCTAACCTTAACCCTAACGCTAACCCTAACACTTACCCTAACCCTAAACCTAACCCCAATCCTTACCCTAAACCTAACCCTAACCCTATCCCTAACCCTTACCCTTTCCCTAACTCTAACCGTAACGTTAAACTTAATGCTAACCCTAACCCTAATACTTACCCTAACCCTTACCCTAACCCTAACTCTAACCCTAAGCCTAATTCTTACCCTTAACCTAAACATAACCCTACCTCTAACCCTAACCCTAACCCTAACCCTTACCCTAATCCTAACCCTTAGCCTAACCCTAACCCTAACCCTAAATTTAACCCTAACCCTAACCCTAACCCTTACCCTTACCTAACCTTAACCCTAACCCTTAACGTTACTCTTACCCTAATCCTAACCCCAAACCTAACCCTAACCCTAACCCTAACCCTTACCCTAACCCTAACATTAACCCTAACCCTAGCCCTTACCCTTACCCTAACCCTAAACCTATCCCTAACCCTTACCCTAACCCTAACCTTAACCCTAACCCTAACCCTTACCCTAACCCTAACCCTAACCTTAATGCTAACCCTAACCCTAACCCTTACCTTAACCCTAACCCTAAACCTAGTCCTTACCCTAACCCTAACCCTAACCCTAACCCTTACCTTTTCCCTAACACTAACCCAAACCCTAACCCTAAACCTTACCCTTACACTTACCCTAACCCTAACCCTAACCCTAAACCTAACACTAACCCTAAAACTTACCCTAACCCTTACCATGAACATAAACCTAACCCTAACCCTAAAACTTACCCTTACACTTACCCTAACCCTAACCCTAAACCTAACCCTAACCCTTACCCTAACCCTAACCCTAACCCTAACCCTAACCCTTACCCTTTCCCTAAAACTAACCCTAACCCTAACCCTAAACCTTACCCTTACCCTAACCCTAACCCTAACCCTAACCCTAAACTTAAACCTAACCCTAACCCTAAACCTAACCATAACCCTAACCCTACCTCTTACCCTTACCCTTACCCTAAACCTAATCCTAACCCTAACCCTAACCCTAGCCCTTACCCTTACCCTAACCCTAACCCTAACCCTAACCCTAACCCTTACCCTAACCCTAACCTTAACCCTAACCCTAACTCTTACACTTACCCTAACCCTAACCCTAACCCTTACCCTAACCCTAACCCTAACCTTAATGCCAACCCTAACCCTAACACTCACCTTAACCCTAACCCTAACCCTAGTCCTTACCCTAACCCTAACCCTAACTCTAACCCTTACCTTTTCCCTAACACTAACCCTAACCCTAACCCTAAAACTTACCCTTACACTTACCCTAAACCTAACCCTTACCCTCACCCTAAACCTAACCCTAAACCTAAACCTAACCCTAACCCTTACCCTTACCCTTACCCTTACCCTAACCCTAACCCTAAAACTAACCCTAACCTTTACCCTAACACTAACCCTAAACCTAACCCTCACCCTTACCCTAACCCTCATCTTAAACCTAAACCTGACCCTAACCCTAGCACTTACCCTTACCCTAACCCTAACCCTAACCTTAACCCCAACCCTATACCCAACCCTAACCCTAAACCTAACGTTTACCCTTATACTAGCCCTAACCCTAACCCTAACCCTTACCTTAACTCTAACCATACCCTAAACCTAACCCCTAACCCTAAACCTTACCCTAACCCTACCTCTAACCCTAACCCTAAACCTAACCCTAACCCTTCCCCTAACCCTAACCATAACCCTAACCCTTACCCTTACCCTAACCCTAACCCTACCTCTAACCCTAACCCTAACCCTAGCCTTAACCCTAACCCACACCCTAAACCTAAACCTTACCCTTACCCTAACCCTATCCCTAACCCTAATCCTAACCCTAACCGTTACCCTTACCCTAACCCTATCCCTAACTCTAACCCCAAATCTAACCCTAACCCTAACCCTAACCCTAAACCTTACCCTAACCCTAACTCTAACTCTTAGCCTTACCATAACCCTAACCCTATCCCTAATCCTTACCCTAACCCTAACCCTAACTCTTACCCTAAACCTAACACTAACCCTAACCCCTAATCCTAACCCTAACCCTAACGCTCACCCTAACCCTAACCCTAACCCTATGCCTTACCTTAACCCTAATCCTTACCCTAACCCTAAACCTAACACAAACCTAACCTTAACCCTAAACCTTACCCTTACTCTAACCCTAACCCTAACCCAAAACCTAAACTGAAACCTAACCCTAACCTAACCCTTACCCTAATCCTAACCTTAACCCAAATCCTAAACCTAACCCTAACCCTTACCCTTACCCTAACCCTAACCCTTACCCTAACCTTAACCCAAACGTAACCCTAACCCAACCCTACCCCTTACCCTAACCCTAACCCTTACACTAACCCTAATCCTTACTCTTACCCTAACACTAAACCCAAACCTAACCCTAAAACTAAACTTTACCCTTACCCTAAACATAACCCTAACCATCACCCTAACTCTAACACTAACCCTAACCCTAACCCCTAAATCTAAACCTAACCCTAAACCTTACCCTTAACCTAACCCTAAAACTAACCCTAACCCTAACCCTGAACCCTAACCGTAACCCTAAACCTATCCCTTACCCTTACCCTAACCCTAACGCTCACCTTAACCGTAACCCTAACACTAACCCGAACCCGAAACCTTACCCTAACCCTAACCCTAAACCTAACCCTAACCCTAACCCTTACCCTTACCCTAACCCTAACCCTAACCATAATGATAACCCTAAACCTAACGCTAATCCTAACACTTACCCTAACCCTAAACCTAACCCCAATCCTTACCCTAAACCTAACCCTAACCCTATACCTAACCCTTACCCTTTCCCTAACCCTAACCCTAACCCTAACCTTAATGCTAACCCTAACCCTAATCCTAACCCAAACCCTTACCCTAACCCTAACTCTAACCCTAACCCTAATCCTTACCCTTAACCAAACAATAACTCTACCTCTAAACATAACCCTAACCCTTACCTTACCCTAATCCTAACCCTTACCCTTACCTAACCCTAACCCTAACCGTAACCGTTACTTTTACCCTAATCCTAAACCCAAACCTAACCCTAACCCTAACCCTAAACTTTACCCTTACCCTAAACCTAACCCTAATCCTTACCCTAACGCTAACCCTTACCTTACCCTAATCTTACCCCTAACCTTAACCCTCAACCGAACACTAACCATAACCCTAACCCTTACCCTAACCCTAACCCCAACCCTAAA
The DNA here is from genome assembly GCA_024803745.1 of Megascapheus bottae. NCBI lineage: Eukaryota > Metazoa > Chordata > Mammalia > Rodentia > Geomyidae > Megascapheus > Megascapheus bottae. The sequence continues at coordinate 478,230 of JANJXV010000058.1, read as the reverse complement.
CCTAAACCTAACCCTAACCCTATCCCTTACCCTAACCCTAACCCTAAACCTAACCCTAAACCTAACCCTAACCCTAACCTTAAACCTTACCCTTTCCCTAACCCTATACTAAACCTAAACCTAACCCTAATCCTTACCCTAACCCTAACCCTGAAGCTAAACTTAACCCTAACCCTTACCCTAACCTTAACCCTAACCCTAAACCTAACCCTAACCCTAACCCTAACCCTTACCCTAAACCTAACAGTAACCCTAACCCTAACACTTACCCTTAGCCTAACCCTAAACATAAACTTAACAATAATCCTAACCCTAAAGCTAAACCTTACCCTTACCCTAACCCTAACCCTAACACTTACTCTTACCCTAACCCTAAACCCAAAACTAATACTAACCCTAACCCTAAACCTTACCCTTACTCTAACCCTAACCCTGACCCTAACCCTGACTCCTAACCCTAACCATAAACCTAACCCTAATCCTAACCCTAACCCTAATTTAACCCTTACCTTTACCCTAAATCTAACCCTAAACCTAACCCCAACCCTAGACCTTACCCTTACCCTAACCCTAACACTAAGCCTAACCTTAACCCTAACCATAACACTAACCCTTACCCTTACCCTAACCCTAACCCTAGACCTAACTCTAACCCTAACCCTAACCCTTACCCTTACCCTAACCCTAACCCTAACCATAAAGTTTACCGTAACCCTAAACATAACCCTAACACATACCCTTACCCTAACCCTAATCTTAAACCTAACCCTAACCCTAACACTAACCCTAACCCTACCCCTTACCCTTACCCTAACCCTAACCCTAACCTTAACACCAAACCTAAACCCAACCCTAACCCTAAGCCTAACGCTTACCCTTACCCTAATAATAACACTAACCCTAACACCCTTACCTTAACCCTAACCATAACCTAACCCTAAATTTTACCCTAACCCTAACCCTAACCCTAAACCTATCCCTTACCCTAAACCTAACCCTAACCCCTAACCCTAAACTTAACCCTAACCCTAACCCTTACACTAACCCTTACCCTTACCCTAACCCTAACCCTTCCCTTTACCCTAACCCTACTCCTAACCCTTACCCTAACCCTAACCCTAACCCTAAACTTAATGCTAACCCTAACCCTAACGCTAACTCTAACCCTAACCTAACCCTAAACCTAACCCTAATCCTTACCCTAACCCTAACGCTAAACCTAACCCTAACCCTAAACCTTGCCCTTTACCTAACCCACACCCTAACCCTAACCCTAACCTTAATGCTAACACTATCCCTAACCCTAACCCTTACCCTAACGCTTACCCTAACCCTAACTCTAATCCTAACCCTAACCCTAACCCTTACACTAACCCTTACCCTAACCCTAACTGTAACCCTAACCCTACCCTAACCCTAACCCTAACCCTTACGTTTACCCTAACCCTAACCCTAACCTTAACCCCAACCCTAAATCCAACCCTAACCTTAACCCTAACGCTTACCCTTAACCTAACCCTAACCCTAACCCTAACACTAACCCTAACCCTAACACTTACCATTACCCTAACGCTAACCCTAACACTAACCCCAACTTTTACCCTAAACCTAACCCTAACCCTAACCCTAAACCTAACCCTTATCCTAAACCTAATTCTAACCCTAACTTTAACCCTAACCCTAACCCTAACCCTAATCTTAACCCTAACACTAACCCTAACCCTAACCCTTACCCTTACCCTAACCTTAGCCCAAACCTAACCCTTACCCATACCCAAACCCTAACCCTAACACTAACCCCTAACACTAATCCTAACCCTTACCCTAACCCTAACATTAACCCTAACCCCTAACCCTAACACTAACTCTAACGCTCACCCTAACCCTAAACCTAACCCTTATCCTAACGCTAACCCTAACCCTTACCCTAACCCTAACCCTAACGCTCACCCTAACCCTAAACCTTACTCTAACCCTAACCCTAACCCTAGCCCTTACCCTTACCCTAACCCTAGCCCTAACCCTAACCCCAACCCTAAATCTAACCCTAAAACTTACCCTTACCCTCACCCTAACCCTAACCCTAATCCTTACCCTAACCCTAAACCTAACCCTAACCTTAACCCTAACCGTTAGCCTTACACTAACCCTAAACCTAACCCTTACCCTAACCCTAACCCTAAGCCTTACCCTAACCCTAACCCTAACCCTAACCCCTAACACTAACCCTAACCCTAATGTTCACCCTAACCCTAACTCTAACCCTAACCCTTACCCTAACCCTAACCCTAACTCTAAACCTTAGTCTTACCTTAATCCTAACCCTAACTCTAACCCCTAACCCTAAACCTAACCCCAAACTTAACCCTAACCCTAACCCCAAACCTTAACCTTACCCTAACCCTAAAACTACCACTAAACCTAACCCTAACCCCTAACCCTAACCCTAACCCTAACCCTTAACTTTATCCTAACACTAACAATTACCTTAACCTTAAACCTAACACTAACCCTAACCCTAACCCTTACCCTAACCCTAACCCTAAATCTAACCCTAACCCTAAACCTTACCCTTACCCTAACGCTAAACCTATCCATAACCAGAAACCTAACCCTTACCCTAACCCTAAACCTAACCCTAATCCTTACCCTAACCCTAACCCTAACCCTAACCCTTACCCTTTCCCTAACCCTAACCCTAACCCTAACCCTAAACCTTACCCTTACCCTTACCCTAACCCTAAACCTAAACTTAACCCTAAACCTAACCCTAATCCTTACCCTTACCCTAACCCTAACCCTAAATGTAACCCTAACCCTAACCCTAACCCTAATCCTTACCCTTACCCTTACCCTAAACCTAACCCTAACCCTTCCCCTAACCCTAACCATAACCCTAACCCTTACCCTTACCCTAACCCTAACCCTAAAACTAACCCTAACCCTAACCCTGACCCCTAACCCTAACCCTAACCTTAACCCTACCCTTAACCCTAACCCTAACCCTAACCCTAACCCTTACCCTTACCCTAACCTTAAACCTAACCCTAACCCTAACCGTTACCCTTACCCTAACCCTATCCCTAACCCTAACCCCAAATCTAACCCTAACCCTAACCCTAACCCTTACCCTAACCCTAACTCTAACCCTTAGAATTACCGTAACCCTAACCCTAACCCTAACCCTTACCCTAACGCTAACCCTAACTCTTACCCTAACCCTAACACTAACCCTAACCAGTAACCCTAACCCTAACCCTAACGCTCACCCTACCCCTAACCCTAACCCTATCCCTTACCTTAACCCTAATCCTTACCATAACCCTAAACCTAACACAAATCTAACCTTAACCCTAAACCTTATCCTTACCCTAACCCTAACCCTAACCCTTACCCGTCCCCTAACCCTAACCCAAACCTAACCCTAACCCTAACCCTAACCCTTACCCTAATCCTAACCCTAACCCTTACCCTAACCCTAACCCTTACTCTTACCCAAAACATAACCCCAAACCTAACCCTAATCCTAAACTTTACCCTTACCCTAAACATAACCCTAACCATCACCCTAACCCTAACACTAACCCTAACCCTAACCTCTAATTCTAACCCTAACCCTAAACCTAACCCTTAAAATAACCCTAAAACTAACCCTAACCCTAACCCTGACCGCTAACCCTAACCCTAACCCTAAAACTTACCCTTACCCTAACCCTAACGCTACCCTTAACCGTAACCTTAATAGTAAACCTAACACTAACCCGAACCCGAACCCTTACCCTTCCCCTAACCCTAACCATAACCCTAACCCTTACCCTTACGCTAACCCTAAACCTACCTCTAACCCTAACCCTAACCCTAGCCTTAACCCTAACCCACACCCTAAACCTAACCCTTACCCTTACCCTAACCCTAACCCTAACCCTAATCCTTACCCTAACCGTTACCCTGACCCTAACCCTATCCCTAACCCTAACCCCAAATCTAACCCTAACCCTAACCCTAACCCTAAACCTTACCCTAACCCTAACTCTAACTCTTAGCCTTACCATAACCCTAACCCTATCCCTAATCCTTACCCTAACCCTAACCCTAACTCTTACCCTAAACCTAACACTAACCCTAACCCCTAATCCTAACCCTAACCCTAACGCTCACCCTAACCCTAACCCTAACCCTATGCCTTACCTTAACCCTAATCCATACCCTAACCCTAAACCTAACACAAACCTAACCTTAACCCTAAACCTTACCCTTACCCTAACCCTAACCCTAACCCAAAACCTAAACCGAACCCTAACCCTAACCTAACCCTTACCCTAATCCTAACCTTAACCCAAATCCTAAACCTAACCCTAACCCTTACCCTTACCCTAACCCTAACCCTTACCCTAACCTTAATCCAAACGTAACCCTAACCCTAACCCTACCCCTTACCCTAACCCTAACCCTTACACTAACCCTAATCCTTACTCTTACCCTAACACTAAACCCAAACCTAACCCTAACCCTAAACTTTACCCTTACCCTAAACATAACCCTAACCATCACCCTAACTCTAACACTAACCCTAACCCTAACCCCTAATTCTAAACCTAACCCTAAACCTTATCCTTAACCTAACCCTAAAACTAACCCTAACCCTAACCCTGACCCTAACCGTAACCCTAAACCTATCCCTTACCCTTACCCTAACCCTAACGCTCACCTTAACCGTAACCCTAACACTAACCCGAACCCGAAACCTTACCCTAACCCTAACCCTAAACCTAACCCTAACCCTAACCCTTACCCTTACCCTAACCCTAACCCTAACCATAATGATAACCCTAAACCTAACGCTAATCCTAACACTTACCCTAACCCTAAACCTAACCCCAATCCTTACCCTAAACCTAACCCTAACCCTATACCTAACCCTTACCCTTTCCCTAACCCTAACCCTAACCCTAACCTTGATGCTAAACCTAACCCTAATCCTAACCCAAACCCTTACCCTAACCCTAACTCTAACCCTAACCCTAATCCTTACCCTTAACCAAACAATAACTCTACCTCTAAACATAACCCTAACCCTAACCCTTACCCTAATCCTAACCCTTACCCTTACCTAACCCTAACCCTAACCGTAACCATTACTTTTACCCTAATCCTAAACCCAAACCTAACCCTAACCCTAACCCTAAACTTTACCCTTACCCTAAACCTAACCCTAATCCTTACCCTAACGCTAATCCTTACCTTACCCTAATCCTAACCCTAACCTTAACCCTCAACCGAACACTAACCATAACCCTAACCCCTACCCTAACCCTAACCCCAACCCTAAACCTAAACCTAACCCTAACCCTTACCCTTACCCTAACCCTAACCCTAAACCTAACCCTAAACCTAACCCTAACCCTAACCTTAAACCTTACCCTTTCCCTAACCCTATACTAAACCTAAACCTAACCCTAATCCTTACCCTAACCCTAACCCTGAAGCTAAACTTAACCCTAACCCTTACCCTAACCTTAACCCTAACCCTAAACCTAACCCTAACCCTAACCCTAACCCTTACCCTAAACCTAACACTAACCCTAACCCTAACACTTACCCTTAGCCTAACCCTAAACATAAACTTAACAATAATCCTAACCCTAACCCTAAACCTTACCCTTACCCTAACCCTAACCCTAACACTTACTCTTACCCTAACCCTAAACCCAAAACTAATACTAACCCTAACCCTAAACCTTACCCTTACTCTAACCCTAACCCTGACCCTAACCCTGACTCCTAACCCTAACCATAAACCTAACCCTAATCCTAACCCTAACCCTAATTTAACCCTTACCTTTACCCTAAATCTAACCCTAAACCTAACCCCAACCCTAGACCTTACCCTTACCCTAACCCTAACACTAAGCCTAACCTTAACCCTAACCATAACACTAACCCTTACCCTTACCCTAACCCTAACCCTAGACCTAACTCTAACCCTAACCCTAACCCTTACCCTTACCCTAACCCTAACCCTAACCATAAAGTTTACCGTAACCCTAACCATAACCCTAACACATACCCTTACCCTAACCCTAATCTTAAACCTAACCCTAACCCTAACACTAACCCTAACCCTACCCCTTACCCTTACCCTAACCCTAACCCTAACCTTAACACCAAACCTAAATCCAACCCTAACCCTAAGCCTAACCCTTACCCTTACCCTAATAATAACCCTAACCCTAACACCCTTACCTTAACCTAACCATAACCTAACCCTAAATTTTACCCTAACCCTAACCCTAACCCTAAACCTATCCCTTACCCTAAACCTAACCCTAACCCCTAACCCTAAACATACCCTAACCCTAACCCTAACCCTAACCCTAACCCTTACCTTTACCCTACCCTAACCCTACATCTAACCCTAAACCTAGGCCTAACCCTAACCCTTACCCTAACCATAACACTTAGCCCTACCCTAACCCTAACCCTGATCCTTACCCTAACCCTAACTCTAACCCTAAACCCTAACCCTAACCCTAACCCTAATGCTCACCCTAACCATAACCCTAACACTAACCCTTACCCTAACCCTAACCCTAACCCTTACCTTAACCCTAACCCTAACCCTAACCCTTACCCTAACCCAAATCCTTACCGTAACCCTAACCCTAACCCTAACCCTAAGCTTAACCCTAGCCCTTACCCTTACCCTAACCCTAACCATAATCCAAACCCTAAACCTAACCCTAACCCTAACCCTAACCCTAACCCATACCCTTACCCTAACCCTAACCCCAAACCTATCCCTAAAGCTAACCCTAACCCTAACCCTTACCCTAACCCTAAACCTAATCCTTACTCTTACCCTAACCCTAACCCCAAATCTAACCCTAACCCTAAACCTAAACCTTACCCTTACCCTAACCCTAACCCTAACCCTTACCCTAAACCTAACCCTAACCCCTAACTCTAAACGTTACCCTAATCCTAAACCTTACCCTTACCCTAACATTAAAACTAACCCTACACCTATCCCTAACCCCTAACCCTAACCCTAATCCTAACCCTTACCCTTATTCTAAACCTAACCCTAACCTTAACCCTAAAACTAACACTAACCCTAACTCTAACCCTTACCCTAACCCTAATGCTAAACCTAACCCGAACCCTATCTCTTACCTTTACCATAAACCTAAACTTAACCCTAACCCTAACCCTTACACTAACCCTTACCCTTACCCTAACCCTAACCCTTCCCCTTACCCTAACCCTAATCCTAACCCTTACCCTAACCCTAACCCTAACCCTAAACTTAATGCTAACCCTAACCCTAACGCTAACTCTAACCCTAACCTAACCCTAAACCTAACCCTAATCCTTACCCTAACCCTAACGCTAAACCTAACCCTAACCCTAAACCTTGCACTTTACCTAACCCAAACCCTAACCCTAACCCTAACCTTAATGCTAACACTATCCCTAACCCTAACCCTTACCCTAACGCTTACCCTAACCCTAAATCTAATCCTAACCCTAACCCTAACCCTAACCCTTACACTAACCCTTACCCTAACCCTAACTGTAACCCTAACCCTACCCTAACCCTAACCCTAACACTTACGTTTACCCTAAACCTAACCCTAACCTTAACCCCAACCCTAAATCCAACCCTAACCTTAACCCTAACGCTTACCCTTAACCTAACCCTAACCCTAACCCTAACCCTAACACTAACCCTAACCCTAACACTTACCATTACCCTAACGCTAACCCTAACACTAACCCCAACTTTTACCCTAAACCTAACCCTAACCCTAACCCTAAACCTAACCCTTATCCTAAACCTAACCCTAACCCTAACTTTAACCCTAACCCTAACCCTAACCCTAACCTTAACCCTAACACTAACCCTAACCCTAACCCTTACCCTTACCCTAACCTTAGCCCAAACCTAACCCTTACCCATACCCAAACCCTAACCCTAACACTAACCCCTAACACTAATCCTAACCCTTACCCTAACCCTACGCTCACCCTAACCCTAACCCTAACCCTAACCCTAGCCCTTACCCTTACCCTAACCCTAGCCCTAACCCTAACCCCAACCCTAAACCTAACCCTAAAACTTACCCTTATCCTAACCCTAACCCTAACCCTAATCCTTACCCTAACACTAAACCTAACCCTAACCTTAACCCTAACCGTTAGCCTTACACTAACCCTAACCCTAACCCTTACCCTAACCCTAACCCTAAGCCTTACCCTAACCCTAACCCTAACCCTAACCCCTAACACTAACCCTAACCCTAATGTTCACCCTAACCCTAACTCTAACCCTAACCCTTACCCTAACCCTAACCCTAACTCTAAACCTTAGTCTTACCTTAATCCTAACCCTAACTCTAACCCCTAACCCTAAACCTAACCCCAAACTTAACCCTAACCCTAACCCTAAACCTTACCCTTACCCTAACCCTAAAACTAACACTAAACCTAACCCTAACCCCTAAACCTAACCCTAACCCTAACCCTTACCTTTACCCTAACACTAACAATAACCTTAACCTTAAACCTAACACTAACCCTAACCCTAACCCTTACCCTAACCCTAACCCTAAATCTAACCCTAACCCTAAACCTTACCCTTACCCTAACGCTAAACCTAACCATAACCAGAAACCTAACCCTTACCCTAACCCTAAACCTAACCCTAATCCTTACCCTAACCCTAACCCTAACCCTTACCCTTTCCCTAACCCTAACCCTAACCCTAAACCTAAACCTTACCCTTACCCTTACCCTAACCCTAACCCTAAACTTAACCCTAAACCTAACCCTAACCCTTACCCTTACCCTAACCCTAACCCTAAATGTAACCCTAACCCTAACCCTAACCCTAATCCTTACCCTTACCCTTACCCTAAACCTAACCCTAACCCTAATCCTTACCCCAACCCCAACCCTAACCCTAACCCTAAACTTAATGCTAATCCTAACCCTAACCCTAACCCTTACCCTTACCCTATCCCTAACCCTAACCCCAATCCTTAACCTAATCCTAACCCTAACCCTTTCCGTAATCCTTACCCTTTCCCTAACCCTAACCTAACCTTAACCGTAACCCTAACCCTAAACCTAACCCTATCCCTTACGCTTACCCTAACCCTAACCCTAACCCTAACCCTTACTCTTACCCTAACCCTAACACCAAAACTAACCCTAACCCGAACCATAAACCTTACCCTTAACCTAAACCTAACCCACACACTTACTTTAACACTAAACCTAACCCTAGCCCTAACACTTACCCGAACCCTAAGCCTAACCCTCACCCTTACCCTAACCCAAACCCTAACCCTTACCCTTACCCTAACCCTAACCTAACCGTAATCTTAAACCTAACCCTAACCCTAACCCTAACCCTTACCCTAACCCTAACCCTAACCTTAACCCCAACCCTAAACCCACCCAAACCCAAACCTAATGCTTACTCTTAACCTAACCCTAACCCTAATCCTAACCCTAAACCTAACACTTACCCTTACCCTAACCGTATCTTAATCCTAACCCTAACTTTTACACTAACCATAACCCTAACACTAACCCTTACCCTAAACCTAACCCTAACACTAACCCCTAACCCTACGCTTACCCTAACCCTAACCCTAACCCTAAACCATACCCTTACCCTAACCCTAACCCTACCTGTAACCCTAACTCTAACCCTAAACTTAACCTAACCATTACCCTTACCCTAACCGTAACCCAACCCGAACACTAACCCTAACCTTAACCCTAAACCTAAACCTAACCCTAACCCTTACCTTTACCCTAACCTTAACCTAAACCTAACCCTTACCCTTACCCTAACCCTAACCAAACATAACCCCTAAACCTAAACCTAACCCGAACTCTAACCCGTAGACTTATCCTAACCCTAACCCTAACCCTAACCCTAACCCTTACACTAACCCTAAATCTAAACCTTAGCCTTACCCTAACCCTAACCCTAACCCTTACCCTAACCCTAACCCTAACCCTAACCCTAACCCTAACCTTTACCCTTACCCTAACCCTAACCCTAACCCCAACCCTAAACCTAATCCTAAACCTTACCCTTACCCTAACCCTAACTCTTAACCTAACACTAACCCTAACCTTCACCCTAACCCTCACCCTAACCTTAATCCTTCCCCTAACCCTAAATCTAACCCTAACCCTAACCTTAAACCTAACCCTTACCCTTACTCTAATCCTAACCCTAACATAACCCTAACCCTTCCTTTTACCCTAACCCTAACCCCAAACTTAACCCTAACCCTATCCATAAACCTTACCCTTAACCTAAACCTAACCATTACCCCTACCCTAACTCTAACCCCAAACTTAACCCTAACCCTAACCCTAAACATCACCCTTACCCTAAACCTAACCCTAACCCGACCCTAACCCTAACCCTAACCCCTAATCCTAACGCTAACCCTAAACCTTACCCTTACCCTAACCCTAAAACTAACCCTAACCCTAACCCTAACACCTAACCCTTACCCTAACCCTACCGCTAAACCTAAACCTAACACTAACCCTAACCCCTAACCCCAACCGTAACCCTAACACTAAACCTTACCCTTACCCTAACCCTAACCCTAACCCTAACCCTAACCCTAACCCAACCTCACCCTTTCCCTAACCCTAACCATAACCCTAACCCTAACCTAAATGCTAACACTAACCCTAACCGTAACCGTTACTCTAACCCTTACCCTAACCCTAACTCTAACACTAACCCTAACCCTAAACCTTACCTTTACCCTAACCCTAACCCTACCTCTAACACTAACCCTAAGCCTAACCCTGTCCTAACCCATACCCTAACCCACAGCCTAACCCTAACCCTAACCCTAAACTTAACCCTAACCCTAAGTCTAACCCTAACCCTAAACCTAACACAAACCTGACCCTAACCCTAACCCTTAAACCTTACTCTATCCCTAAACCTATTCCTAACCCTTACCTAACCCTAACCATAAACCTAACCCCTAACCCTAACCCTAACCCTAATCCCTACCCTTATCCTAACCCTAAAACTAACCCTTACCCATACCCTAACCCTAACCCTAAACTTAACCCTAAACCGAATACTAATCCTAACCCTAACCCTTACCCTAACCATAACCCTAAACGTAAACCTAACCTTAAAACTTACCCTTACCCTAACCCTAACCCTAAACCAAACCCTAAACCTAAGCCTAACCGTAACCCTTAACCTAACCATAACTCTAACCCTAATCCTAACCCTTACCCTTACCCTAACCTTAACCCTAACCCTTACCCTTACCCTAACCCTAACCCTAACCCCAACTTTTACCCTAACCCTAACTCTAACAATAACCCTAACCGTTACCTTAAACCTAACCCTAACCCTAACCCCTAACCCTACCCCTTACCCTAACCCTAACCCTAACCCTAAACCATACACTTACCCTAACCCTAACCCTACCTCTAAACCTAAACCTATCCCTAACACTTACCCTAACCCTAACCCTTAGCCTAACCCTAACCCTAAACCTAAACCTAACCCTAAGCATAACTCTAACCCTAACCCTAAACCTAACCCTAACCCTTACCCTTACCCTAACCCTTTACGCTAACTGTAACCTTAACCCTAACCCTTACCCTTACCCTAACTCTAACCTTAAACCTAACCCTAAACCTAACCCTAACCCTAAGCCTTACCCTTACCCTAACCCTAACCCTAACCCTAACCTTAACCCCAACCCTAAATCCAACCCTAACCCTAACCACAACGCTTACCCTTAACCGAACCCTAATCCTACACGTAACCCTAACCCTTACCCTAACCCGAACTCTAACTCTAACCCCTAACCCTAACCCTAACCCTAACGCTTACCCTAACCCTAACCCTAACCCTAACCCTAACCCTAACCCTTACCCTAACCCTAACCCCAAACCTACCCCTAACCCTCACCCTTACCCTAACCCTAACCCCAACCCTAATCCTTACCCTAAACCTGACCCTTACCCCTAACCCTAACCCTTACCCTAACCCTAAACCTAACCCTTAGCCTAACGCTAACCCTAACCCTAAACTTAACCTAAACCCTAACCCTAACCCTTACCCTTACCCTAACCCTAACACTAACCCTAACCCCTAACCCTAACCCTAACCCTAACGCTTACCCTAACCCTAACCCTAACCCTAACCCTAACACTAACCCTAACCCCTAACCCTAACCCTAACCCTAACGCTTACCCTAACCCTAACCCTAACCCTAACCCTTAGTCTTACCGTACCCTAACCCCAGACCTAACCCTAATCCTAACCCTAAACCTTACCCTTACCCTTACCTTAACCCTATACCTAACCTTAACCCTAACCCTACCCCTAACCCTAACCCTTACCATTACCCTAACCCTAACCCTAAACCTAACCCTAACCGTAACCCTCACCCTAACCCTTACACTTAACCTAACCCTAACCCTAACCCTAAACTTAATGCTAATTCTAACCCTAACCCGAACCCTTACCCTTACCTTAACCCTAACCCTAACCCCAATCATTACCCTAACCCTAAACCTAACCCTTACGCTTACCCTAACCCTAACCCTAACCCTTACCCTAACCCTAAACCTAAGCCTAATCCTTACCCTTACCCTAACCCTAACGCTAACCCTAACCCTCACCCTAACCCTAACCCTAACCCTTACCTAACCCTAACCCTAACCCTAACCCCAACCCTAAACCTAACCCTAATCCTTACCCTAACCCTAAACCTACACCTAACCCTAACATTAACCCTAACCATTAGCCTTAACTAACCCTAACCCTAACCCTTAACCTAACCCTATCCCTAACCCTAACACTTACCCTTACCCTTACCATAACCCTAACCCTAACCCTTACCCTTTCCCTAACCCTAACCCTAACCCTAACTTTACCCTTACCCTTACCCTAACCCTAACCCTAACCTTAACCCTAACCCTACCCCTAACCCTAACCATTACCATTACCCTAACCCTAACCCTAAACCTAACCCTAACCATAACCTTCACCCTAACCCTTACACTTAACCTAACCCTAACCCTAACCCTAAACTTAATGCTAATTCTAACCCTAACCCGAAACCTTACCCTTACCTTAACCCTAACCCTAACCCCAATCATTGCCCTAACCCTAAACCTAATCCTTACCCTTACCCTAACCCTAACCCTAAGCCTTATCCTAACCCTAAACGTAAGCCTAATCCTTACCCTAACCCTAACCCCTAACCCTAACCCTTACCCTAACCCTAAACCTAACCCTAACCCTTACCCTTACCCTAACCCTAACCCTAACCCTAAACCCTAACCCTAACCCTAACCCTAACGCTTACCCTAACCCTAACCCTAACCCTAATCTTAACCCTAACCCTTACCCTTACCCTAACCCTAAACCTAACCCTAACCCTTACCCTTACCCTAATGCTAACTCTAACCCTAACCCCTAACCCTAACCCTAACCCTAACGCTTACCCTAACCCTAACACTAACCCTAACCCTTACTCTTACCCTAACCCTAACCCCAAACCTAACCCTAATCCTAACCCTAAACCTTACCCTTACCCTAAAACTAACCCTAGACCTTCCCCTAACCCTAAACCTTACCCTAACCCTATTCCTAACTCTAACCCTAACCCTAAAACTTACCCTTACCCTTACCCTAACCCTAAACCTAACCCTAAGCCTTACCATAACCCTAACCCTAACACTAACACTTACCCTTACCCTAACCCTAACCCAAACCCTAAACCTTACCCTTACCCTTACCCTAACCCTAACCCTAACCTTAACCCTAACCCAACCCCTAACCCTAACCCTTACCATTACCCTAACCCTAACCCTAAACCTAACCCTAACCATAACCCTCACCCTAACCCTTACACTTAACCTAACCCTAACCCTAACCCTAAACTTAATGCTAATTCTAACCCTAACCTGAAACCTTACCCTTACCTTAACCGTAACCCTAACCCCAATCATTACCCTAACCCTAACCCTAACCCTTACCCTAACCCGAACTCTAACTCTAACCCCTAACCCTAACCCTAACCCTATCGCTTACCCTAACCCTTACCCTAACCGTAATCCTTAACCTAATCCTGAACCTAAACCTAACCCTAACCTTAACCCTAACCCTTACCCTTACCCTAACTCTAACTCTAATCCAAACCCTAAACCGAACCCTAACCCTAACCCTTACCCTTAACCTAACCCTAACCCCAAACCTAACCTTAACCCTAAACCTTACCCTTACCCTAACCCTAACCCTAATCCAAACCCTAAACCGAAACCTAACCCTAACCCTAACCCTTACCCTTAACCTAACCCTAACCCCAAACCTAACCCTAACCCTAACCCTTACCCTAACCCTAACCTTAACCCTAAACCTTACCCTTACCCTAAAATTAACCCTAACCCTTACCCTAACCCTAAACCTTACCCTAACCCTATCCCCTAACTCTAAACCTAACCCTAATCCTTACCCTTACCCTAAACCTAAACCTAACCCTAAGCCTTACCCTAACCCTAACCCTAACCCTAAACCTTACCCTTTCCCTAACCCTAACCCTAAACCTTACCCTTACCCTTACCTTAACCCTAACCCTAACCTTAACCCTAACCCTAACCCTAACCCTTACCCTTACCCTAACCCTAACCCTAAACCTAACCCTAAACCTAACCCTAATCCTTAACCTTACCCTAAACCTAACCCGAACCCTAACCCTAACCCTCACCCTATACCTTACACTTACCCTAACCCTAATCCTAAACTTAATGCTAATCCTAACCCTAACCCGAACCCTTACACTTACCTTAACCCTAACCCTAACCCCAATCATTACCCTAAACCTAACCCTAACCCTTACCCTGAACATAACCCTAACCATAACCCTAACCCCTAACCCTAACCCTAACCCTAAACCTTACCCTTACCCTAACCCTAAAACTAACCCTAACCCTAACCCCTAATCCTAACCCTAAACCTAACCCTTACCCTTAACCTAACCCTTATCCAAACCTTAACCCTAAATCTAACACTAACCCTAACCCTAAACCTTACCCTAACCCTAACCCTAAATCTTAGCCTAACCCTAACCCTTACCCTTACCATAACGCTAAACCTAACCCTAACCCTAACCCTAACCCTTACCCTTTCCCTAACCCTAACCCAAACCCTAAACCTAACGCTAAAACTTACCCTTACCCTTATCCTAACCCTAACCCTAACCCTAACCTTACCCCTAACCCTAACCCTAAATCTTACCCTTACACTAAACCTAACCCTAACCCTAACCCTAACCCTAAGCCTTAAATTCACCCTAACCGTAAGCCTAACACTTACCCTAACTTTAACCCTAACCCTCACCCTAACCATAACCCCTACCATTACCCTATCCTTAACCCTAACCGTAATCCTAACACTTACCGTTACCGAACCCTAACCCTAAGTCTAAACTTTACCCTAACCCTAACGCTAACCCTAACCCTAAACCTTACCCTAACCCTAACCTTAAACCTAACCCTAACTCTTACCCTAACCGTAACCCTAACCCTAACCTAACCTTAACCCTAACCCTAACCCTAACCCTTACCCTTACGCTAACCCTAACCTTAAACCTAACCCAAACCCTAACCTCAACCTAACCCTTACCCTTACACTAACCCTCACCCTAAACTTAACCCCAACCCTAAACCTAACCCTAACCCTAATCCTAACGCTTACCTTGACCCTAACCCTAACCCTAACCCTAACACTTACCCTCACCCTAAACCTAACACTAACCCTAACTTTTACCCTAACCCTAACCCTAACCCTAAACCTTACCCGAACCCTAACCCTAACCCTAACCCTAACCACTAACCCTAACCCTTACCCTAGCCCTAACACTAACCCTAAACCTTACCCTTAGCCTAACCCTAACCCTTTGCCTAACCCTAACCCTAAAGCTAACCTTAAACGTAACCCTAACCCTAACCCTTACCCTTACCCTAACCCTAACCAAAACCCATACTCTTCCCCTAACCCTAACCCCAAACCTAACGTTAACCCTAACCCTAAACCTTACCCTTAACCAAAACGTAACCCTAACCCTTATCCTAACCCTAACCCTAAACCTAACCCTTACCCTAACCCTAACCCTACCCTAAACTTAACCCTAAGCCTAACCCTAACCCTAACCCTTACCCTAACCCTAAGCCTAACTCTAACCCTAACCATAACCCTAACCCTTACCCTAACTCTAACCATAAACCTAAACCTAAGCCTAACCCTAACCCTACACCTTACCCTATCCCTAAACCTAACTCTAACCCAAACCCTAATCCCTAAACCTAACACTTACTCTAACCCTAACCCTAACCCTAAACTTTACCCTTACCCTAACCTTAACCCTACCTCTAACCCTAACCCTAACCCTAACCCGTACCCTAGCACTAACCCTAACCCTTATCCTAACCCTAACCCTAACCCTAACCTTAACCCTAACCCTTACCCTAACCCTAACACTAAACCTAACCCTATTCCAAACCCTTACCCTTACCCTAACCCTAACCCTAACCCTAACCCTAACACTAACCCTAACCCTAAGCTTTATGCTAACCTAACCCTAACCCTTACCCTTACCCTTACCTTAACCCTAACCCTAACCCTACCCTAACCTGAACCCTAACCCTAACCCTTACCCTAACACAAAACTAAACCTAACAGTAACACTAACCCTAAGCCTAAACCTTACCCTAATCGTAACCCTAACCCTAACCCCAATCCTTACCCTAACACTAACCCTAATCCTTACCCTAAACCTTACCCATTCTCTAAACCTTACCCTAAGCTTAACCATACCGCTAACCCTAACCCTAACCCTAACCCTAACCCTAACCCCTAACCCTAACCCTAACCCTAACCCTAACCCTTACACTTACAATAACCCTAACCCTAAACCTAACTCTTACCCTTACCCTAACCCTAACCCTAACCCTTAAACTAACTCTAACCCTAACTCTAACCCTTACCCTTAACCTAACCCTAACCCTAAACCAACACTTACCCTTACCCTAACCCTAACCCTAAACCTAACCCTAACCTTAACCCGAACCCTAACTCCTAACCCTATCACTAACCCTCACCCTAACTCTAACCCTAACCCTTACCCTTACCCTAACCCTAACCTTAACCAAAACCATAAACCTAACCCTAACCCTTACCTTACCCTAACCGTAACCCTAAACCTAAAACTAAACCTAACCCTAACTCTATCCCTGACCCTTACCTTAACCCTAACAATTACCCTAATCCTAACCCTAACCCTAACCTTAATTCTAACCGTTACCCTTACGCTAAAACTAACCCTAAACCTAACCCTAAACCTAACCCTAACCCTAATCCTAAGCCTAAACCTAACCCTAAACCTAACCCTAACCCTAGCCCTTATCCTATCCCTAACCCTAACCCTAACCTTAACACCCTTACCCTAACCCTAACCCTAACCCTTATCGTAACCCTAACCCTAAGCCTAACCCTAACGGCTAATCCTAACCCTAAACCTAACCCTAAACCTTACACTTACCCTAACCCTAACCCTAACTCTAACCCTAATCCTAACCCTAACCCTAACACTAACACTAACCCTTACCCTAACCCTAACCCTAACACTTACCCTTACCCTAACCCTAACCCATAACCCTAACGCTCACCCTAACCCTAACCCTAACCCTAACCCTTACCCTAACCCTAACACTAACCCTAACCCTTACCCTAAGCCTAACACTAAACCTAACCCTAACCCTAACCCGAACCCTAACTCCTAACCCTATCACTAACCCTCACCCTAACTCTAACCCTAACCCTTACCCTTACCCTAACCCTAACCCTAACCCTTACCCTTACACTAACCCTAACACTAACCTTAACCAAAACCATAAACCTAACCCTAACCCTTACACTTACCCTAACCCTAACCCTAACCTTAACCCAAACCCTAAACCCAACACTAACCCTAACCCTAACACTTACCCTTACCCTAACCGTAACCCTAACCCTAACACTAACACTAACCCTTACCCTAACCCTAACGTAACCCTAACCCTAATTTTACCCTAAACCTAATGCTAACCCTAACCCTTACCCTAACCCTAACCCTAACCCTAACCGCTAACCCTAACCCTTACCCTAACCCTAAACCTTACCCTAACCCTTACCCTTACCCAAACCCAACCCTACCTCTAAAACTAAACCTAACAGTAACCCTAACCCCAAACTTAACCCTAACCCTAAATCTAACCCTAACCCTAAGCCTAACCCTTACACTTACCCTATCCCTAACCCTAACCCTAAACTTTACGCTAACCCTAACCCTAACCATAACCCTAACCCTTACCCTAACTCTAACCTTAAACCTAAACCTAAGCCTAAACCTAACCCTACACCTTACCCTAACCCTAAACCTAACTCTAACCCAAACCCTAATTCCTAAACCTAACTCTTACTCTAACCCTAACCCTAACCCTAAACTTTACCCTTACCCTAACCCTAACCCTACCTCTAACCCTAACCCTAACCCTAACCCATACCCTAGCACTAACCATAACCCTTAGCCTAACCCTAACCCTAACCCTAACCTTAACCCTAACCCTTACCCTAACCCTAACACTAAACCTAACCCTATTCCTAACCCTTACCCTTACCCTAACCCTAACCCTAACCCTAACACTAACCATAACCCTAAGCGTTATGCTAACCTAACCCTAACCCTTACCCTTACCCTTACCTTAACCCTAACCCTAACCCTACCCTAACCTGAACCCTAACCCTAACCCTTACCCTAACACAAAACTAAACCTAACAGTAACCCTAACCCTAAGCCTAACCCTTACCCTAACCATAACCCTAACCCTAACCCTAAACTTAATGCTAATCCTAACCGTAAACCTAACACTTACCCTTACCCTAACCCTAACCCTAACCCCAATCCTTACCCTAACCCTAACCCCAATCCTTACCCTAAACCTTACCCATTCTCTAAACCTTACCCTAAGCTTAACCCTAACGCTAACCCTAACCCTAACCCTTACACTTACCGTTACCCTAACCCTAACCCTAACCCTAACACCTAAACCTAACCCTAACCCTAACCCTAACCCTTACACTTACCATAACCCTAACCCTAACCCTAAACCTAACACTTACCCTTACCCTAACCCTAACCCTAACCCTTAAACTAACTCTAACCCTAACTCTAACCCTTACCCTTAACCTAACCCTAACCCTAACCCAACACTTACCCTTACCCTACCCCTAAACCTAACCCTAACCCTAACCCGAACCCTAACTCCTAACCCTATCACTAACCCTCACCCTAACTCTAACCCTAAACCTTACCCTAACCCTAACCCTAACCCAAACCCTAACCCTTACCCTTAAACTAACTCTAACCCTAACTCTAACCCATACCCTTAACGTAACCCTAACCCTAACCCAACACTTACCCTTACCCTAAGCCTAACACTAAACCTAACCCTAACCCTAACCCGAACCCTAACTCCTAACCCTATCACTAACCCTCACCCTAACTCTAACCCTAACCCTTACCCTTACCCTAACCCTAACCCTAAGCCTTACCCTTACACTAACCCTAACACTAACCTTAACCAAAACCATAAACCTAACCCTAACCCTTACACTTACCCTAACCCTAACCCTAACCTTAACCCAAACCCTAAACCCAACACTAACCCTAACCCTAACGCTTACCCTTACCCTAACCCTAACCCTAACCCTAACACTAACACTTACCCTTACCCTAACCCTAACCTAACCTCCTAACCCTAATTTTACCCTAAACCTAACGCTAACCCTAACACTTACCCTAACCCTAACCCTAACCCTAACCCCTAACCCTAACCCTTACCCTAACCCTAAACCTTACCCTAACCCTTACCCTTACCCAAACCCAAACCCTACCTCTAAAACTAAACATAACAGTAACCCTAACCCCAAACTTAACCCTAACCCTAAATCTAACCCCTAACCCTAAGCCTAACCCTTACACTTACCCTAACCCTAACCCTAACCCTAAACTTTACGCTAACCCTAACCCTAACCATAACCCTAACCCTTACCCTAACTCTAACCTTAAACCTAAACCTAAGCCTAACCCCTAACCCTACACCTTACACTAACCCTAAACCCTAACTCTATCCCAAACCCTAATCCCTAAACCTAACCCTTACTCTAACCCTAACACTAACCCTAAACTTTACCCTTACCCTAACCTTAACCCCTACCTAACCCTAACCCTAATCCATACCCTAGCACTAACCCTAACCCTTAGCCTAACCCTAACCCTAACCCTAACCTTAACCCTAACCCTTACCCTAACCCTAACACTAAACCTAACCCTATTCCAAACCCTTACCCTTACCCTAAACCTAACCCTAACCCTAACCTTAACCCTAACCCTTACCCTAACCCTAACACTAACCTAACCCTATTCCAAACCTTACCCTTACCCTAACCCTAACCCTAACCCTAACACTAACCCTAACCCTAAGCTTTATGCTAACCTAACCCTAACCCTTACCCTTACCCTTACCTTAACCCTAACCCTAACCCTACCCTAACCTGAACCATAACCCTAACCCTTACCCTAACACAAAACTAAACCTAACAGTAACACTAACCCTAAGCCTAACCCTTACCCTAACCGTAACCCTAACCCTAACCCCAATCCTTACCCTAACCCTAACCCTAATCCTTACCCTAAACCTTACCCATTCTCTAAACCTTACCCTAAGCTTAACCCTACCGCTAAACCTAACCCTAACCCTTACACTTACCGTTACCCTAACCCTAACCCTAACCCTAACCCTAACTCCTAACCCTAACCCTAACCCTAACCCTAACCCTTACACTTACCATAACCCTAACCCTAAACCTAACTCTTAACCTTACCCTAACCCTAACCCTAACCCTTAAACTAACTCTAACCCTAACTCTAACCCTTACCCTTAACCTAACCCTAACCCTAAACCAACACTTACCCTTACCCTAACCCTAACCCTAAACCTAACCCTAACCCTAACCCGAACCCTAACTCCTAACCCTATCACTAACCCTCACCCTAACTCTAACCCTAACCCTTACCCTTACCCTAACCCTAACCTTAACCAAAACCATAAACCTAACCCTAACCCTTACCTTACCCTAACCGTAACCCTAAACCTAAAACTAAACCTAACCCTAACTCTATCCCTGACCCTTACCTTAACCCTAACAATTACCCTAATCCTAACCCTAACCCTAACCTTAATTCTAACCGTTACCCTTACGCTAAAACTAACCCTAAACCTAACCCTAACCCTAACCCTAACCCTAACCCTAAACCTAACCCTAAACCTAAACCTAACCCTAGCCCTTATCCTATCCCTAACCCTAACCCTAACCTTAACACCCTTACCCTAACCCTAACCCTAACCCTTATCGTAACCCTAACCCTAAGCCTAACCCTAACGGCTAATCCTAACCCAAAACCTAACCCTAAACCTTACACTTACCCTAACCCTAACCCTAACTCTAACACTAATCCTAACCCTAACCCTAACACTAACACTAACCCTTACCCTAACCCTAACCCTAACACTTACCCTTACCCTAACCCTAACCCATAACCCTAACGCTCACCCTAACCCTAACCCTAACCCTTACCCTAACCCTAACACTAACCCTAACCCTTACCCTTAAACTAACTCTAACCCTAACTCTAACCCTTACCCTTAACGTAACCCTAACCCTAACGCAACACTTACCCTTACCCTAAGCCTAACACTAAACCTAACCCTAACCCTAACCCGAACCCTAACTCCTAACCCTATCACTAACCCTCACCCTAACTCTAACCCTAACCCTTACCCTTACCCTAACCCTAACCCTAACCCTTACCCTTACACTAACCCTAACACTAACCTTAACCAAAACCATAAACCTAACCCTAACCCTTACACTTACCCTAACCCTAACCCTAACCTTAACCCAAACCCTAAACCCAACACTAACCCTAACCCTAACACTTACCCTTACCCTAACCGTAACCCTAACCCTAACACTAACACTTACCCTTACCCTAACCCTAACGTAACCCTAACCCTAATTTTACCCTAAACCTAATGCTAACCCTAACCCTTACCCTAACCCTAACCCTAACCCTAACCCTAACCGCTAACCCTAACCCTTACCCTAACCCTAAAACTTACCCTAACCCTTACCCTTACCCAAACCCGAACCCTACCTCTAAAACTAAACCTAACAGTAACCCTAACCCCAAACTTAACCCTAACCCTAAATCTAACCCTAACCCTAAGCCTAACCCTTACACTTACCCTATCCCTAACCCTAACCCTAAACTTTACGCTAACCCTAACCATAACCATAACCCTAACCCTTACCCTAACTCTAACCTTAAACCTAAACCTAAGCCTAAACCTAACCCTACACCTTACCCTAACCCTAAACCTAACTCTAACCCAAACCCTAATTCCTAAACCTAACCCTTACTCTAACCCTAACCCTAACCCTAAACTTTACCCTTACCCTAACCCTAACCCTACCTCTAACCCTAACCCTAACCCTAACCCATACCCTAGCACTAACCATAACCGTTAGCCTAACCCTAACCCTAACCCTAACCTTAACCCTAACCCTTACCCTAACCCTAACACTAAACCTAACCCTATTCCTAACCCTTACCCTTACGCTAACCCTAATCCTAACCCTAACACTAACCATAACCCTAAGCGTTATGCTAACCTAACCCTAAGCCTTACCCTTACCCTTACCTTAACCCTAACCCTAACCCTACCCTAACCTGAACCCTAACCCTAACCCTTACCCTAACACAAAACTAAACCTAACAGTAACCCTAACCCTAAGCCTAACCCTTACCCTGACCGTAACCCTAACCCTAACCCTAAACTTAATGCTAATCCTAACCGTAAACCTAAAACTTACCCTTACCCTAACCCTAACCCTAACCCCAATCCTTACCCTAACCCTAACCCTAATCGTTACCCTAAACCTTACCCATTCTCTAAACCTTACCCTAAGCTTAACCCTAACGCTAACCCTAACCCTAACCCTTACACTTACCGTTACCCTAACCCTAACCCTAACCCTAACCCTAACCCCTAAACCTAACCCTAACCCTAACCCTAACCCTTACACTTACCATAACCCTAACCCTAACCCTAAACCTAACACTTACCCTTACCCTAACCCTAACGCTAACCCTTAAACTAACTCTAACCCTAACTCTAACCCTTACCCTTAACCTAACCCTAACCCTAACCCAACACTTACCCTTACCCTACCCCTAAACCTAACCCTAACCCTAACCCGAACCCTAACTCCTAACCCTATCACTAACCCTCACCCTAACTCTAACCCTAACCCTTACCCTTACCCTAACCCTAACCCTAACCCTAACCCTAACACTAACCCTAACCCTTACCCTTAAACTAACTCTAACCCTAACTGTAACCCATACCCTTAACGTAACCCTAACCCTAACCCAACACTTACCTTTACCCTAAGCCTAACACTAAACCTAACCCTAACCCTAACCCGAACCCTAACTCCTAACCCTATCACTAACCCTCACCCTAACTCTAACCCTAACCCTAACCCTTACCCTAACCCTAACCCTAACCCTTTACCCTAAGCCTAACACTAAACCTAACCCTAACCCTAACCCGAACCCTAACTCCTAACCCTATCACTAACCCTCACCCTAACTCTAACCCTAAGCCTTACCCTTACCCTAACCCTAATCCTAACCCTTACCCTTACACTAACCCTAACACTAACCTTAACCAAAACCATAAACCTAACCCTAACCCTTACACTTACCCTAACCCTAACCCTAACCTTAACCCAAACCCTAAACCCAACACTAACCCTAACCCTAACGCTTACCCTTACCCTAACCCTAACCCTAACCCTAACACTAACACTTACCCTTACCCTAACCCTAACCTAACCCTAACCCTAATTTTACCCTAAACCTAACGCTAACCCTAACCCTTACCCTAACCCTAACCCTAACCGCTAACCCTAACCCTTACCCTAACCCTAAACCTTACCTTAACCCTTACCCTTACGCAAACCCAAACCCTACCTCTAAAACTAAACCTAACAGTAACCCTAACCCCAAACTTAACCCTAACCCTAAATCTAACCCTAACCCTAAGCCTAACCCTTACACTTACCCTAACCCTAACCCTAACCCTAAACTTTACACTAACCCTAACCCTAACCATAACCCTAACCCTTACCCTAACTCTAATCTTAAACCTAAACCTAAGCCTAACCCTAACCCTACACCTTACACTAACCCTAAACCTAACTCTAACCCAAACCCTAATCCCTAAACCTAACCCTTACTCTAACCCTAACACTAACCCTAAACTTTACCCTTACCCTAACCTTAACCCTACCTCTAACCCTAACCCTAACCCTAACCCATACCCTAGCACTAACCCTAACCCTTAGCCTAACCCTAACCCTATCCCTAACCTTAACCCTAACCCTTACCCTAACCCTAACACTAAACCTAACCCTATTCCAAACCCTTACCCTTACCCTAACCCTAACCCTAACCCTAACACTAACCCTAACCCTAAGCTTTATGCTAACCTAACCCTAACCCTTACCCTTACCCTTAACTTAACCCTAACCCTAACCCTACCCTAACCTGAACCCTAACCCTAACCCTTACCCTAACACAAAACTAAACCTAACAGTAACACTAACCCTAAGCCTAACCCTTACCCTAACCGTAACCCTAACCCTAACCCCAATCCTTACCCTAACCCTAACCCTAAACCTTACCCTAAACCTTACCCATTCTCTAAACCTTACCCTAAGCTTAACCCTAATGCTAACCCTAACCCTAACCCTTACACTTACCGTTACCCTAACCCTAACCCTAACCCTAACCCTAACCCTAATCCCTAACCCTAACCCTAACCCTAACCCTAACCCTTACACTTACCATAACCCTAACCCTAACCCTAAACCTAACTCTTACACTTACCCTAACCCTAACCCTAACCATAACCCTTAAACTAACTCTAACCCTAACTCTAACCCTTACCCTTAACCTAACCCTAACCCTAAACCAACACTTACCCTTACCCTCACCCTAACCCGAAACCTAACCCTAACCCTAACCCGAACCCTAACTCCTAACCCTATCACTAACCCTCACCCTAACTCTAACCCTAACCCTTACCCTTACCCTAACCCTAACCTTAACCAAAACCATAAACCTAACCCTAACCCTTACCTTACCCTAACCTTAACCCTAAACCTAAAACTAAACCTAACCCTAACTCTATCCCTGACCCTTACCTTAACCCTAACAATTACCCTAATCCTAACCCTAACCCTAACCTTAATTCTAACCGTTACCCTTCCGCTAAAACTAACCCTAAACCTAACCCTAACCCTAACCCTAACCCTAACCCTAACCCTAAACCTAACCCTAAACCTAACCCTAACCCTAGCCCTTATCCTATCCCTAACCCTATCCCTAACCTTAACACCCTTACCCTAACCCTAACCCTAACCCTTATCGTAACCCTAACCCTAAGCCTAACCCTAACGGCTAATCCTAACCCTAAACCTAACCCTAAACCTTACACTTACCCTAACCCTAACCCTAACTCTAACCCTAATCCTAACCCTAACCCTAACACTAACACTAACCCTTACCCTAACCCTAAACCTAACACTTACCCTTACCCTAACCCTAACCCTAATCTTAATGCTAACCCTAACCCCAACCCTAACCCTAAACCTTACCCTAACTCTAAACCTAACCCTAATCCTAACCCTAACCCTAACCCTAACACCCTTACCCTAAACGTAACCATAACCCTTATTGTAACCCTAAAACTAAGCATAACCCTAACCCTAACTATAACACTTAGCCTTACCCTACCCCTAACCCTAACCCTAACCCTTACCCTAATTCTAACCCTAACACTTACCCTAACCCTAATCCTAACCCTAACCCCTAACCCTAACCCATAACCCTAACGCTCACCCTAACCCTAACCCTAACCCTTACCCTAACCCTAACACTAACCCTAACCCTTACCCTTAAACTAACTCTAACCCTAACTCTAACCCTTACCCTTAACCTAACCCTAACCCTAACCCAACACTTACCCTTACCCTAACCCTAACATTAAACCTAACCCTAACCCTAACCCGAACCCTAACTCCTAACCCTATCACTAACCCTCACCCTAACTCTAAACCTAACCATTACCCTTACCCTAACCCTAACCCTAACCCTTACCCTTACACTAACCCTAACACTAACCTTAACCAAAACCATAAACCTAACACTAACCCTTACACTTACCTTAACCCTAACCCTAACTTTAACCCCAACCTTAAACCCAACACTAACCCTAACCCTAAGGCTTACCCTTACCCTAACCCTAACCCTAACACTAACACTTACCCTTACCCTAACCCTAACCTAACCCTAACCCTAATTTTACCCTAAACCTAACGCTAACCCTAACCCTTACCCTAACCCTAACCCTAACCCTAACCCCTAACCCTAACCCTTACCCTAACCCTAACCCTAACCCTTACCCTAACCCTAACGCTGATCCTTACCCTAACGCTGATCCTTACCCTAAACCTTACCCATTCTCTAAACCTTACCCTAAGCTTAACCCTAACGCTAACCCTAACCATAACGCTTTCACTTACCGTTACCCTAACCCTAAACCTAACCCTAAACCTAACCCCTAACTCTAACCCTAACCCTAACCCTTACACTTACCATAACCCTAACCCTAACCCTAAACCTAACACTTACCCTTACCCTAACCCTAACCCAAACCTTAACCCTAACCCTTACCCTTAAACTAACTCTAACCCTAACTCTAACCCTTACCCTTAACCTAACCCTAACCCTAACCCAACACTTACCCTTACCCTAACCCTAAACCTAACCCTAACCCTAGCCCTAACAGGAACCCTAACTCCTAACCATATCACTAACCCTCACCCTAACTCTAACCCTAAACCTTACCCTTACCCTAACCCTAACCCTAACCCTTACCCTTACCCTAACCCTAACACTAACCTAAACCAAAACCATAAACGTAACCCTAATCCTTACCTTACCCTAACCGTAACCCTAAACCTAAAACTAAACCTAACCTTAACTCTATCCCTGATCCTTACCCTAACCCTAACAATTACCCTAATCCTAACCCTAACCCTAACCTTAACCCTAAACGTTACCCTTACCCTAAAACTAACCCTAAACCTAACCCTAATCCTAACCCTAACCCTAAACCTAAAACTAACCCTAACCCTAACCCTAACCCTTATCCTATCCCTAACCCTAACCCTAACCTTAACACCCTTACCCTAACCCTAACCAAACCCTTTTCGTAACCCTAACCCGAAGCCTAACCCTAACGGCTAATCCTAACCCTAAACCTAACCCTAACCCTTACACTTACCCTAACCCTAACCCTAACTCTAACCCTAATCCTAACCCTAACCCTAACCCTAACCCTAACACTAACCCTTACCCTAACCCTAACCCTAACACTTACCCTTACCCTAACCCTAACTCTAACCTTAATGCTAACCCTAACCTAACCCTAGCCCTTACCCTTACCCTAACACTAACCCTATCCCTCAGCTTTACGCTAACCTAACCCTAACCCTTACCCTTACCCTTACCTTAACCCTAACCCTAACCCTACCCTAACATTAACCCTAACCCTAACCCTTACCCTAACACTAAACCTAAATCTAACAGTAACCCTAACCCTAAGCCTAACCCTTACCCTAACCGTAACCCTAACCCTAACCCTAAACTTAATGCTAATCCTAACCGTAAACCTAACACTTACCCTTACCCTAACCCTAACCCTACCCCCAATCCTTACCCTAACCCTAACCCTAACCCTTACCCTAAACCTTACCCATTCCCTAAACCTTACCCTAAGCTTAACCCTAACGCTAACCCTAACCCTAAACCTTACCCTTACCGTTACCCTAACCCTAACACTAACCCTAACCCTAACCCTAACCCCTAACCCTAACCCTAACCCTAACACTTACGCTAACCCTAAACCTAAACCTAAACCTAACCCTAACCCTAACCCTAACACTAACCCATACCCTAACCCTAAACCTAACACTTACCCTTACCCTAACCCTAACCTTAATGCTAACCCTAACCCTAACCCTAACCCTAACCCTTACCCTAACTCTAACCCTAACCCTAATCCTAACCCTAACCTTAACGCTAACCCTAACACCCTTACCCTAACCGTAACCCTTACCCTAACCGTAACCATAACCCTAAGCATAACCCTAACCCTAACTATAACACTTAGCCTTACCCTTCCCCTAACCCTAACCTTTACCCTGATTCTAACCCTAACTCTTACCCTAACCCTAATCCTAACCCTAACCCCTAAAGCTAACCCATAACCCTAACGCTCACCCTAACCCTAACCTTAACCCTAACCCTTACCCTAACCCTAACCCTAACCCTAACCCTTACCCTTAACCTAACCCTAACCCTAACCCCAAACCCAACCATAATCCTAACCCTAACACTTACACTTACTCTAACTCTAATCCCAAACCTAACCCTAACCCTAACCCTAAACGTTACCCTAAACCTAACCCTAACAATAAACCTTACACTTACCCTAACCGTAACCCCAAACCTAACCCTAACCCTAACCCTAGACCTTACTCTTGCCCTAAACCTAACCCTAACCCTTACCCTAACCCTACACCTAACCCTAAACCTAATCCCTAACCCTAACCCTAACCCTAAACCTTACAATTACCTTAACCCTAAAACTAAACCCTAACCCTAACCCTGACCCATAACCCTAACCCTAACCCTAATCCTTACCCTTTCCCTAAACCTAACCCTAACCTTAACCCTAAACCTAACACTAACCCTAACCCTAAACCTTAGCCTAACCCTAACCCTAAATCTAATCCTAACCCTATCCCTTACACTTACCCCAACCTTAAACCTAATCAAAACCCTAACCCTAACCATTACCCTAACCCTAAAACTAACCCTAAACCTTACCCTAACCCTAACCCTAACCCTAACCCTTACCCTTTCCCTAACCCTAACCCTAACACTAACCCTAAACCTTACCCTTACCCTTACCCTAACCATAACCATAAACTTAATGCTAATCCTAACCCTAAACCTAACACGTAACCTTACCCTAACCCTAACCCTAACCTCAATCCTTACCCTAACCCTAACCCTAACCCTTACCCTAAACCTTACCCATTCCCTAACACTTACCCTAAGCTTAACCCTAACGCTAACCCTAACCCTAACCCTTACCCTTACTGTTACCCTAACCCTAACCCTAAACCTAACCCTAACCCTAACCCTAACCCTAACCCTAACCCTTACACTTACCCTAACCCTAACCCTAACCCTAACCCTTACCCTTAAACTAACTCTAACCCTAACTATAACCCTTACCCTTAACCTAACCCTAACCCTAACCCAACACTTACCCTTACCCTAACCCTAACCCTAAACCTAACCCTAACCCTAACCCGAACCCTAACTCCTAACCCTATCACTAACCCTCACCCTAACTCTAACCCTAACCATTACCCTTACCCTAACCCTAACCCTAACACTTACCCTTACCGTAACCCTAACACTAACCTTAAACAAAACCATAAACCTAACCCTAACACTTACCCTTACCCTAACCCTAACCCTAACCTAAAACTAAACCTAAACATACCTCTATCCCTGACCCTTACCCTAACCCTAACAATTACCCTAATCCAAACCCTAACCCTAACCTTAACCCTAACCGTTACCCTTACTCTAAACCTAACCCTAAACCTAACCCTAAACCTAACCCTAATCCTAACCCTAACCCTAAACCTAACCCTAAACCTAACCCTAACCCTATCCCTTATCCTATCCCTAACCCTAACCCTAACCCTAACACCCTTACCCTATCCCTAACCCTAACCCTTATCGTAACCCTAACCGTAAGCCTAAACCTAACCGCTAATCCTAACCCTAAACCTAACCCTAACCCTTACACTTACCCTAACCCTAACTCTAACCCTAATCCTAACCCTAACCCTAACCCTCACCCTAACCCTAACACTAACCCTAACCCCTAACCCTAAACCTTACCCTAACCCTAACCCTAACCTTAACACTATCCCTTACCCTACCCATAACCCTAATCCAAATCCTAACCCTAACCTTAACCCTGACCCTAACACTAACCCTTAGCCTTACCCTAACCCTAAACCTAACCCTAACCCTAACACTAACCCTTACCCTTACCCTAACCCTTACCTTAACCCTAACCCTTATCCTAAACCTAACCCTAGCCCTAACCCTAAACCTTACCCTAAACCTAACCCTAAACATTACCCTTACCCTAAACCTATACTTAACCCTAATCCCTAACCCTAACCCTAACCCTAAATCTAACCCTTACTCTTACCCTAACCCGAACCCTAAATTTAATGCTAACCCTAACCCTAACCCGAAACCTAATCCTTACCCTACCCTATCCCTAACCCTAACCCTAACCCTAACACTTACGCTAAACCTAAACCTAACCCTAAACCTAACGCTAACCCTAACCCTAACACTAAACCTTACCCTAACCCTAACCCTAACACTTACCCTTACCCTAACCCTAACCCTAAACTTAATGCTAACCCTAACCCTATCCCTAACCCTAACCCTTACCCTAACTCTAACCCTAACCATAATCCTAACCCTCACCCTATCCCTAACCCTAAACTTCACCCTAACTCTAACCCTAACCCTAACCCTAACCCTTACCCTAATTCTAACCCTAACACTTACCCTAACCCTAATCCTAACCCTAACCCCTAACCCTAACCCATAACCCTAACGCTCACCCTAACCCTAACCTTAACCCTAACCCTTACCCTAAACCTAACCCTAACCATTACCCTTAACCTAACCCTAACCCTAACCCCAAACCTAACTATAATCCTAACCCTAACACTTACCCTTACCCTAACTCTAATCCCAAACCTAACCCTAACCCTAACCCTAAACGTTACCCTAAAACTAACCCTAACCCTAACCCTTACACTTACCCTAACCCTAACCCCAAACCTAACCCTAGACATTACTCTTACACTAAACCTAACCCTAACCCTTACCCTAACCCTACACCTAACCCTAACCCTAACCCCTAACCCTAACCCTAACCCTAAACCTTACCTTTACCCTAACCCTAAAACTAACCCTAACCCTAACCCGGACCCATAACCCTAACACTAACCCTAACCCTCACTCTTTCCCTAAACCTAACCCTAACCTTAACCCTAAACCTAATCCTAACCCTATCCCTTACACTTACCCCAACCTTAAATCTAATCCTAACACTAACCCTAACCATTAGCCTAACCCTAAAACTAACCCTAATCCTTACCCTAACCCTAACCCTAACCCTTACCCTTTCCCTAACCCTAACCCTAACACTAACCCTAACCCTAACCCTTACCCTTACCCTTACCCTAACCCTAACCCTAACCTTAACCCTTACACTTACCCTAACCCTAACCCCAAACCTAACCCTATACATTACTCTTACCCTAAATCTAACCCTAACCCTACACCTAACCCTAACCCTAACCCTAACCCTAAACCTTACCCTTACCCTAACCCTAAAACTAACCCTAACCCTAACCCTAACCCGGACCCATGACCCTAACCCTAACCCTAACCCTTACCCTTTCCCTAAATCTAGCCCTAACCTTAACCCTAAACCTAACACTAACCCTAACCCTAAACCTTACCCTAACCCTAACCCTAAACCTAAACCTAATCCTAACCCTATCCCTTACCCTTACCCCAACCTTAAACCTAATCCTAACCCTAACCCTAACCATTACCCTAACCCTAAATCTAACCCTAATCCTAACCCTAACCCTAACCCGAACCCTAACACTTACCCTTTCCCTAACCCTAAACCTAACACTAACCCTAACCCTAAACCTTACCCTAACCCTTACCTAACCCTAACCCTAACCTTAACCCTAACCCTAACCCTAACCCTTACCCTAACACTTACCCATTCCCTAAACCTTACCCTAAGCTTAAGCCTAACGCTAACCCTAACCCTAACCCTTACCCTTACCGTTACCAGAACCCTAACCCTAAACCTTACCCTAAACCTTACCCATTCCCTAACCCTTACCCTACGATTAACCCTAACGCTAACCCTAACCCTAACCCTTATCCTTACTGTTACCCTAACCCTAACCCTAACCCTAAACCTAACCCTAACCCTAACCCTAACCCCTAACCCTAACCCTAACCCTAACCCTTACACTTACCGTAACCCTAACCCTAACCCTAACCCTAAACCTAACACTTACCCTTACCCTAACCCTAACCCTCACCCTAACCCTAACCCTAATCCTAACCCTAACTTTTACCCTAACCCTAAACCTAACCCTAACCCTTACCCTAACCGCAACCCTAACCCTAACCCTAACCCCTAACCCTAATCCTTACCCTAACCCTAACTCTAACCCTTACCCTAAACCTAATCCTACTTGTAACCCTATCGCTAACCCTTATCCTAAACCTAACCTTAACCCTTAGTCTAACCTTAACCATAACCCTTACCCTTAACTTTACCCTAACCCTAACGGTAACACTAACCCTAACCTTATCCCTAACCCTAACCCTAACCATAACACTTACCCTTATCCTAATCTTAACCCTCAACCATACCCTTACCCTTACCCTAACCCTAACCCAAACTCTAACCCTAACCCTAACCCTAACTCTAACCCTTAGACATACCTAACGCTAACCCTAACCCTAACCCTTACCTAACCCTAACTCTAACCCTTAGCCTTACCCTAACCCTAACCCTTACTCTAACCCTAACCCTTACCCTAACCCTAACACTAACCCTAACCCCTAACCCTAACCCTCACCCTAACGATCAACCTAACCCTAACACTAACGCTAACCCTTACCCTAACCCTAACCCTAATCCTAACTCTAACACTTAGCCTTACCCTAACCCTAACCCTAACCCTACCCGTTACCCTAAACCTAACCCTAACCCTTACCTTAACCCTAACCCTAACCCTAACGCTCACCCTAACCCTAACCCTAACCCTAAAACTTACCCTTACCCTAACGCTAACCCTAACCCTAACCCCAACCCTAAACCTAATTCTAACCCTTAGCCTTACCTTAACCCTAACCCTTCACCTAACCCTAACCCTAACCTTAACCCTAACCCTTACCCTAACTATAATCCTTACCCTAACCGTAACCTAACCCTAACCCTAACCTTAACCCTAACCCTTAACCTTACCCTAACCCTAACCCTAACCGTAACCTCACCCTAACCCTAACACTACCCCTTACCCTTACACTAACCCTAACCCCAAACCTAACCCTAACCCTAACCCTAACCCTTACCCTAACCCTAACCCTAACTCTAACCATTACTCTTACCCTAACCCTAACCCCAAACCTAACCCTAAACCTAACCCTACACCTTACCGTTACCCTAACCCTAACCCTAACCCTTAGCTAACACTAACCCTAACCCTAACCCCTAACCCTAACCCTAACCCTAAACCTTACCATACCCTAACCCTAAAACAAACCCTAACCCAAACCCGAGACCTTACCCTTACCCTAACATTAATCTAAAACGAACCCTAACCCTAAACTTAACACCTAACCATACCCCTAACCATAACCCTAACAATTATCCTTACCCTAACCCTAATTCTAACCCTAACCCTAACCCTAACCCTTACCCTTAACCTAACGCTAACCCTAACCCTAACCATTACCCTAACCCTAACCATAACCCTAATACTTACCCTTACCCTAAACCTAACCCTTACCCTAACCCTAACCCTTACCCTAAATCTTACCCTTACGCTAACCCTTACCCGATCCCCAACCCTAAACTTAACCCTAACCCTAACCCTAAATCTTACCCTTACCCTAACCCAAACACTAACCCTAACCCTAAACCTAACCTTAGCCCTAATCCTAACCCTAACCCTTACCCTAACCCTAACCCTAACCCTAACACTAACCCATACCCTAACCCTAAACCTAACACTTACCCTTACCCTAACCCTAACCTTAATGCTAACCCTAACCCTAACCCTAACCCTAACCCTTACCTTAACTCTAACCCTAACCCTAATCCTAACCCTAACCTTAACGCTAACCCTAACACCCTTACCCTAACCGTAACCCTTACCCTAACCGTAACCATAACCCTAAGCATAACCCTAACCCTAACTATAACACTTAGCCTTACCCTTCCCCTAACCCTAACCTTTACCCTGATTCTAACCCTAACTCTTACCCTAACCCTAATCCTAACCCTAACCCCTAAAGCTAACCCATAACCCTAACGCTCACCCTAACCCTAACCTTAACCCTAACCCTTACCCTAACCCTAACCCTAACCCTAACCCTTACCCTTAACCTAACCCTAACCCTAACCCCAAACCCAACCATAATCCTAACCCTAACACTTACACTTACTCTAACTCTAATCCCAAACCTAACCCTAACCCTAACCCTAAACGTTACCCTAAACCTAACCCTAATAATAAACCTTACACTTACCCTAACCGTAACCCCAAACCTAACCCTAACCCTAACCCTAGACCTTACTCTTGCCCTAAACCTAACCCTAACCCTTACCCTAACCCTACACCTAACCCTAAACCTAATCCCTAACCCTAACCCTAACCCTAAACCTTACAATTACCTTAACCCTAAAACTAAACCCTAACCCTAACCCTGACCCATAACCCTAACCCTAACCCTAATCCTTACCCTTTCCCTAAACCTAACCCTAACCTTAACCCTAAACCTAACACTAACCCTAACCCTAAACCTTAGCCTAACCCTAACCCTAAATCTAATCCTAACCCTATCCCTTACACTTACCCCAACCTTAAACCTAATCAAAACCCTAACCCTAACCATTACCCTAACCCTAAAACTAACCCTAAACCTTACCCTAACCCTAACCCTAACCCTAACCCTTACCCTTTCCCTAACCCTAAACCTAACACTAACCCTAAACCTTACCCTTACCCTTACCCTAACCATAACCATAAACTTAATGCTAATCCTAACCCTAAACCTAACACGTAACCTTACCCTAACCCTAACCCTAACCTCAATCCTTACCCTAACCCTAACCCTAACCCTTACCCTAAACCTTACCCATTCCCTAACACTTACCCTAAGCTTAACCCTAACGCTAACCCTAACCCTAACCCTTACCCTTACTGTTACCCTAACCCTAACCCTAAACCTAACCCTAACCCTAACCCTAACCCTAACCCTAACCCTTACACTTACCCTAACCCTAACCCTAACCCTAACCCTTACCCTTAAACTAACTCTAACCCTAACTATAACCCTTACCCTTAACCTAACCCTAACCCTAACCCAACACTTACCCTTACCCTAACCCTAACCCTAAACCTAACCCTAACCCTAACCCGAACCCTAACTCCTAACCCTATCACTAACCCTCACCCTAACTCTAACCCTAACCATTACCCTTACCCTAACCCTAACCCTAACACTTACCCTTACCGTAACCCTAACACTAACCTTAACCAAAACCATAAACCTAACCCTAACACTTACCCTTACCCTAACCCTAACCCTAACCTAAAACTAAACCTAAACATACCTCTATCCCTGACCCTTACCCTAACCCTAACAATTACCCTAATCCAAACCCTAACCCTAACCTTAACCCTAACCGTTACCCTTACTCTAAACCTAACCCTAAACCTAACCCTAAACCTAACCCTAATCCTAACCCTAACCCTAAACCTAACCCTAAACCTAACCCTAACCCTATCCCTTATCCTATCCCTAACCCTAACCCTAACCCTAACACCCTTACCCTAACCCTAACCCTAACCCTTATCGTAACCCTAACCGTAAGCCTAAACCTAACCGCTAATCCTAACCCTAAACCTAACCCTAACCCTTACACTTACCCTAACCCTAACTCTAACCCTAATCCTAACCCTAACCCTAACCCTCACCCTAACCCTAACACTAACCCTAACCCCTAACCCTAAACCTTACCCTAACCCTAACCCTAACCTTAACACTATCCCTTACCCTACCCATAACCCTAATCCAAATCCTAACCCTAACCTTAACCCTGACCCTAACACTAACCCTTAGCCTTACCCTAACCCTAAACCTAACCCTAACCCTAACACTAACCCTTACCCTTACCCTAACCCTTACCTTAACCCTAACCCTTATCCTAAACCTAACCCTAGCCCTAACCCTAAACCTTACCCTAAACCTAACCCTAAACATTACCCTTACCCTAAACCTATACTTAACCCTAATCCCTAACCCTAACCCTAACCCTAAATCTAACCCTTACTCTTACCCTAACCCGAACCCTAAATTTAATGCTAACCCTAACCCTAACCCGAAACCTAATCCTTACCCTACCCTATCCCTAACCCTAACCCTAACCCTAACACTTACGCTAAACCTAAACCTAACCCTAAACCTAACACTAACCCTAACCCTAACACTAAACCTTACCCTAACCCTAACCCTAACACTTACCCTTACCCTAACCCTAACCCTAAACTTAATGCTAACCCTAACCCTATCCCTAACCCTAACCCTTACCCTAACTCTAACCCTAACCATAATCCTAACCCTCACCCTATCCCTAACCCTAAACTTCACCCTAACTCTAACCCTAACCCTAACCCTAACCCTTACCCTAATTCTAACCCTAACACTTACCCTAACCCTAATCCTAACCCTAACCCCTAACCCTAACCCATAACCCTAACGCTCACCCTAACCCTAACCTTAACCCTAACCCTTACCCTAAACCTAACCCTAACCATTACCCTTAACCTAACCCTAACCCTAACCCCAAACCTAACTATAATCCTAACCCTAACACTTACCCTTACCCTAACTCTAATCCCAAACCTAACCCTAACCCTAACCCTAAACGTTACCCTAAAACTAACCCTAACCCTAACCCTTACACTTACCCTAACCCTAACCCCAAACCTAACCCTAGACATTACTCTTACACTAAACCTAACCCTAACCCTTACCCTAACCCTACACCTAACCCTAACCCTAACCCCTAACCCTAACCCTAACCCTAAACCTTACCTTTACCCTAACCCTAAAACTAACCCTAACCCTAACCCGGACCCATAACCCTAACACTAACCCTAACCCTCACTCTTTCCCTAAACCTAACCCTAACCTTAACCCTAAACCTAATCCTAACCCTATCCCTTACACTTACCCCAACCTTAAATCTAATCCTAACACTAACCCTAACCATTAGCCTAACCCTAAAACTAACCCTAATCCTTACCCTAACCCTAACCCTAACCCTTACCCTTTCCCTAACCCTAACCCTAACACTAACCCTAACCCTAACCCTTACCCTTACCCTTACCCTAACCCTAACCCTAACCTTAACCCTTACACTTACCCTAACCCTAACCCCAAACCTAACCCTAGACATTACTCTTACCCTAAATCTAACCCTAACCCTACACCTAACCCTAACCCTAACCCTAACCCTAAACCTTACCCTTACCCTAACCCTAAAACTAACCCTAACCCTAACCCTAACCCGGACCCATGACCCTAACCCTAACCCTAACCCTTACCCTTTCCCTAAATCTAGCCCTAACCTTAACCCTAAACCTAACACTAACCCTAACCCTAAACCTTACCCTAACCCTAACCCTAAACCTAAACCTAATCCTAACCCTATCCCTTACCCTTACCCCAACCTTAAACCTAATCCTAACCCTAACCCTAACCATTACCCTAACCCTAAATCTAACCCTAATCCTAACCCTAACCCTAACCCGAACCCTAACACTTACCCTTTCCCTAACCCTAAACCTAACACTAACCCTAACCCTAAACCTTACCCTAACCCTTACCTAACCCTAACCCTAACCTTAACCCTAACCCTAACCCTAACCCTTACCTTAACTCTAACCCTAACCCTAATCCTAACCCTAACCTTAACGCTAACCCTAACACCCTTACCCTAACCGTAACCCTTACCCTAACCGTAACCATAACCCTAAGCATAACCCTAACCCTAACTATAACACTTAGCCTTACCCTTCCCCTAACCCTAACCTTTACCCTGATTCTAACCCTAACTCTTACCCTAACCCTAATCCTAACCCTAACCCCTAAAGCTAACCCATAACCCTAACGCTCACCCTAACCCTAACCTTAACCCTAACCCTTACCCTAACCCTAACCCTAACCCTAACCCTTACCCTTAACCTAACCCTAACCCTAACCCCAAACCCAACCATAATCCTAACCCTAACACTTACACTTACTCTAACTCTAATCCCAAACCTAACCCTAACCCTAACCCTAAACGTTACCCTAAACCTAACCCTAATAATAAACCTTACACTTACCCTAACCGTAACCCCAAACCTAACCCTAACCCTAACCCTAGACCTTACTCTTGCCCTAAACCTAACCCTAACCCTTACCCTAACCCTACACCTAACCCTAAACCTAATCCCTAACCCTAACCCTAACCCTAAACCTTACAATTACCTTAACCCTAAAACTA
Organism: Megascapheus bottae; assembly: GCA_024803745.1. NCBI lineage: Eukaryota > Metazoa > Chordata > Mammalia > Rodentia > Geomyidae > Megascapheus > Megascapheus bottae. The sequence goes on along the minus strand of JANJXV010000058.1, from coordinate 439,419 downwards.
AACCCTAACCCTAACCCTGACCCATAACCCTAACCCTAACCCTAATCCTTACCCTTTCCCTAAACCTAACCCTAACCTTAACCCTAAACCTAACACTAACCCTAACCCTAAACCTTAGCCTAACCCTAACCCTAAATCTAATCCTAACCCTATCCCTTACACTTACCCCAACCTTAAACCTAATCAAAACCCTAACCCTAACCATTACCCTAACCCTAAAACTAACCCTAAACCTTACCCTAACCCTAACCCTAACCCTAACCCTTACCCTTTCCCTAACCCTAAACCTAACACTAACCCTAAACCTTACCCTTACCCTTACCCTAACCATAACCATAAACTTAATGCTAATCCTAACCCTAAACCTAACACGTAACCTTACCCTAACCCTAACCCTAACCTCAATCCTTACCCTAACCCTAACCCTAACCCTTACCCTAAACCTTACCCATTCCCTAACACTTACCCTAAGCTTAACCCTAACGCTAACCCTAACCCTAACCCTTACCCTTACTGTTACCCTAACCCTAACCCTAAACCTAACCCTAACCCTAACCCTAACCCTAACCCTAACCCTTACACTTACCCTAACCCTAACCCTAACCCTAACCCTTACCCTTAAACTAACTCTAACCCTAACTATAACCCTTACCCTTAACCTAACCCTAACCCTAACCCAACACTTACCCTTACCCTAACCCTAACCCTAAACCTAACCCTAACCCTAACCCGAACCCTAACTCCTAACCCTATCACTAACCCTCACCCTAACTCTAACCCTAACCATTACCCTTACCCTAACCCTAACCCTAACACTTACCCTTACCGTAACCCTAACACTAACCTTAACCAAAACCATAAACCTAACCCTAACACTTACCCTTACCCTAACCCTAACCCTAACCTAAAACTAAACCTAAACATACCTCTATCCCTGACCCTTACCCTAACCCTAACAATTACCCTAATCCAAACCCTAACCCTAACCTTAACCCTAACCGTTACCCTTACTCTAAACCTAACCCTAAACCTAACCCTAAACCTAACCCTAATCCTAACCCTAACCCTAAACCTAACCCTAAACCTAACCCTAACCCTATCCCTTATCCTATCCCTAACCCTAACCCTAACCCTAACACCCTTACCCTAACCCTAACCCTAACCCTTATCGTAACCCTAACCGTAAGCCTAAACCTAACCGCTAATCCTAACCCTAAACCTAACCCTAACCCTTACACTTACCCTAACCCTAACTCTAACCCTAATCCTAACCCTAACCCTAACCCTCACCCTAACCCTAACACTAACCCTAACCCCTAACCCTAAACCTTACCCTAACCCTAACCCTAACCTTAACACTATCCCTTACCCTACCCATAACCCTAATCCAAATCCTAACCCTAACCTTAACCCTGACCCTAACACTAACCCTTAGCCTTACCCTAACCCTAAACCTAACCCTAACCCTAACACTAACCCTTACCCTTACCCTAACCCTTACCTTAACCCTAACCCTTATCCTAAACCTAACCCTAGCCCTAACCCTAAACCTTACCCTAAACCTAACCCTAAACATTACCCTTACCCTAAACCTATACTTAACCCTAATCCCTAACCCTAACCCTAACCCTAAATCTAACCCTTACTCTTACCCTAACCCGAACCCTAAATTTAATGCTAACCCTAACCCTAACCCGAAACCTAATCCTTACCCTACCCTATCCCTAACCCTAACCCTAACCCTAACACTTACGCTAAACCTAAACCTAACCCTAAACCTAACACTAACCCTAACCCTAACACTAAACCTTACCCTAACCCTAACCCTAACACTTACCCTTACCCTAACCCTAACCCTAAACTTAATGCTAACCCTAACCCTATCCCTAACCCTAACCCTTACCCTAACTCTAACCCTAACCATAATCCTAACCCTCACCCTATCCCTAACCCTAAACTTCACCCTAACTCTAACCCTAACCCTAACCCTAACCCTTACCCTAATTCTAACCCTAACACTTACCCTAACCCTAATCCTAACCCTAACCCCTAACCCTAACCCATAACCCTAACGCTCACCCTAACCCTAACCTTAACCCTAACCCTTACCCTAAACCTAACCCTAACCATTACCCTTAACCTAACCCTAACCCTAACCCCAAACCTAACTATAATCCTAACCCTAACACTTACCCTTACCCTAACTCTAATCCCAAACCTAACCCTAACCCTAACCCTAAACGTTACCCTAAAACTAACCCTAACCCTAACCCTTACACTTACCCTAACCCTAACCCCAAACCTAACCCTAGACATTACTCTTACACTAAACCTAACCCTAACCCTTACCCTAACCCTACACCTAACCCTAACCCTAACCCCTAACCCTAACCCTAACCCTAAACCTTACCTTTACCCTAACCCTAAAACTAACCCTAACCCTAACCCGGACCCATAACCCTAACACTAACCCTAACCCTCACTCTTTCCCTAAACCTAACCCTAACCTTAACCCTAAACCTAATCCTAACCCTATCCCTTACACTTACCCCAACCTTAAATCTAATCCTAACACTAACCCTAACCATTAGCCTAACCCTAAAACTAACCCTAATCCTTACCCTAACCCTAACCCTAACCCTTACCCTTTCCCTAACCCTAACCCTAACACTAACCCTAACCCTAACCCTTACCCTTACCCTTACCCTAACCCTAACCCTAACCTTAACCCTTACACTTACCCTAACCCTAACCCCAAACCTAACCCTAGACATTACTCTTACCCTAAATCTAACCCTAACCCTACACCTAACCCTAACCCTAACCCTAACCCTAAACCTTACCCTTACCCTAACCCTAAAACTAACCCTAACCCTAACCCTAACCCGGACCCATGACCCTAACCCTAACCCTAACCCTTACCCTTTCCCTAAATCTAGCCCTAACCTTAACCCTAAACCTAACACTAACCCTAACCCTAAACCTTACCCTAACCCTAACCCTAAACCTAAACCTAATCCTAACCCTATCCCTTACCCTTACCCCAACCTTAAACCTAATCCTAACCCTAACCCTAACCATTACCCTAACCCTAAATCTAACCCTAATCCTAACCCTAACCCTAACCCGAACCCTAACACTTACCCTTTCCCTAACCCTAAACCTAACACTAACCCTAACCCTAAACCTTACCCTAACCCTTACCTAACCCTAACCCTAACCTTAACCCTAACCCTAACCCTAACCCTTACCCTAACACTTACCCATTCCCTAAACCTTACCCTAAGCTTAAGCCTAACGCTAACCCTAACCCTAACCCTTACCCTTACCGTTACCAGAACCCTAACCCTAAACCTTACCCTAAACCTTACCCATTCCCTAACCCTTACCCTACGATTAACCCTAACGCTAACCCTAACCCTAACCCTTATCCTTACTGTTACCCTAACCCTAACCCTAACCCTAAACCTAACCCTAACCCTAACCCTAACCCCTAACCCTAACCCTAACCCTAACCCTTACACTTACCGTAACCCTAACCCTAACCCTAACCCTAAACCTAACACTTACCCTTACCCTAACCCTAACCCTCACCCTAACCCTAACCCTAATCCTAACCCTAACTTTTACCCTAACCCTAAACCTAACCCTAACCCTTACCCTAACCGCAACCCTAACCCTAACCCTAACCCCTAACCCTAATCCTTACCCTAACCCTAACTCTAACCCTTACCCTAAACCTAATCCTACTTGTAACCCTAACGCTAACCCTTATCCTAAACCTAACCTTAACCCTTAGTCTAACCTTAACCATAACCCTTACCCTTAACTTTACCCTAACCCTAACGGTAACACTAACCCTAACCTTATCCCTAACCCTAACCCTAACCATAACACTTACCCTTATCCTAATCTTAACCCTCAACCATACCCTTACCCTTACCCTAACCCTAACCCAAACTCTAACCCTAACCCTAACCCTAACTCTAACCCTTAGACATACCTAACGCTAACCCTAACCCTAACCCTTACCTAACCCTAACTCTAACCCTTAGCCTTACCCTAACCCTAACCCTTACTCTAACCCTAACCCTTACCCTAACCCTAACACTAACCCTAACCCCTAACCCTAACCCTCACCCTAACGATCAACCTAACCCTAACACTAACGCTAACCCTTACCCTAACCCTAACCCTAATCCTAACTCTAACACTTAGCCTTACCCTAACCCTAACCCTAACCCTACCCGTTACCCTAAACCTAACCCTAACCCTTACCTTAACCCTAACCCTAACCCTAACGCTCACCCTAACCCTAACCCTAACCCTAAAACTTACCCTTACCCTAACGCTAACCCTAACCCTAACCCCAACCCTAAACCTAATTCTAACCCTTAGCCTTACCTTAACCCTAACCCTTCACCTAACCCTAACCCTAACCTTAACCCTAACCCTTACCCTAACTATAATCCTTACCCTAACCGTAACCTAACCCTAACCCTAACCTTAACCCTAACCCTTAACCTTACCCTAACCCTAACCCTAACCGTAACCTCACCCTAACCCTAACACTACCCCTTACCCTTACACTAACCCTAACCCCAAACCTAACCCTAACCCTAACCCTAACCCTTACCCTAACCCTAACCCTAACTCTAACCATTACTCTTACCCTAACCCTAACCCCAAACCTAACCCTAAACCTAACCCTACACCTTACCGTTACCCTAACCCTAACCCTAACCCTTAGCTAACACTAACCCTAACCCTAACCCCTAACCCTAACCCTAACCCTAAACCTTACCATACCCTAACCCTAAAACAAACCCTAACCCAAACCCGAGACCTTACCCTTACCCTAACATTAATCTAAACCGAACCCTAACCCTAAACTTAACACCTAACCATACCCCTAACCATAACCCTAACAATTATCCTTACCCTAACCCTAATTCTAACCCTAACCCTAACCCTAACCCTTACCCTTAACCTAACGCTAACCCTAACCCTAACCATTACCCTAACCCTAACCATAACCCTAATACTTACCCTTACCCTAAACCTAACCCTTACCCTAACCCTAACCCTTACCCTAAATCTTACCCTTACGCTAACCCTTACCCGATCCCCAACCCTAAACTTAACCCTAACCCTAACCCTAAATCTTACCCTTACCCTAACCCAAACACTAACCCTAACCCTAAACCTAACCTTAGCCCTAATCCTAACCCTAACCCTTACCCTAACCCTAACCCTAACCCTAACACTTTCCCTTACCCTAAACCTAACCCTAAACCTAAACCTAACCCTAGCCCTTATCCTAACCCTAACCCTAACCCTAACCCTAACCGTAAACTTAACCCTAACCCTAACCCTAACCCATACCCTAACCCTAACACTAACTCTAAATCTAACCCTTACCCTTACCCTAACCCTAACCCTAACCTTAATGCTAACCCTAACCCTAACCCTAACCCTAACACTTACCCTTACCCTAACCCTAATCCTAACCCTTGCCCTAACTCTAACCCTAAGAGTAACCCTAAGCGCTGGTCCTAACCCTAACCCTAACCTAACCCTTACCCTTACCCTAACCCAAACCCTAACTCTATCCCTAACCCTTACCCTCACCCAAACACTAACCCTATCCCTAACCGTAACCCCTAACCCTAACCCTTACCCTAACAATAACCCTAACCTTAAACCTAACCCCTAACCGTAACTGTTACCTAACCCTAACCCTAACCCTAACCCTTACCCTAACCCTAACCCTAACCCTAACCCTAAAATTAAACCTAACCCTAACCCTTACCCTTACCCTAAACCTATACCTAACCATAAGCCAAACCCTAACCCTAACCCTTACCCTAACCCTAACCCCTAACCCTAAACCTTACCCTAACCCTAACGATAACCCTAACCTTTACCCTTACCCTAACCCTAACCCTAGCTCTAACCGAAATCCTAACCCTAAACCTAACTCTTACCCTAACCTTAACCCTAACCCTTAGCCTAACCATAACCCTAACCCTAACCTTAACCCTAACCCTAACCTAACCCTAGCCCTTACCCTTACCCTAACCCTAACCCTAGGACTAACCCTTACTCTTACACTAACCCTCACCCCAAATCTAATCCTAACCCTAACCTAAACCTTACCTTACCCTAAAACTAACCCTAACCCTAACCGTGAATCCCAACACTTACCCTTACCCTAACCCTAACCTTAACCCTAAACCTAACACTAACCCCAACCCTAATCCTTACCCTAACCCTAACCCTGAACCTAAACCTAACCCTAACCCTTACCCTTACCCTAACCATAACCCTAAACCTAACCCTAACCCTAAAACTTACCCTAACCCTAAACCTAACCCTAAACCTAACCCTTAGCCTTACCCTAACCCTAACCCTAACCTGAACCCTAACCTTAACCCTAACCCTAACCCTAACCCTTACCCTTACCCTAACCCTAAACCTAACCCTAAACCTAAACCTAACCCTAACCCTAAACTTAACCCTAACCCTAACCCTAACCCTATCACTTACCCTAACCCTAACCCTAACCCTAACCTTAACCCTAAATCTATCCCTTACCCTTACCCTAACCCTAACCTTAACATTAATGCTAACCCTAACCCTAACCCGAAACCTAATCCTTACCCTAACCCTAACCCTAACCCTAACAGTAAACCTAACCCTTACCCTTACCCTAACCCTAACCCTAACTTAATCCTAACCCTATACCTAACCTGAGCCCTAACCCTAACCCCTAACCATAACCCTGACCCTAACCCTAAATCTAACCCTTACCCTTACCCTTACCCTAACCCTAACCTTAATGGTAACCCTAACCCTAACCCTAACCCTTACCTAACCCTAACCCTAACCCTAACCCTAACCCTTACCCTAACCCTAACCCTAAGCCTAAACCTAACCCTAAACCTAACCCTAACCCTAACCTTAATCCTAACCCTAAACCTAACCCTAACCCTTACCCTTACCCTAACCCTAAACCTGTCACTAAACCTAACCATAAGCCTTACCCTTACCCTAATCCTTACCCTAACCTTAATGCTCACCCTAACCCTAACCCTAACCCTAACCCTAACCCTAACTCTAAACCTTACCCTAACCCTCACCCTAACCCTAACCCTAACCCTTACCCTTTCCATAACCCTAAACTTAACTCTAAACCTAACCCTAAACCTTACCCTTACCCTTACCCTAACCCTAACCCTAACCCTAACCCTAAACTTAACCCTAAAGCTAACCCTAACCCTTACCCTTACCCTAACCCTAAACCTATCACTAAACCTAACCATAAGCCTTACCCTTACCCTAATCCTTACCCTAACCTTAATGCTAACCCTACCCTAACCCTAACCCTAACTCTAAACCTAACCCTAACCCCAGCCTTTACCCTTACCCGAACCCTAACCCTAACCCTAAACCTAAACTTAACCTTAACCCTAACCCTAACCCTAACCCTTACCCTAACCCTAAACCTAACCCTAACCTTAACCCTAAATCTAACCCTTACCCTTACCCTAACCCTAACCCTAACCTTAATGCTAACCCTAACCCTAACACGAAAACTAATCCTTACCGTAACCCTAACCCTAACCCTTAACCTAAACCTTACCTTTACCCTAACCCTAACCCTAACCCCTAACCATAAACCTAACCCTAAATCTAAACCTTACCTTTACCCTTAAGATAACAATACATTTAATGCTAACCCTAACCCTAACCCGAAACCTAATCCTTACCCTAATCCTAACCCTAACCCTAACCCTAAACCTAACACTTAACTTTACCCTAATCCTAAGAGTAAATTTAATGCTAAGACGAACTCTAACCCAAACCTAACCCTTACCATAACCCTAACCCTTACCCTAAACCTAACCCTAACACTCTCCCTAACGCTAACCCTTTCCCTAGCCCTAACCTTAACCCTAAACTTAAACCTCACCCTAACCCTAACCCTAACCTTAAACCTAACCCTAACCCTTACCATAACCCTAACCCTAACTCTAACCCTAACCCTAACCCTAACCCTTACCCTCACCCTAACTCTAACCCTAACCTTAACCCCTAACCCTAACCCTTACCCTAACCCTAACCCTAACCCTAAACCTAACCCCTAACTCTAACCCTTACCCTAACCCTAACCTAACCCTTACACTAACCCTAACCCTAACCCTAACCCTAACCATAATCCTTACCCTAACCCTAACCCTAACCCTAAACCTAACACTAACCCTTAACCTAACCCTAATCCTAACCCTAACCCTAACTCTTACCCTTTCCCTAACCCTAACCTAACCCTAACACTAACCCTAAACTTAACCCTAACCCTAAACCTAACCCTTACCCTTACCCTTACCCTATACCTCACCCTAACCCTAACCCTAACCCTAACCCTAACCCTAACCCTAAATCTAACCCTTACCCTTACCCTAACCCTATCCCTAACCTTAAAGCTAACCCTATCCTAACCGAAACCTAATCCTTACCCTAACCCTAACCCTAACTCTAAACCTAACCCTTTCCCTTACCCTAACCCTAACCCTAAACTTAATGCTAACCCTAAACCTAACCCTTACCCTAACCCTAATCCTAATCCTAACCCTAACCCTAACCCTAACCCTAAACCTAGCCCTATCCCTAACCCTAACCCTAACCCTTACCCTAAACCTAACCCTAACCCTAACCCTAGCCCTCACCCTTACCCTATCCCTAACCCTAACCCTAACCCTAACCTTAACCCTAAACCTAACCCTAACCCTTACCCTAACCCTAACCTAACCCTAACCTTAACCCTAAATCTAACCCTTACCCTTTCCCTAACCCTAACCCTAACCTTAATGGTAACCCTAACCCTAACACGAAAACTAATCCTTACCCTAACCTTTACCCTAACCCTAAACCTAACCATTACCCTTACCCTAACCCTAACCATAACCTTAATGCTAACCGTATACCTAACCCTAACCCTAACCCTAAGCCCTAACCCTAACCCTAAACCTAACCCTAAATCTAAACCTTACGCTTACCCTTACTCAAACCCTAACTTGAATGCTAAACCTAACCCTAACCCTTACCATTACCCTAACACTAACCGCACCTCTAACCCTAACCCTAACCCTAACCCTTACCCTAACCCTTACCCTAACCTTTAGCCTAACCCTAACCCTAACCCTAAACTTACCCCTAAACCAAACCCTAACCCTAACCCTTACCCTAAACCTAACCGTAAAACTAACACTAACCCTAACACTAACCCTAACCCTAACACTCACACTAACACTGACCCTAACCCTAACCCTTACACGTAACCTAACCCTAACTCTAACCCTAAACCTAATCGTAACACTAACACTTACCCTTACCCTAACCCTAACCCTAACCCTTACCTTTATCCTAACCCTAACCCTTGCCGTAACCCAAACCCCAAACCTAACAATAACCCTAACCCTAACCCTAACCCTAACCCTTACCCTAACCCTAACCCTAACCCTAACACTAACACTAACACTAACACTAACCCTTACTCTAACCCTAACCCTAACCCTTACCCTTACCCTAAATCTAACCCTAACCCTAACCCTAACACTAATCCTTACCCTAACCCAAACCCTAACCCTAACCCTTACTCTTAAACTAACTCTAACCCTAACTCTAACCCTTACCCTTAACCTAAACCTAACCCTAACCCAACACTTACCCTTACCCTAACCCTAACCCTAACCCTAACCCTAACCCTAACCGGAACCCTAACTCCTAACCTTATCACTAACCCTCACCCTAACTCTAACCCTAAACCTTACCCTTACCCTAACCCTAACCCTAACCCTTACCCTTACCCTAACCCTAACACTAACCTTAACCAAAACCATAAACGCAACCCTAATCCTTACCTTACCCTAACCGTAACCCTAAACCTAAAACTAAACCTAACCCTAACTCTATCCCTGATCCTTACCCTAACCCTAACAAATACCCTAATCCTAACCCTAACCCTAACCTTAACCCTAACCGTTACCCTTACCCTAAAACTAACCCTAAACCTAACCCTAAACCTAACCCTAATCCTAACCCTAAACCTAAACCTAAAACTAACCCTAACCCTAACCCTAAACCTTATCCTATCCCTAACCCTAACCCTAACCTTAACACCCTTACCCTAACCCTAACCCTAACCCTTATCGTAACCCTAACCCGAAGCCTACCCTAACGGCTAATCCTAACCCTAAACCTAACCCTAACCCTTACACTTACCCTAACCCTAACCCTAACTCTAACCCTAATCCTAACCCTAACCCTAACCCTAACACTAACCCTTACCCTAACCCTAACCCTAACACTTACCCTTACCCTAACCCTAACTCTAACCTTAATGCTAACCCTAACCCTAACCCTAACCCTTACCCTAACACTAACCCTAAATCTAACCCTAACCCTAACCCTAACCCTAACCCTAACCCTAACCTTAATGCTAACCCCAACCCTAACCCTAACCCTAATCCTTACCCTAACCTTAACCCTTACCCTAACCCTAACCCTAACCCTAACCCTTACACTTACCCTAACCCTAACCCTACCTCTAACCCTAAACCTAACCCAAACCCTAAACCTTACCCTAACCCTAACCCTAACCCTTAGCCTAAACCTAACCCTAACCCTAACCTTAAACCTAACCCTAACCCTAACTCTAAACCTTACCCTTACCCTAACACTAACCCTAACCCTAACCTTTACTCTTACCCTAATCCTAAACCAAACCTAACCCTAACCCTAAATCTAACCCTTACCCGTTCCCTAACTCTAACCCTAACCCTAAACCTAACCTTAATGCTAACCCTAACCCTAACCCTAACCCTAACCCTAATCTTTACCCTAACCCTAACCCTTACCCTAATCCTAACCCTAACCCTAAACCGTACCCTACCCCTAACCCTACCTCTAACCCTAACCCTTTCCCTTACCCTAACCCTAACCCTAACCCTAACACTTACCCTTACCCTAACCCTCACCCTAAACTTAATCTGAAACCTAAACCTAAACCTAACCCTAATCCTAACCCTAACCCTTACCCTTACCCTAACCCTAACGCTAACCCTAACACTAATCCTAACACTTACCCATACCCTAATCCTAATCCTAAACCTAACACTTACCCTAACCCTAACCCTAACCCTAACCCTAACTTTAACCCTAACCCTAACCCTAAACCTTACCCTTACCCTAACCCTAACCCTAACCCTAACCCTAACACTAACCCTAACCTTAACCCTAACCCTAACCCTTACCCTAACCCTAACTCTAAACATAACCCTTACCCTTACCCTAACCGTAACCCTAACCCTAACCCAAACCCTAACATTAATCCTAACCCTTATCCTTAACCTAAACCTAACCCTAACCCTTACCCTTACACTAACCATAACCCTAAACCTAACACTAACCCTAACACTAAACCTAACCCTAACCCTAAACCTAACACTAACCCTAACCCTAACCCTAACCCTTACGCTTACCCTAACCCTAACACTAAACCTAAACCTAACCCTAACCCTAACCCTAACACTTACACTTACCCTAACCCTAACCCTAACCCTAACCTTTACCCTAACCCTAACCCTTACCCTAACCCTAACCACAAACGTAACCCTAACCCTAAACCTAACACAAACCCTTATCCTAACACTAATGCTAACCCTAACCCTAACCCTAACACTAACCCTAACCCTTACCCTAACCCTAACCCTAAACCTAACCCTAACCCTAACCCTTACCCCTAACCTAAACCTAAACCTAACCCTAACACTAACCCTAACACTAATCCTTACACTAACCCTAACCCTAACCCTAACCCTTACCCTTACCCTAACCCTAACACTAACCCTTAAACTTACCCTAACCTTAAACCTAAACTTAATGCTCTCCCTAAACCTAACGCTAACCCTAACCTTTACCATAACCCTAAACCTAACTCTTATCCTTACCCTAACCCTAACCCTAACACTAACCCTAACCCTTACCCTTTCCCTAACCCTAACCCTAACCCTAACCTTAATGCTAACCCTAACCCTAATCCTTAACCTAACCCTAACCCTTACCCTTACCCTAACCCTAACCCTACCTCTAACCCTAACCCTAACCCTAACCCTAACACTTAACCTAACCCTAACCCTAACTCTTAGCCAAACCCTAACCCTAACCCTAACCTTACCCATAAACCTAACCCTACCCTAACCCTTACCCTTACCCTAACACTAACGCTAACCCTAACCCTTACTCTTACACTAACACTAAATCCAAACCTAACCCTAACCCTAACCCTAAACGTTACCCTTACCTTAAAGCTAACCTTAACCCTTACCCTAACCCTAACCCTAAAACTAACCCCTAACCCTCACCCTAACCCTAACCCTTACCTTTACCCTACCTCTAATCTTAACCCTAAACCGAACACTAACCCTAACCCTAACCCTTACCCTAACCCTATCCCTAAACCTAACCCTAACCCTTATTATTACCCTAACCCTAACCCTAAACCTAACCCTAAACCTAACCCTAACCCTAAGACTTACCCTAACCCTAACCCTAAACATATCCCTAATCCTAAACCTTACCCGTACCCTAAACGTAACCCTAACCCTTAACCTTACCCTAACCCTAACCCTAATCTTAATGCTAACCCTAACCCTAACCGTAACCCTAACCCTTACCCTAACCCTAACCCTAACCCTAATCCTTACCCTAACCCTAACCCTAACGCCAAACCTAACCGTTACCCTTTCCCTAACCCTAACCCTAACCCTAATCCTAACCCTAACCTTAAACCTAAACCTAACCCTACCCTAACCCTAACCCTAACCATAACCCTTACCCTTACCCTAACCGTAACAGTACCCCTAACCCTAACCCTAACATTAACCCTAACCCTTATCCTTACCCTAAACCTAACCCTACCCCTTACCCTTACACTAACCATAACCCTAAACCTAACACTAACCCTAACACTAACCCTTTCCCTAACCCTAACCCTAACACTAACCTTAATGCTAACCCTAACCCTAATCCTTAACCTAACCCTAACCCTTACCCTTACCCTAACCCTAACCCTACCTCTAACCCTAACCCTAACCCTAACCCTAACACTTAACCTAACCCTAACCCTAACTCTTAGCCAAACCCTAACCCTAACCCTAACCTTACCCATACACCTAACCCTACCATAACCCTTACCCTTACCCTAACACTAACGCTAACCCTAACCCTTACTCTTACACTAACACTAAATCCAAACCTAACCCTAACCCTAACCCTAAACGTTACCCTTACCCTAAAGCTAACCTTAACCCTTACCCTAACCCTAACCCTAAAACTAACCCCTAACCCTCACCCTAACCCTAACCCTTACCTTTACCCTAACTCTAATCTTAACCCTAAACCGAACACTAACCCTAACCCTAACCCTTACCCTAACCCTAACCCTAACCCTAACCCTAGACCTAAACCTAACCCTAACCCTTATTACCCTAACCCTAAACCTAAACCTAACCCTAAACCTAACCCTAACCCTAACACTTACCCTAACCCTAACCCTAATCATATCCCTAATCCAAAACCTTACCCGTACCCTAAACGTAACCCTAACCCTTAACCTTACCCTAACCCTAACCCTGATCTTAATGCTAACCCTAACCCTAACCGTAACCCTAAACCTTACCCTAACCCTAACCCTAACCCTAATCCTTATCCTAACCCTAACCCTAACGCCAAACCTAACCGTTACCCTTTCCCTAACCCTAACCCTAACCCTAATACTAACCATAACCTTAAACCTAAACCTAACCCTTACCCTAACCCTAACCCTAACCATAACCCTTACCCTTACCCTAACCGTAACCGTAAACCTAACCCTAACCCTAACATTAATCCTAACCCTTATCCTTACCCTAAACCTAACCCTACCCCTTACCCTTACACTAACCATAACCCTAACCCTAACACTTACCCTAACCATAACCCTAACATTAACCCTAACCCTAACCCTAACCCTAACACTAACCCTAACCCTAAACCTAACCCTTACCCTTACCCTAACCCTAACACTAAACCTAACCCTAACCCTAACCCTAACACTTACCCTTACCCTAACCCTAACCCTAACCCTAACCTTTACCCTAAACCTATCCCTTACCATAACCCTAACCACAAACGTAACCCTAACCCTAACCCTAACACAAACCCTTATCCTAAACCTAACCATAACCCTAACCATAACCCTAACACTAACCCTAACCCTAACCCTTACCCTAACCGTAACCCTAAACCTAACCCTAACCCTAATTCTTACCCTTACCCTAAACCTAATCCTAACCCTAACACTAACCCTAATACTAATCCGTACACTAACCATAACCCTAACCCTAACCCTTACACTTACCCTAACCCTAACACTAACCCTTAACCTTACCCTAACCCTAAACCTAACCTTAATGCTATCCCTAAACCTAACGCTAACCCTAACCCTTACCATAACCCTAAACCTAACTCTTATCCTTACCCTAACCCTAACCCTAACACTAACCCTAACCCTAACACTAACCCTAACCCTTACCCTTTCCCTAACCCTAACCCTAACCCTAACCTTAATGCTAACCCTAACCCTAACCCTAATCCTTAACCTAACCCTAACCCTTACACTTACCCTAACCCTAACCCTACCTCTAACCCTAACCCTAACCCTAACACTTACCCTAACCCTAACCCTAACTCTTAGCTAAACCATAACCCTAAACCTAACCTTACTCCTAAACCTAACCCTACCCTAACCCTTACACTTACCTTAACACTAACCCTTACCCTAACCCTTACTCTTACCCTAATCCTAACTCCAAACCTAATCCTAACCCTAACCCTAAACCTTACCCTTACCCTAAAGCTAACCCTAACCCTTACCCTAACCCTCACCCTAAAACTAAACCCTAACCTTCACCCTAACCCTAACCCTTACCGTTACCCTAACTCTAATCTTAACCGTAAACCGAACACTAACCCTAACCCTAACCCTTACCCTAACCCTAACCCTAACCCTAGACCTAAACCTAACCCTAACCCTTATTATTAACCTAACCCTAAACCTAAACCTAACCCTAAACCTAACCCTAACCCTAACACTTACCCTAACCCTAACCCTAATCATATCCCTAATCCTAAACCTTACCCTTACCCTAACCGTAAGCCTAACCCTTAACCTTACCCTAACTCTAACCCTAATCTTAATGCTAACCCTAAGCCTAACCCTTACCCTAACCCTAACCCTAACCCTAATACTTACCCTAACCCTAACCCTAACTCCAAACCTAACCCTTACCCTTTCCCTAACCCTAACCCTAACCCTAACCCTAACCTTAAACCTAACCCTAACCCTTACCCTAAACCTAACCCTAAACATAACCCTTACCCTTACCCTAACCGTAACCGTAACCCTAACCCTAACCCTAACATTAATCCTAACCCTTATCCTTACCCTAAACCTAACCCTAACCCTTACCCTTACACTAACCATAACCCTAAACATAACCCTAACCCTAACACTAACCCTAACCCTAACACTAATCCTTACCCTTACCCTAACCCTAACACTAAACCTAACCCTAACTCTAACCCTAACACTAACACTTACCCTTACCCTAACCCTAACCCTAACCCTAACCTTTACCCTAACCCTAACCCTTACCTTAATCCTAAACACAAACGTAACCCTAACCCTAACCCTAACACAAACCCTTATCCTAACCCTAATGCTAACCCTAACCCTAACACTAACACTAACCCTAACCCTAACCCTTACCCTAACCCTAACCCTAAACCTAACCCTAACCCTAACCCTTACCCTTACCCTAAACATAAACCTAACCCTAACACTGACCCTAACACTAATCCTTACACTAACCCTAACCCTAACCCTAACCCTTACCCTTACCCTAACCCTAACACTAAACCTTAACCTTACCCTAACCCTAAACCTAACCTTAATGCTATCCCTAAACCTAACGCTAACCCGAACCCTTACCATAACCCTAAACCTAACTCTTATCCTTACCCTAACCCTCACCCTAACATTAACCCTAACCCTAACCCTAACCCTTACCCTTTCCCTATACCTAACCCTAACCCTAACTTTAATGCTAACCCTAACCCTAATACTTCACCTACCCTAACCCTTACCCTTACCCTAACCCAAACCCTACCTCTAACCCTAACCCTAACCTTAACCCTAACACTTACCCTAACCCTAAGCCTAACTCTAAGCCAAACCCTAACCCTAAACCTAACCCTACCCCTAAACCTAACCCTACCCTAACCCTTACCCTTACCCTAACACTAACCCTAACACTTACTCTTACCCTAATCCTAACACCAAACCTAATCCTAACCCTAACCCTAAACCTTACCCTTACCCTTACCCTAACCCTAACCTTACCCCAAAACCTAACCCTACCCTAACCCTTACCCTTACCCTAACACTAACCCTAACCCTAACCCTAACCTAACCTTAATGCTAACCCTAACCCTAATCCTTAACCTAACCCTAACCCTTACCCTTACCCTAACCCTAACCCTAACCCTAACCCTAACCCTAACCCTAACCCTTACTCCTAACCCTAACCCTAACCCTAAACCTTACCCTTGCCCTAACCATAAACCTAACCCTAACCCTAACACTAACACCTAACCCTCACCCTAACCGTAACCGTTACCTTTACCCTAACCCTAACCTTAACCCTAAACTGAACACAACCCTAAACCTAACCCTTACCCTAAGCCTAACCATAACCTTAATGCTACCCTTAACACTAAGCCTAACCCTAACCCTAAACATAACCCTAAACCTTAGCCTTACCCTTAACCTTACCCTAACCCTAACCCTAACACTAACCTTAACCCGAACTCTAACCCTAACCCTAAACCTTAACCTTACCCTAACCCTAACCCTAAACTTAACACTAAACCTAAACCTAACCCTAAACCTTACCCGTACCCTAAACCTAACCCTAACACTAAACCTAAGCCTTAAACTTACCCTAACCCTAACCCTATCTCTAACCCTAACTTTAACCCTAACCCTAATCCTAACCATAACCCTTACCCTTACCCTTACCCTTACCCTAACCCTAACCCTAACCGTAACCCTAAACTTTACCCTAACTGAAACCCTAATCTTAACCCTTACCCTTACCCTAACCGTATCCCTAAACCTAACTCTAAACCAAACCCTAACCCAAACCCTAACCCTTACCCTAACCCTAATCTTAGCCTTAGCCTAACCCTAACCCTAACCCTAACCTTAACCCTAAAACTAAACCTAACCCAATCCCTAACCCTAATCCTAACACTTACCCTTACCCTAACCCTAACCCTAACACTTACCCTTACCCTAACCCTAACCATAACCTTAATGCTAACCCTAACCCTAACCCTAACCCTTACCCTTTCCCTAACCCTAACCCTAAACATAACCCTAAACCTTACCCTTACCCTTACCCTAACCCTAACCCTAACACTAACCTTAACCCTAAACCTAACCCTAACCCTAAACCTTACCCTTACCCTAACCCTAACCCTAAACCTAACACTAAACCTAACCCTAACCCTAAACCTTACCCTTACCCTAACCCTAACCCTAAACCTAACACTAAACCTAACCCTAACCCTAAACCTTAACGTACCCTAAACCTAACCCTAACACTAACCCTAAGCCGTAAACTTACCCTAACCCTAACCCTAAGTCTAAACCTAACTTTAACCCTAACCTTAATCCTAAGCATAACCCTTACCCTTACCCTTACACTAACCCTAACACTAACCGTAACCCTAACCTTTACCCTAACTGAAACCCTAATCTTAACCCTTACCCTTACCCTAACCGTAACCCTAACCCTAACTCTAAACCAAACCCTAACCCAAACCCTAACCCTTACCCTAACCCTAACGTAAGCCTTAGCCTAACCCTAACCCTAACCCTAACCTTAACCCTAACACTAAACCTAACCCAATCCCTAACCCTAATCCTAACACTTACCATTACCCTAACCCTAACCCTAACCCTAACACTTACCCTTACCCTAACCCTAACCCTAACCTTAACCCCAAACCTAAACCTAAACCTAACCATAACCTTAACCCTTACCCTTACCCTAACCTTAACACTACCCCTAACACTAACCCTAACACTTACACATGCCCTAATCCTAACCCTAACCCTAACACTTAACCTAACCCTAAACCTAACCCTAACCCTTACACTAGCCCTAACCCTGACCCTAACCCCTATCCCTAAACCTTATACTAAACCTAACCCTAACCCCTAACTCTAACCCTTACCCTAACCTACCTGTAACCCTAAACCTAACCCAAACCATAACCCTTACCCTAAACCTAACCCAAACCTTACCTAACCCTAACCCTAACCCTAACCTTAACCCTAAGCCTAAACCTAACCCTAACCCTAACCTTAATGCTAACCCTAACCCTAACCCTAACCCTTACCCTAACCTTAAACCTAACCCTAATCCTTAACCTAACCCTAACCATAACCCTTACCCTTTCCCTAACCATAACCCTAACCCTAACCCTAACCGTAAACATTACCCTTACCCTAATCCTAACCCTAAACCTAACCCTAACCCTAACCCTAACTCTAAACCTTACTCATAACCTAAACCTAACCATAACCCTAAGCCTTAAACTTACCCTAACCATAAACCTAACCCTAACTTTAACCCCAACCCTAACTCTAACCATAACCGTTACCCTTACCTTACCCTAACCCTAATCCTAAACATAACCATAACCTTTACCTAACTCATACACTAACCCTAACACTTACCCTTACCCTAACCCAGACGCTAACCCTAACTCTAACCCTAACCCTAACACAAACTCTAACACTTACCCTAACCCTAACCTAACCCTTAGCCTAACCCTAACCCTAACCCTAACCTTAACCCTAACCTTAACCCTAACCATAACCCTTACCCTTACCCTAACCCTAACCCTAACACTAACACTAACCCTAACCTTAACCCTAAACTTAACCCTAACCCTAACCCTTACCTTACCCTAAACCTAACCCTAACCCTAACCCTAAACCTAACCCTAACCCAAACCCTAACCCTAACCCTAACCCTAAACTTTACCTGTACCCTAAACCTAACTCTAACCCTAACACTAAGCCTTACACATACCCTAACCCTAACCCCAACCCTAACCCTAACACGTAACCTTACTGTAACCCTAACCCTAACCCTAAACTTTACCGTAACCCTAACCCTTACCCTAACCCTAACCCCAAACCTAACCCTAACTTTTACCCTAACCCTTACCCTAACACTAACCCTAACCCTTACCCTACCCTAATCCTAAACCTAACCCTAAACCTAACCCTTATCCTTACCCTAACCCAAAACCTAACCCTAACCATAACCCTAACACTAATCCTTACCCTAACCCTAACCCTAACCCCAACCCTTATCCTTACCCTAATCCTAACCTAACCCTTACCCTTAACCTAACCCTAACCCTAACCTTAATGCTAACCCTAACCCAAACGCCAACCCTAACCCTTACTCTAAACCTAAACCTAACCATTATCCTTACCCTAACCGTAACCCTAAACCTTATCATTTCCCTAACCCTAACCCTAACCTTAATGCTAACCCTACCCCTAACCCTAACCCTAATCCTTACCCTAACCCTAACCCTTACCCTAAACCTAACCCTAACCCTAACCCTTACCCTTACCCTAACCCTAACCCTACCTCTAACCCTAACCCTAACCCAAACCCTAAACCTTACCCTAACCCTAACCCTAACCCTTAGCCTAAACCTAACCCTTACCCTAAATCTAACCCTAACCCTAACCTTTACTCTTACCCTAATCCTAACCCAAACCTAACCCTAACCCTAAATCTAACCATTACCCTTTCCCTAACTCTAACCCTAACCCTAAACCTAACCTTAATGCTAACCCTAACCCTAACCCTAACCCTAACCCTAATCTTTACCGTAACTCTTACCCTTACCTTAATCCTAACCGTAACCCTAACCCTACCTCTAACCCTAACCCTTACCCTTACCCTGACCCTAACCCTAACCCTAACACTTACCCTTACCCTAACCCTCACCCTAACCTTAAACCGAAACCTAAACCTAAAC
Source organism: Megascapheus bottae (assembly GCA_024803745.1). Lineage (NCBI taxonomy): Eukaryota > Metazoa > Chordata > Mammalia > Rodentia > Geomyidae > Megascapheus > Megascapheus bottae. Next base: position 419,181 of record JANJXV010000058.1, on the reverse strand, counting down.
CTAACCCTAACCCTAACCCTTACCCTTACCCTAACCCTAACGCTAACCCTAACACTAATCCTAACACTTACCCATACCCTAATACTATTCCTAAACCTAACACTTACCCTAACCCTAACCCTAACCCTAACCCTTACACTAACCCTAGCCCTAACCCCTATCCCTAACCCTTATCCTAAACCTAACCCTAACCCCTAACCCTAACCCTTACCCTAACCCTAACTGTAACCCTAACCCTAACCCAAATCCTAACCCTTACCCTAACCTTAACCCTAACCCTTAGCCTAACCCTAACCCTAACCCGAACTTTAACCCTAACCCTAACACTAACACTAAACCTTATCCTTACCCTAACCCTAACCCTAACCATAACACTAACCCTAACCTTAACCCTAACCCTAACCCTTACCCTAACCCTAACCCTAAACATAACCCTTACCCTTACCCTAACTGTAACCCTAACCCTAACCCTAACATTAATCCTAACCCTTATCCTTACCCTAAACCTAACCCTAACCCTTACCCTTACACTAACCATAATCCTAAACCTAACACTAACCCTAACACTAACCCTAACCCTAACCCTAACCCTAACACTAACCCTAATCCTAACCCTTACCCTTACCCTAACCCTAACAATAAACCTAACACTAACCCTAACCCTAACCCTAACACTTACCCTTATCCTAACCCTACCCCTAACCCTAAACTTTACCCTAACCCTAACCGTTACCCTAACCCTAACCACAAACGTAACCCTAACCCTAAACCTAACACAAACCATTATCCTAACCCTAACGCTAACCCTAACCCTAACACTAACACTAACCCTAACCCTAACCCTTACCCTAACCCTAACCCTAAACCTAACCCTAACCCTAACCCTTACCCTTACCCTAAACCTAAAGCTAACCCTAACACTAACCCTAACACTAATCCTTACACTAACCCTAACCCTAACCCTTACCCTTACCCTAACCCTAACACTAAGCCTTAACCTTACCCTAACCCTAAACTTAATGCTATCCCTAAACCTAACGCTAACCATAACCCTTACCATAACCCTAAACCTAACTCTTATCCTTACCCTAACCCTAACCCTAACACTAACCGTAACCCTAACACTAACCCTAACCCTAACCCTTACCCTTTCCCTAACCATAACCCTAACCTAACCTTAATGCTAACCCTAACCCTAATCCTTAACCTAACCCTAACCTTTACCCTTACCCTAACCCTAACCCTACCTCTAACCCTAACCCTAACTCTAACCCTAACACTTACCCTAACCCTAACCCTAACTCTTAGCCAAACCCTAACCCGAACCCTAACCTTACCCCTAAACCTAACGCTACCCTAACCCTTACCCTTACCCTAACACTAACCCTAACTCTAACCCTTACTCTTACCCTAACCATAACTCCAAACCTAACTCTAACCCTAAACCTAAACCTTACCCTTACCCTAAAGCTAACCCTAACACTTACCCTAACCCTAACCCTAAAACTAACCCCTAACCCCCACCCTAACCCTAACCCTTACCTTTACCCTAACTCTAATCTTAACCCTAAACCGAACACTAACCCTAACCCTAACCCTTACCCTAACCCTAACCCTAACCCTAACCCTAGACCTAAACCTAACCCTAACCCTTATTATTACCCTAACCCTAACCCTAAACCTAACCCTAAACCTAACCCTACCCCTAACACTTACCCTAACCCTAACCCTAATCATATCCCTAATCCTAAACCTTACACTTACCCTAACCGTAACCCTAATCTTAATGCTAACCCTAACTCTAACCCTAACCCTTACCTTAACCCTAACCCTAACCCTAACCCTAACACTTACCCTTACCCTTACCCTAACCCTAACCCTAACCCTAACCTTAACCCTAACCCTAACCCTAAACTTTACCCTTACCCTAACCCTAAAACTAACCCTAACACTAAACCTAACCCTAAACCTTACCCGTACCGTAAACCTAACCCTAACCCTTACCCTAAGCCTTAAACTTACCCTAACCCTAACCCTAACCCTAACCCTAACTTTAACCCTAACCCTGACCCTAACACTACCCCTTACCCTTACCCTAACACTAACCCTAACCCTAACCCTTACTCTTACACTAACCCTAACTCCAAACCTAACCCTAACCCAAACCCTAAAACTTACCCTTAACCTAAAGCTAACCCTAACCCTAACCCTAACCCTTACTCCTAACCCTAACCCTAACCCTAAACCTTACCCTTGCCCTAAACATAAACCCAACCCTAACCTTAACACTAACCCTAACCGTCACCCTAATTGTAACCCTTACCTTTACCCTAACCCTAACCTTAACCCTAAACTGAACACTAACCCTAAACCTAACCCTTACCCTAAGCCTAACCATTACCTTAATGCTAACCCTAACCCTAACCCTAACCCTAACAGTTACCCTTTACCTAACCCTAACCTTAACCCTAAACATAACCCTAAACCTTACCCTTACCCTTACCCTAACCCTAACCCTAACACTAACCTTAACCCTAACCCTAACCCTAACCCTAAACCTTACCCGTACCCAAACCCTAACCCTAACACTAACCCTAAGACTTAAACTTACCCTAAACCAAACCCTAACTCTAACCCAAACTTTAACCCTAACCCTAATCCTAACCATAACCCTTACCCTTACCCTTACCGTAACCCTAACCCTAACAGTAACCCTAAGCTTTACCCTAACTGAAACCCTAATCTTAACCCTTACCCTTACCCTAACAGTATCCCTAAACCTAACTCTAAACCAAACCTTAACTCAAACCCTAACCCTTACCCTAACCCTAATCTAAGCCTTAGCCTAACCCTAACCCTAACCCTAACCTTAACCCTAACACTAAACCTAACCCAAACCCTAACCCTAATCCTAACACTTACCCTTACCCTAACTGTAACCCTAACACTTACCCTTACCCTAAACCTAACCATAACCTTAATGCTAACCCTAACCCTAACCCTAACCCTAACCCTTACCCCTTCCCTAACCCTAACCCTAAACATAAACCTAAACCTTACCCTTACCCTTACCCTAACCCTAACCCTAACACTAACCTTAACCCTAAACCTAACCCTAACCCTAAACCTTACCCTTACCCTAACCCTAACCCTAAACCTAACACTAAACATAACCCTAACCCTAAACCTTACCCGTACCCTAAACCTATCCCTAACACTAACCCTAAGCCTTAAACTTACCCTAACCCTAACCCTAACTCTAACCCTAACTTTAACACTAACCCTAATCCTAACCATAACCCTTACACTTACCCTTACCCTAACCCTAACACTAACCGTAACCCTAACCTTTACCCTAACTGAAACCCTAATCTTAACCCTTACCCTTACCCTAACCATAACCCTAACCCTAACTCTAAACCAAACCCTAACCCAAACCCTAACCCTTACCCTAACCCTAACGTAAGCCTTAGCCTAACCCTAACCCTAACCCTAACCTTAACCCTAACACTAAACCTAACCCAATACCTAACCCTAATCCTAACACTTACCATTACCCTAACCCTAACCATAACCCTAACAGTTACCCTTACCCTAACCCTAACCCTAAACTTAACCCCAAACCTAAATCTAAACCTAACCATAACCCTAACCCTTACACTTACCCTAACCTTAACACTACCCCTAACACTAACCCTAACACTTACCCATGCCCTAATCCTAACCCTAACCCTAACACTTAACCTAACCCTAAACCTAACCTTAACCCTTACACTAACCCTAACCCTAACCCTAACCCCTATCCCTAAACCTTATACTAAACCTAACACTAACCCCTAACTCTAACCCTTACCCTAACCCTATCTGTAACCCTAACCCTAACCCAAACCCTAACCCTTACCCTAAACCTAACCCAAACCCTTACCTAACCCTAACCCTAACCCTAACCTTAACCCTAACCCGAACCGTAACCCTAACCCTAACCCTAACCCTAAACCTAACATTAATCCTAACCCTTACCCATACCCTAAACCTAACCCTAAACCTAACCCTAAACCTAACCCTTACCCTACCCCTAACCCTAAACCTAACCCTAACCCTAACCCTAACACTAATCCTTACAATAACACTAACCCTAACTCTAACCCTTACAATTACCTTAACCCTTACCCTTACCCGAAACCTAACACTAACCCTTATCCTTACCCTAACCCTAAACCTAAACTTATTCCTAACCCTAAACCTAACGCTAACCCTAACCCTAAACCTAACCCTTATCCTTTCCCTAACCCTATCCCTAACCCTAACCCTACCCTTAATGCTAAACCTAAACCTAATCCTTACCCTAACCCTAACCCTAACCCTTACCCTTTCCATAACCCTATCCCTAACCCTAACCCTAACCTTAATGCTAACCCTAACCCTAATCCTTACCCTAACCCTAACCCTTACCCTAACCCTAACCCTAAACCTAACACTTACCCTAACCCTAACCCTGACCCTTAGCCTAACTCTAAGCCTAACCCTAACCTTAACCTAAACCTAACCCTAACCCTAACAATTACCCTTACCCTAACACTAACAATAACCCTAACCCTTACTCTTACCCTAACCCTAACTCCAAACCTAACACTAACCCTAACCGTAAACATTACCCTTACTCTAAAGCTAACCGTAACCTTTACCCTAACCCTAACCCTAACCCCTAACCCTAACCCTAACCCTAAACCTTACCCTTAACCTAACCATAAACCTAACCCTAACTCTAACACTAACCCTTAACCCTCACCCTAACCCTAACCCTTACCTTTACCCTAAACCTAACCTTAACCCTAAACCGAACACTAACCCTAACCCTAACCCATACCTAACCCTAACCCTAACCCTAGACCTAAACCTAACCCTAACAATTACCCTTACCTTAATCCTAACCCTAAACCTAACCCTAACCCTAACACTTACCTTAATCGTAACCCTAACCATAACCCTAATCCTAAACCTTACCCTTACCCTAACCGTAAACCTAACCCTTACCCTTACCCTAACCCTAAACCTAAACTTAATGCGAACCATAACCCTAACCCTAACCCTTACCCTAACCCTAACACTGACACTAATTCTTACCCTAACCCTTACCCTTACCCTTTCCCTAACCCTAACCCTAATCCTAAACCTAACCCTAAACCTTACCCTCACCCCTACCCTAACCCTAAACCAAACCCTAACCTTAACCCTAACCCTAACACTAACCCTAAATTTTACCCTTACCCTAACCCTAAACCAAAACCTAACCCTAACCCTAAACCTAACCCTAAACGTTACCCGTACCCTAAACCTAACCCTCAAACTTACCCTAACCCTAACCCTAACCCTAATTTTAACCCTAACCCTAACCCTAAACCTAACCCTTACTCTTACCCTAACCCTAATTCCAAAGATAACCCTAACCCTAACGCTAAACCTTACCCTTAACCTAAAGCTAAACCTAAACCTTACCCTAACCATAACACTAACCCTAACCCCTAACCCTAACCCTAACCCTAACCTTAACCCTAACACTAAACCTAACCCAATCCCTAACCCTAATCCTAACATTTACCATTACCCTAACACTAACCCTAACCCTAACACTTACCCTTACCCTAACCCTAACCCTAACCTTAACCCCAAACCTAAACCTAAACCTAACCATAACCCTAACCCTTACCCTTACCCTAACCTTAACACTACCCCTAACACTAACCCTAACACTTACCCATGCCCTAATCCTAACCCTAACCCTAACACTTAACCTAACCCTAAACCTAACCCTAACCCTTACACTAACCCTAACACTAACGCTAACCCCTATCCCTACACCTTATACTAAACCTAACCCTAATCCCTAACTCTAACCCTTACCCTAACCCTATCTCTAACCCTAACCCTAACCCAAACCCTAACCCTAACCCTAAACTTAATCCTAAACCGAACACTAACGCTAACCCTAACCCTTACCTTAACCCTAACCCTAACCTTAGACCTAAACCTAACCCTAACACTTACCCTTACCTTAACCCTAACCCTAAACCTAACCCTAAACCTAACCCTAACCCTAACACTTACCCTAATCCTAACCCTAACCATAACCCTAATCCTAAACCTTACCCATACCCTAACCGTAACCCTAACCCTTACCCTTACCCTAACCCTAAACCTAACCTTAATGCTAACCGTAACCCTAACCCTAACCCTTACCCTAACCCTAACCCTGACCCTAATCCTTACCCTAACCCTAACCCTAACCCTAACCCTTACCCTTTCCCTAACCCTAACCCTAACCCTAACCTTAACCCTAACATTAAAACACTAACCCTAACTTTACCTTACCCTAACCCTAACCCTAAACCTAAACCTAACCCTAACCCTAACCCTACCCCTTAAACTTACCGTAAGCCTAACCCTAACCCTAACCCTAATTTTAACCCTAACCATAACCCTAACCCTAACCCTTACCCTTACCCTAACACTAAACCTAACCCTTACACTTACTCTTACCCTATCCCTAATCCAAACATAACCCTAACCCTAACGCTAAAACTTACCCTTAACCTAAAGCTAACCCTAAACCTTACCCTAACCATAACCCTAACCCTAACCCCTAACCCTAACCCTAAACCTTACACTTGCCCTAACCATAAACCTAACCTTAACCCTGACACTAATCCCTAACCCTAACCCTAACCCTAACCCTTACCCTAAGCCTAACCCTAACCGTAGACTTAAACCTAACCCTAACCCTCACCCTTACCCTAACCCTAACCCTAACCTAACCAAACCCTAAGACTTACCCTAACCCTAATCATAAACTTAATGCTAACCCTAACCCTAAACCTAACCCTTACCATAACCCTAACCCTAAACCGAATCCTTACCCTAACCCTAACCCTAACACTTACCCTTTCCCTAACCCTAACCCTAACACTAAACCTAACCCTAAACCTTACCGTTACCCTTACCATAACCCTAACCCTAACCCTAACCTTAACCCTAACCCTAACCCTAAACCTTACCCTTACCCTAACCCTAACCATAAACCTAACACTAACCCTAACCCTAACCCTAAACCTTACCCGTACCCTAAACCTAACCCTAACCCTAACCCTAAGCCTTAAACTTACCCTAACCTAACCCTAACCCTAACTTTAACCCTAACCCTAACCATAACCATAACCCTTACTCTTAACCTTACCCTAACCCTAACCCTAACCGTAACCCTAAACTTTACCCTAACTCAAACCCTAAACCTAACCCTTAGCCTTACCATAACCCTAACCCTAACCCTAACACTTACCCTTACCCTAACCCTAACCCTAAACCTTACATTAACCCTAACCATAACCCTAACCCTTACCCTAACCTTAACCCTAACCCTAACCCCTAACCCTAACCCTTAACCTAACACTAACCCTAACCCTAAGCCTAAACCTTACCCTTACCCTAACCCTAAACCTAACTCCAACCCTAACCCAAACCCTAAATCTAACCCGAAAGCTAACCCTAACCCTCACACTTACCCTAACCCTAAACCTAACCTTAACCCTAACCCTAAGCCTAACCATAACCCTAACCTTTACTCTATCTCTTAACCTTACCCTAACCCTAACCCTAACCGTAACCCTAACTCTAACCCTAACCCTAACCCTAACTTTTGCCCTTACCATAACCCTAACCCTAAACTTAACCCCAGCCCTAAACCTAACCCTTACCATAATTCTAATCCTTACCCTTACCCTAAACCTAACACTAACCCTAACCCTAATCCTAACCCTAACCCTAACCCTAACCCTAACCCTAACCCTAACGATAACCCTAACCTTACCCTAACCCTACCCCTAGCCCTAAACCTAACGCTTACCCTTACCCTAACCCCAAACCTAACCTAGACCCTAACCCTAACCCTAAACTTTACCCTTACCCTAACTCTAACCCTAACCTTAAACCTAACCTTCACCATAACCCTAACCCTAACCCTTACCCTAACCCTAACCCTAACACTAACCCTAACCACTAACCCAAACCCTTACCCTAACCCTAACCATAACCCTAACCCTAACACTTACCCTAACCCTAATCCTAACCCTTACTCTAACCCTAACCCTAACCTCAAACTTAACCCTAACCCTAACCCTTACCCTTACCCTAAACGTAACCCTAACCATAACGCTATCCCTAACCCTAACCCTTACCCTAACCCTAACCCTAAACCTAAACCTAAACCTTACCCTTACCCTTACCCTAACCCTAACCGTAAACCAAACCCTAACCCTAAACCTTACCCTAACCCTTATCCTAACCCTACCCATAACCCTAAACCTAACCCCTAACGCTAAAACAAATCCTAACCCTAACCCTAACCCTTACACTTACCCTAACCCTAACCGTAACCCTAATTCTAAGACTTACCCTAACCCTAACCCTAACCCTTACCCTTACCTTAATCATTACCCTAACCTTAACCCCAACCCGAAACCTAACCCTAACCCTAACCCTTACCCTAACACTTACCCTAACCCTAACCCTAACTCTAACACTTACCCTAATCCTAACCCTAACTCTAACAATAACCCTTACCCTAACAGTAACCCTAACCCTAACAGTAACCCTAACCCTTACCCTTGCCCTCACCCTAACCCTAACCTTAACCCTAACCCTAACCCTAACTCTAACCCTATACTTAACCCTAACCCTTATCCTTACCCTAACCCTAACACTAACCCTAACCCTAAACCTCACCCTTACCCTAATCCTTACCCTTATCCTAAACCTAACCCTAACCCTAACACTTATTCTTACCCTAACCCTAGCCCTAAACCTAACCCTATACCTAACCCTAACTCTAACCCTAAACCTAAACCTAACCCTTAACCTTACCCTCACCCTAACCCTAACCGTAACCCTAACCCTAACCCTAACCCTAACACTTACCCTTACCCCTACCCTAACCCTAACGCTAACCCTAACCTTACCCTAAAACTAACCCTAACCCTAACCCTAACCCTTACCCTTACCCTAACCCTAATCCTAAACTTAACCCTAACACTAACCCTAAATTTTACCCCTACCCTATCGCTAACCCTAACCCTAACCATAACTCTAACACCTATGCTTACCATAACCCTAACCCTAACAGTAACCCTAACCCTAACCCTAACCCGAACCCTAACCCTTACCCTTAATCTAACGCTAACACTAACCCTAACGCTAACCCTAACCCTTCCGCTTACCCTATCCCTAAGCCTAACCTTAACCCCAACCCTAAACCTAACCCTAACCGTAACTCTAACTCTTACCCTTAACCTTACCCTAACCCTAACCCTAACCCTAACCCTAACACCTATCCTTACCATAACCCTAACCCTAACAGTAACCCAAACCCCAAACCTAACCCGAACCCTAACCCTTCCCCTTAACCTAACGCTAACACTAACCCTAACGCTAACCCTAACCTTTCCCCTTACCCTAACGCTAACGCTAACCCTAATCCTAACCTTAACCCCAACCCTAAACCTAACCCTAACCGTAACCCTAACTCTTACCCTTACCCTAACCCTAAACCTAACCCTAACCCTAACCCTAACCCTAAACCTAACCTTAAACATAACCGTAACCCTAACCCTCACGCTTACCCTAACCATTACACTTATCCTAACCCTTACCCTAACCCTAAACCTAACCCTATACCTAACCATAACTCTAGCCCTAAACCTAACCCTAACCCTTACCCTTACCCTCACCCTAACCCTAACCGTAACCCTAACCCTAACCCTAACCATATCCCTTACCCTTATCCTAACCCTAACCCTAACCGTAACCCTAACACTTACCCTTACCCTAACCCCTACCCTAATGGTAACCCTAACCTTACCCTAACCCTAACACTAACCATTACCATAACCCTTACCCTTACCCTAACCCTTAATCTAACCTTAACCCTAACCCTAACCCTAACCCTAAATTTTACCCTTACCCTTACGCTAACCCTAACTCTAAAAATAACACTTACCCTGACCCTAACGCTAACCCTAACCCTAACCCTAACCCTAACACTAAACTTACCCCTAACACATATCCTTAACCTAACCCTAACCCTAACCGTAACCCTAACTCTAACCCTAACCCTAACCCTAAACCTAACTTTTACCCTTACCCTAACCCTAAACCTAAACTTAACCCGAGCCCTAAACCTAACCCTTACCATAACCCTAACCCTTACCCTTATCCTAAACCTAACCCTAAACCTAACCCTAACCCTAACCCTAATACTTACCCTTTCCATAACCCCTACCCTAACCCTAACGCTAACCCTAACCTTACCCTAACCATAAACCTACCCCTACCCCTAACCCTAACGCTTACCCTTACCCTAACCCTAAACCTAACCTTCACCCTAACCCTAACCCTAACCCTTACCCTTACCCTAATCCTAACACTAACCTTAAACATAACCTTGACCCTAACCCTAACCCTAAACCTTACCCTAACCCTTACCCTAACGCTAACCCTAACCCTAACCCTAAACCTAACACATATCCTTACCGTAACCATAACCCTAACAGTAACCCTAACCCTAACCATAACCCTAACCCTAACCCTTACCCTTACCCTAAACCTAACCCTAACCCTAAACTTATCCTAACCCTAACCCTAACCTTGACCCTTAACTTAACCCTAACACTAACCCTAACTTTAACCCTAACCCTAACCCTAACCCTAACACTTACCCTAACCCTAACCCTAACCCTTACCCTTACCCTAATCCTAACCCTAACTCTAACCCTAACCATAATCCTAATCCTAACACTTATCCTAACCCTAAACCTAACCCTTACTCTAACCCTAAACCTAACCTTAACCCTAACCCTAACCCTAACCCTTATCCTAACCCAAAACCTTACCCTAACCCTACCCTAACCCTAAACTCAACCTTAACCCTAAACCTAACCCTAAACCTAACACTTATCCTTACCATAATCCTAACCCTAAACCTAACCCTAACCCTAAACCTAACCCTTACCCCTACCCTAACCCTAACCCAAAACCTAACACTAACAATAAGCATAACCCCTAACCCTAAAAGTAACCCTAACCCTAACCCTAACGCATAAGCCTAACCCTAACCCTAACCCTTACCCTTATCCTAAACCTAACCCTCACCCTAACACTTACCTTTATCTTAAGCCTTGCCCAAACCCTAACGCTAACCCTAACCCTTACACTAACCTTAATCCTAAACCTTACCCTTACCCTTACCCTAACACTAAACCTAACCTTAACCCTAACCCTAAGCCTAACCCTAACCCCAACACATATCCTTACCCTAACCCTAACCCTAACAGTATTCCTAACCCTAATCCTAACCCTAAACCTAACCCTTACCCTTACCCTAACCCTAACCATAAACCTAACACTAACCCTAACCCTAAACCTAACCCTAACCCCTAACCCTAAAACTAACCCTAACCCTAACCCTAACCCCTAAGCCTAACCCTAACTCTAACCCTTACCCTTATCCTAACGCTAACCCTAACCCTAACACTTACCCTTACCTTAAACCCTGCCCTAATCCTAACGCTAACCCTAACCGTTACACTAACCCTAACCCTAAACCTTTCCCTTTCCCTTACCCTAACACTAAACCTAACCTTAACCTTAACCCTAAACCTAACCCTAACACATATCCTTACCCTAATCCTATACCTAAAAGTAACCCTAACCCTACCCGTAACCCTAACCCTAACCCTAACCCTTACCCTTACCCTAGCCCTAATCCTAACCCTAACCCTAACACATATTCTTACCCTATCACTAACCCTAACAGTAACCCTAATCCTCACCGTAACCCTAACCATAACCCTGACCCTTACCCTTACCCTAACCCTAACCATAACCATAACCCTTACACTATCCCTAACCCAAAGCCTAACCCTTAACCTCACCTAACACTTATCCTAACCACTAACCCTAACCCTTACCCTAAACCTAACCCTATCCCTAACCCTTACCCTAACCCTAATGCTAACCCTAACTCAAACACTAACCCCAACCCTAAACATATCACTTACCTTAACCCTAATCCTAACCCTAACTCTAACCCTAACCTCAATCTTAACCTTAACCCTAACCATAACCCTAACCCTTACCCTTACCCTAAACCTAACCGTAACCCTAACCCAAACACTTACCCTAAACCTAACCCTAACCCTAACCCTTACCCTTACCTTAACCCTATCCCTAACTGTAACCCTTACCTTACCATAACGCTAACACTAACCCTAACCCTAAACCTAACCCTTACCCTTACCATAACCCTAACCCTAACCCTAACCCTAACCCTAACCCTAACCCTAACCCTAACCCTTACCTTACCATAACGCTAACACTAACCCTAACCCAAAACCGAGACCTTACCCTTATCCTAACATTAACCTAAAGCGAACCGTAACCCTAACCTTAACGCCTAACCCTACCCCTAACCATAACCCTAACAATTAGCTTTACCCTTATCCTAACCCTAACCCTAACCCTAACCCTAACACTTACCCTTACCCTAACCTCTACCCTAACCCTAATGCTAACCCTAACCTTACCCTAACCCTAACCCTAACCATAACCCTTACCCTTACCCTAAACCTAAATCTAAACTTAACCCTAACCCTAACCCTAAATTTTACCCTTACCCTTACGCTAACCCTAACTCTAACCCTAACACTTGCCCTGACCCTAACGCTAACCCTAACCCTAACCCTAACCGTAAACTTAACCCTAACACATATCCTTACCCTAATCTTAAACCTTCCCTAACCCTAACCCCAAACCTAACCTTAACCCTAATCCTAAACCTAACCCTTACCATAACCCTAACCCTAACGCTAACACTAACACTAACACTAACCCTAACCCTTACCCTATCCCTAACCCTAAACCTAACCCTAACCCTAACCCATACCCTTACCCTAACCCTAAGCCTAACCCTAACTCTAACCGTAACACTAATCCTTACCCTAACCCTAACCCTAACCCTAACCCTTACCCTTACCTTACCCTACCCTAACCCTAACCCTTACCTTTACGCTAACCCTAACCCTAACATTAATGCTGACCCTAACCCTAACCCTAACCCTTACCATAACCCTAAACCTAACCCTTATCCTTACCTTAACCCTAACCCTAACCCTAAACTAAAACCTAAAACTAAACCTAAACCAAACCGTGACCCTAATCCTAACACTTACCCTTACCCTAACCCTAACCCTAACACTTACCTTTACCCTAACCCTAACCCTAACCTTAATCCCAAACCTAAAACTAAACCTAACCCTAACCCTTACCCTTACCCTAACCCTAACGCTAACCCTAACACTAACCCTAACACTTACCCTTGCCCTAACCCTAACCCTAAACCTAAACCTTACCCTAACCCTAACCCTAACCCTTACACTAACCCTAACCCTAACCCTAACCCCTATCCCTAAACCTTATCCTAAACCTAACCCTAACCCCTAACACTAACCCTTACCCTAACCCTAACTATAACCCTAACCCTAACCCTTACCCTTACCCTACACCTAAACCTAACCCTAACACTAACCCTAACACTAATCCTTACGCTAACCCTAACCCTAACCCTTACACTTACCCTAACCCTAACCTTTATCCTTACATTAACCTTAAACCTAACCCTAACCCTTACCCTTTCCCTAACCCTAACCCTAACCTTAACCCTACCTTAATGCTAACCCTAAGCCTGATCCTTACCCTTACCCTAACCCTTACCCTTACCCTAACCCTAATCATACCTCTAACCCTAACCCTAACCCTAACCCTTACCCAAACCCTCACCCTAACCCTAACGCTTACTATTACCCTAACCCATCTCCAAACCTAACCCTAACCCTAACCCTAAACCTGACCCTTACCCTAACCATAAACCTTACCCTTACCCTAACCATAAACCTAACCCTAACCCTAACACTAACCCCTAACCCTCACCCTCACCCTAACCCTTACCATTACCCTAACCCTAACTATAACCATAAACCAAACACTAACCCTAACCCTAACCCTTACCCTAACCCTAACCATAACCCTAGACCTAAACCTAAACCTAACACTTACCCTTAACCTAACCCTAACCCTAACCCTAACGCTTACAGTTACCCTAAACCTAACTCCAAACCTAACCATAACCCTAACCCTAAAGCTAACCCTAACCCTTACCCTAGCCCTAACCCTAACCCTAATGATAACCCTAACCTTTACTCTTACCCTAACCATAACCCCAAAACTAACCCTAACCCTAAATCTAACCCTTAACCTTTCCCTAACTCTAACCCTAACCCTAACCCTAACCTAAATGCTAACACTAACCCTAACCCTAAACCTAACCCTAATCTTTACCCTAACCCTAACCCTTACCCTAACCCTAACCCTAACAATAACCCTAACCCTTACCCTAACCCTAACCCTAACCCTAACCCTTACCTAACCCTAACCCTACCTCTAACAGTAAACCTTACCTTACCCTAACCCTAACCCTAACACTAACACTTATGTTTACCCTAACCCTAACCCTAATCTTAACCCCAAACCTAAACCTAAACCTAACCCTAACCCTAACCCTTACCCTACCCTAACCCTAACACTAACCCTAACACTAACTCTAACCCTAACACTTACCCATGCCCTAATTCTAACCCTAACCCTAACCCTTACCCTAACCCTAACCCTAACCCTTAAACTAACCCTAACCCTAACCCCTATCACTAACCCTTATAATAAACCTAACCCTAACCCCTAACCCTAACTCTTACCTTAACCCTAACTGTAACCCTAACCCTAACCCAAACCCTAACCCATACCCTAACCCTAACCCTAACCCTTAGCCTAACCCTAATCCTAACCCTAACTTTAACCCTAACCCTAACCCTAACCCTAACCCTAACCGTTACCCTTACCCTAACCGTAACCATAACCATAACACTAACCCTAACCTTAACCCTAACCCTAACCCTAACCGTTACCCTAACCCTAACCCTAAACATAACCCTTACCCTTACCCTAACCGAAACCCTAACCCTTAACCTAACCCTAACATTAATCCTAACCCTTATCCTTACCCTAAAAATAACCCTAACACTTACCCTTACACTAACCCTAACCCTAACCTTTACCCTAACCCTAACCCTTACCCTAACCCTAACCACAAACCTAATTCTAACCCTAACCCTAACACAAAGCCTTATCCTAACCCTAACGCTAACCCTAACCCTAACACTAACACTAACCCTAACCCTAACCCTTACCCTACCCCTAACCCTAAACCTAAACCTAACCCTAACCCTTACTCTTACCCTATCCCTAAACCTAACCCTAACACTAACCCTAACACTAATCCTTACCCTAACCCTAACCCTAACCCTTACCCTTACCCTAACACTAACACTAACCCTTACCCTTACCCTAACCCTAAACCTAAACTTAATGCTAATCCTAACCCTAACGCTAAACCTAACCCTTACCCTAACCCTAAACCTAACACTTATCCTTACCCTAACCCTAACCCTAACACTAACCCTAACCCTTACCCTTTCCCTAACCCTAACCCTAACATTAATGCTAACCCTAACCCTAATCCTTAACCTAACCCTAACCCTTACCCTTACCCTAACCCTAACCCTATCTCTAACCCTAACCATAACCCTAACCCTAACACTTACCCTAACCCTAACCCTAACTCTTAGCCTAACTCTAACACTAACCCAAACCTTACCCCTAAACCTAACCCTAACCCTAACCCTTACCCTTACTCTAACACTAAACCTAATCCTAACCCTTACTCTTACCCTAACCCTAACTCCAAACCTAACCCTAATCATAACCCTAAAACTTACACTTACCCTAAAGCTAACCCTAACCCTTACCCTAACCCTAACTCTAAACCTAATCCCTAACCCTAACCCTAAACCTTACCCTTACCCTAACCATAAACCTAACCCTAACCCTAACACTAACCCCTAACCCTCACCCTAATCCTAAACCTTACCTTTACCCTAACCCTAACCTTAACCATAAACCGAACACTCACCCTAACCCTAACCCTTACCCTAACCCTAATCCTAACCCTAACCCTAGACCTATACCTAACCCTAACTCTTACCCTTACCCTAACCGTAACCCTAAACCTAACCCTAAACCTAGCCCTAACCCTAACACATACCCTAACCCAAACCCTAACCATATCCCTAATCCTAACCCTTACCCTAACCTTAACCCTAACCCTGACCCTTACCCTAACCCTAACCCTAAACTTAATGCTAACCCTAACCCTAACCCTAACCCTTACCCTAACCCTAACCCTAACCCTAATCCTTACCCTAACCCTAACCCTAAACCTTACCCTAACCCTAACCCTAACCCTAATCCTTTGCCTAAGCCTAACCTGTACCCTAATCCTAACACTAAACCTTAATCTTACCCTTACCCTAACCCTAACCCTAACCTTAAAACTAACTCTAACCCTAACCCTAAACCTTACCCTTACCCTAACCCTAAACCTGACCCTAACCCTAAACCTAAACCTAACCCTAACCCTAAACCTTAACCTTAACCTAACCCTAAACCTAACCCTAACCCTAACCCTAACCCTAACCCTTACCTTACCATAACGCTAACACTAAACCTAACCCTAAACCTAACCCTTTCCCGTACCATAACCCTACCCCTAACCCTAACACTTACCCTTACCCTAACCCTAAACCTAAACCTTACCTTAACCCTAACCATAACCCTAACCCTTACCCTAACCTTAACCCTAACCCCTAACCCTAACCCTTAACCTAACACTAACCCTAACCCTAAGCCTAAACCTTACCCTTACCCTAACCCTAAACCTAACTCTAACCCTAACCCAAACCCTAAACCTAACACTAAAGGTAACCCTAACCCTCACACTTACCCTCACCCTAAACCTAACCTTAACCCTAACCCTAAGCCTAACCATAACCCTAACCTTAACTCTATCTCTTATCCTTACCCTAACCCTAACACTAAGCCTAACACTAAACCTAACCATAACCCTAAACCTAACCCTTACCCTTACCCTAACCCTAATCCTAAACCTAACCCTAAAACCTACCCTTACCTAACCCAAAACCTAACCCTAACCCTAACCCTAAACCTAACCTTAACCATAACCGTAACCCTAACCCTCACACTTACCCTAACCTTTATTCTTATCCTAACCCTTACCCTAACCCTAACCCTAAACCTAACCCTATACCTAACCCTAACTCTAGCCCTAAACCTAACCCTAACCCTTACCCTTACCCTCATCCTAACGCTAAACTTAACCCTAACCCTAACCCTAACCTTAACCCTTACCCTTATCCTAACCCTAACCCTAACCCTAACCCTAACAATTACCCTTACCCTAACCCCTACCCTAACCCTAATGCTAACCCTAACCTAAGCCTAACCCTAACCTATCCCTAAACATAAACCTTACCCTTACATTAACCCTAAACCTAACCTTAACCCTAACCCTAACCCTAAATTTTAACCTTACCCTTACGCTTACCATAACCCTAACACACACCCTTACCCTAACCCTAACCCTAACAGTAACCCTAACTCTAACCATAACCCTAACCCTAAACCTAACCCTTACCCTTACCCTAACCCTAACACTTACCTTAACCCTAACCTTATCCTAACCCTAACCGTAACCCTAACACTTAACCTAACGCTAACACTAACCCTAACCACTAAACCTAACCCTTACCCTAACCCTAACCCTAACACTTACACTTACCCTAACCCTAACCCTAACTTTAACGCTAACCATAACCCTAGACCTATACCTAACCCTAACTCTAACCCTAAACCTAACCCTAACCCTTACTCTTACCCTCACCCTAACCCTAACCGTAAACCTAACCCTATCCCTAACCCTAACCCTTACCCGTATCCTAACCCTAACCCTATCCCTAACACTTAACCTTAACCTAACCCCTACCGTAACCCTAACGCTAACCCTAACCTTACTCTAACCCTAACCTATCCCTAAACAAAAACCTTACCCTTACATTAACCCTAAACCTAACCTTAACCCTAACCCTAACCCTAAATTTTACCCTTACCCTAACGCTAATCTTAACCCTAACCCTAACCCTAACCCTAATACATATCCTTACCCTAACCCTAACCCTAACAGTAACCCTAATCATAACCGTAACCATAACACTAACCCTAACCGTTACCCTTACCCTAACCCTAACCCTAACTCTAACCTTATCCTAACCCTAACCCTAACCGTTAACCTAACGCTAACACTAACCATAACCATTAACCCTAACCCTTACCCTAACCCTAAACCTAACCATTACCCTTACCGTAATCCTAACCCTAACCCTAACCCTAACCATAACCCTAACCCTAACAGTTACCCTAACCCTAATCCTAACCCTTACTCTAACCCTAACCTCAACCTTAACCGTAACCCCTACCCTAACCCTAACGCTAATCCTAACCTTACCCTAACCCTAACACTAACGGTAACCCTAACCCTTACCCTAAGCCTACCTTAACCCTAACCTCAACCTTAACCCTAACCCTAACCCTAAACCTAACCCTTATTCTTACCCTAACCCTAACCCTAAACCTAATCCTAAACCTAACCCTAGCGCTAACCCGTAACTCTAAAACTAACCCTAACCCTAACCCTAACCCTAACGCCTAAGCCTAAGCCTAAGCCTAACCCTAACCCTTATTCTTATCCTAAACCAAACCCTAACCCTAACACTTACCCTTACATTAAACCCTGCACTAATGCTAACCCTAACCCTTACCTTAACCATAATCCTAACCTTAACCCCAACCCTAAAACTAATCCTAACCCTAACCCTTACCCTAACACTTACCCTAACCCTAACACTTACCCTAATCCTAACCCTAACTCTAACAATAACCCTTACGCTAACCCTAACCCTAACCCTAACACTTACCCTTACCCTAACCCTAACCCTAACCCTTACCTTAACCCTAACCATAATCCTAACCTTAACCCCAACCCTAAAACTAATCCTAACCCTAACCCTTACCCTAACACTTACCCTCACCCTAACACTTACCCTAATCCTAACCCTAACTCTAACAATAACCCTTACCCTAACCCTAACCCTAACACTTACCCTTACCCTAACCCTAACCCTAACCCTTACCTTAACCCTAACCCTAACCCTAACCCTTACCTCTAACCCTAACCTCAAACTTAACCTTAACCCTAACCCTAACCGCAATCCTAAACCTAACCCTAACCCTTACCCTTATCCTCACCCTAACGCTAACTTTAACCCTAACCCTAACCCTAACTCTAACCCTAAACTTAACCCTAACCCTTATCCTTACCCTAACCCTAACACTAACCCTAACCCTAAACCTCACCCTTACCCTAACCCTTACCCTTATCCCAAACCTAACCATAACCCTAACACTTATTCTTACCCTAACCCTAACCCTAAACCTAACCCTATACCTAACCCTAAGTCTAACCCTAAACCTAACCCTAACCCTTAACCTTACCCTCTCCCTAACCCTAACCGTAACCGTAACCCTAACACTTACCCTTACCCTAAGCCCTACCCTAACCTTAACGCTAAACCTAACCTTACCCTAAAACTAACGCTAACCCTAACCCTTACCCTTACCCTAACCCTAATCCTAACCTTAACCCTAACACTAACCCTAAATTTTACGCTTACCCTAACGCTAACCCTAACCCTAACCCTAACAGTAACCCTAACCCTAACACTAACCCTTACCCTTACGCTAATGCTAACACTAACCCTAACGCTAACCCTAACCCGTCCCCTTACCCTATCCCTAAGCCTAACCTTAACCCCAACCTTAAACCTAAACCTAACCGTAACCCTAACTCTTACCCTAACCCTAACCCTAACCCTAACCCAAAACCTAACCTTAACCATAACCGCAACCCTAACCCTCACCCTTACCCTAACCCTTACTCTTATCCTAACCCTTACCCTAACCCTAACCCTAAACCTAACCCTATACCTAACCCTAACTCTAGCCCTAAACCTAACCCTAACCCTTATCCTTACCCTCACCCTAACCGTAATCCTAACCCTAACCCTAACCCTAACCTTAACACTTACCCTTATCCTAACCCTAACACTAACCCTAACCCTAACCCTTACCCTTACCCTAGCCCTAATCCTAACCCTAACCTTAACACATATTCTTACCCTATCGCTAACCCTAACAGTAACCCTAACCGTAACCCTAACCCTTACCCTTACCCTAACCCTAACCTAACCCTAACCCTTAACCTTACTGTCACCCTCACCCTAACCTTAACCCTAACCTTACCCTAATCCTAACCCTAACCTTAACCCTAACTCTTATCCTTACCCTAACCCTAACACTAACCCTAACACTAAACCTAACCATAACCCTAAACCTAACCCTTACACTTAGTCTAACCCTAACCCTAACCCTAACCCTAACCCTTACCCTTACCTAACCCTAACCCTAACCTTAACCCTAAACCTAACCCTAATCCTAACCCTCAACCTAACCTTAATCCTAACTGTAACACTAACCCTTACACTTACCCTAACCCTTACCCTTATCCTAACCCCTACCCTAACCCTAACGCTGACCCTAACCTTACCGTAACCCTAACTCTAACCCTAACACTAACCCTTACCCTTACCCTAACCCTAAACCTAAACTTAACCCTAACCCTTACCATAAATTTTACCCTTATTCTAAAGCTAACACTAACCCTAACCCTTATCCTTACCCTAACCCTAAATTTAATGCTAACCCTAACCCTAAGAATAACCCTTACCCTAACCCTAACCCTAACCCTAATCCTTACCGAAACCCTAAACCTAACCCTTACCCTTTCCCTAACCCTAACCCTAATTCTAACCCTAACCCTTACCCTTAACCTAACCCTCAACCTAACACTAACCCTAACCCTAACCTTAACCCTACACTAACCCTAAACCTAACCTTACCCTTACCATAACCCTAACCCTAAACCTAACCATAACCCTAACCATAACCCTAACCTTAAACCTAACCCTAACCCTAACCCTTACCCTTACCCTAACCCTAACCCTAAACCTAACCCTAACCCTAACCCTAACCCTAACCTTTACCCTGACCCTAACCCTAACCCTAACCCTAACCCTAACACTAACCCTAACCCTAACACCTAACCCTAACCCTAACACTAACACTTACCCTAACACCTAACCCTAACCCTAAGCCTAACTCTAACCTTAGCCTTACACTAACCCTAACCCTAACCTTAACCCCAACCCTAAACCTAACGCTAACCCTAACCCTAACCCTTACCCTAACCCTAACGCTAACCCTAACAGCTAACCCTAACCCTAAACCTAACCCTTACCCTTTCCCTAACCCTAACATTAAAACTAACAGTAACACTTACCCTTACACTAACGCTAACATTAACCCTAACCTCAACCCTAACCCTAACCCTAACCCTTATCCTAACCGTAATCCTAACCCTAACCGAAACCTGATCCTTACCCTAACCCTAACCCTACCCCTAACCCTAACCCTAACACTTACCCTAACCCTAACCCTTACCCTTACCCTAACCATAACCCTAACCTTAACCCCAACCCTAAACCTAACCCTAACAGTAACCCTTACCCTAATACTTACCCTAACCCTAACCTTAACCCCAAACTTTATCCTTTCCCTAACCCTAACGCTAACGCTTACCCAAACCTATCCCTTACCCTAAACCTAACCCTTACCCTTACCCTAACCCTAACCCTAAACCTAACAGTAACCCTTACCCTTACACGAACGCTAACCCTAACCCTAACCTTAACCCTAACCCTAACCCTAACCCTAACCCTAAACCTAACTCTAACCCTAAACCTAACCCTTATCCTAACCCTAATCCTAACCCTAACCTAACCCTTACCCTTACCCTAACCCTAACCCTAACCTTAACCCTAACCCTAACCCTAACCCTTATACTAACACTAACCCTAAACCTAACCCTAACCCTAAATCTATCCTTAACCCTAAACCTTACCCTTACCCTAACCCTAACCCTAAACCTAACGTTAACTATAACCCCTAATCCTAACCCTAACCCTAACCCTTTTCCTAACCCTAACCCTAACCCTAACCCTTAACCTAAAACTAACACTAACAATAAACTGTAACCCTAACCCTAACCCTAACCCTAAACCTAAACCTAACCCTAACGCTAAATCTATCCTTAACCCTAACCCTTCACTTACCCTAACCCTAACCCTAAACCTAACGCTAACTGTAACCCCTAATCCTAACCCTAACCCTAACCCTTTTCCTAACCCTAACCTATAACCTTACCCTAACCCTAACCCTAACCCTCTCCCTAACCCTAACCATAACCCTTAACCGAACCCTAACCCTAACCCCAACCTCAAACTTAACCCTAACGGTAACCCTAACCCTAAATCTTACCCTTACAATAGCCCTAACCCTAATCATAACCCTACCCCTTACCCTTACCCTAACCCTAACCCTAAACCTAACTCTCACCCTGACAATAACCCTTACCCTTATCCTCACCCTAACCCTAACCCTAACCCCTACCACTAAACCTAACCCTAACCCTTACCCTTACCTAACCCTAACCCTAACACTTACCCTAACGCTAACACTAACCCTAACCCTAACGCTTACCCTAGACCAAACTCTAACCCTAACCCTTACCCTTACCTTAACCCTAACCCTAAACCTAACCCTTACCCTTACCCTAACGCTAACACTAACCCTAACCCTAACCCTTACCCTTACCCTAAACCTAAACTTATCATAACCCCAACCCTAAACCTAATCCTAACCGTAACCCTAACCCTTCCCTTACAATAACCCTAACCCTAACCCTTACACTAACCCTAACCCTAATCCTAACACTAACCCTTACCGTTACCCTAACCCTAACCCTAATCCAAAACCTAACCCTAACCCTAACCTTAACCCTAACCCTTACCCTTAACCTTACCCTAACCCTAACCCTAACCATAACAATAAACCTAACACTACCCCTAAACCTAACCCTTACCCTAAGCCTAAACCTAACCCTAAACCTAACGCTAACCCTTAACATTACCGTCACCCTAACCCTAAACTTAACCGTAACCCAAACCCTAACACTAACCCTAACTCTAAATGTAACCCTAACCCTAAATCTAACCCTTACCCTTACCCTACCCTATCCCTAACCATAACCCCTAAGCCTAACCCTAACCCTAACGCTAACCCTTACCCTTATCCTAACACTAAACCTAACCCTACGCCTTACCCTTTCCCTAACCCTAAACCTAACCTTAACCCTACCCCTAACCCTAACCCTTACCCTTACCCCAACCCTAACACTAACCCTAACAATAAACCTTACCCTTACCCTAACCCTAACCCTAAACCTTACCCTAAACCTAACCCTAACCCTAAACCTAACCCTAACCCTTACCCTTACCTTAACCCTAACTCTAACCCTAAAACTTACCCTTACCATAACGCTAACCCAAACCCTAACCTTAAGCTTAACCCTAACACATATCCTTCACCTAACCCTAACCCTAACAGTAACCCTAACCCTAACCCTAACCCCTACCCTAAAACTAACGCTAACGCTAACCCTAACCTTACCCTAATCCTAACCCTAAATATAACGTTAACCCTTAACCTTACCCAAACACTAAACCTAAACTTAACCCTAACCCTAACCCTAACCCTTACCCTTACTCTAACCCTAACCCTAAATCCAAATTTTACCCTTACCCTAAACCTAACCCTAAACCTAAACCTAAACCTAACCCTAACCCTTACCCTTACCCTAACCCTTACCCTAACCCTAAACCTAACTCTTACCCTTACCCTAATCCTAACCCTAACTCTAAACCTAACCATAACCCTAACCCTAATACTTACCCTAACCCTAATCCTAACCCTTACTCTAAACCTAACCTCAACTTCAAACCTAACCCTAACCCTAACCCTAACCCTTACCCTAAACCTAACCCTAAACCTAAACCTAAACCTAACTCTTACCCTAACCCTTACCCTAACCCTAAACCTAACTCTTACCCTTACCCTAATCCTAACCCTAACTCTAAACTAACCATAACCCTAACCCTAATACTTACCCTATCCCTAATCCTAACCCTTACTCTAAACGTAACCTCAACTTTAACCCTAACCCTAACCCTAACCCTAACCCTTACCCTTACCTTAAACCTAACCCTAAACCTAACCCTAAACCTAACCCTAACCCTAACCCTAACCCTTACCCTAACCCTTCCCTAACCCTAACCTCAACCTTCATCCTAACCCTAAACCTAAACCTAACCCTACACAATTACAATAACCCTAACAATAAATCTAACCCTAACCCTAACCCCTAACACTAAAACTAACCCTAAACCTAACCCTAACCCCTAAGCCTAACCTAACCCTAACACTATCCCTTACCCTTATTCTAACCGTAACCTAACCCTAACACTTACCCTTATCTTAAACCCTGCCCTAACCCTAACGCTAACCCTAACCCTAACCCTAACCTTAACCCTAACCCTAATCGTAACTCTAACCCTAAACCTAACCCTAACCCCAACCCTAACACTTATCCGAACCCTAATCCTAACCTTAACCCTAAACCTAACCCTTACCCTAACACTAAGCCTAAACCTAACCCTAACCCTAAATCTATCCTTAATCCTAACCCTTACCCTTACCCTAAACCTAACACTAAACCTAACGCTAACTGTAACCCCTAACCCTAACCCTAAACCTAACCCTTATCCTTACCCTAACCCTAACCCTAACTTAATGCTAACCCTAACCCTAACAATAACACTTACCCTAACCCTAACCCTAACCATAACCCTTACCCTAACTCCAACCCTAACCTTTACCCTTTCCCTAACCCTAACCCTAACTCTAACCCTAAACCTTACACTTAACCTAACCCTAACCCTAACCCTAACCCTTACCCTAACACCTAACCCTAACCCTAAGCCTAACCCTAAACTTAGCCTTACCCTAACCCTAACCCTTACCTTAACCCCAAACCTAACACTAACCCTAACCCTTACCCTAACACTAACCCTAACCATAACCCTAACACCAAACCCTAACCCTAACCCTAACCCTTTTCCTAACCCTAACCCTAACCCTTAATCTAAACCTAACACTAACCCTAACCCTAACCCTAAAACTAACACTAACCCTAACCCTAACCCTTACCCTAAACCTAACCCTAACTCTAACCCTAACCATAACCCTAACCTTAAACCTTACCCTATCCCTAACCCTAACCCTAACCCTAACCTCAAACTTAACCCCAACCCTAACCCTACCCAAACCCTAACTTTACCCTTACCCTAACACTAACCCTAACCCTAACCCTCTCCCTAACCCTAACCATAACCTTTACTCTAACCCTAACCCCAACCTCAAACTTAACCCTAGCGTTAACCCTAACCCTAAATCTTACCCTTACCCTAACCCTAACCATAACCCTAACCCTACCCCTTACCCTTAACCTAACCCTAAATCTAAACCTAACTCTCACCCTAATAATAACCCTTGCCCTTATCCTAACCCTAACCCTAACACCTAACACTAAACCTAACCCTAATCCTTACCCTAACCCTAACCCTAATCCTAACACTAACCCTAACACTTACCCTAAACCTAAACTTAACCCTTACCCTTACCCTTACCCTAATCCTAACCCGAACCTTAACCCTAACCCTAAACCTAATCTTAACCTAACCCTTACCCTAACACTTACCCTTACCCTAACGCTAACTCTAAATCTAACCCTAAATGTAACCCTAACCCGAACACCTAACACTAAACCTAACTCTAACACTTACCCTTACCCTAACCCTAACCCTAACCCTTAACCTTACCCTAACCCTAACTCTTACACTTACCCTAACGCTAATTCTAAACCTAACCCTAAATGTAACCCTAACACATATCCTTACCCTAACCCTAACCCTAACAGTAACCCTAACCCTAAACGTAACCCTAAACCTAACCCTAACCCTTACCCTTACCCTAACCCTAAACTTAACCCCAACCCTAAACCTGACCAGTTCCCTAACCCTAAAACTTACGTGTACCCTTACCCTAACCCTAAACCTAACCCTAACCCTAACCCTAACACTTATCCTTACCCAACCCCTACCCTAACCCTAAGGCTAACCCTTACCTTACCCTAACCCTAACCCTTACCCTAAACCTAATACTTACCCTTAACCTAACCCTAAACCTAACCTTAACCCTAACCCTAACCCTAACCCTTACCCTTACCCTAACCCTAATCCTAACCCTAAAACTTACCCTTACCCTAAACCTAACCCTAACCCTAACCCTTACACTTACCCTAAACCTAACCCTACCTCTTACCCTTACTCTAATGCTAACCCTAAACCTAACCCTAAATTTAACCCTAACACATATCCTTACCCTAACCCTAACCCCTAAGACTAACCCTAACCCTAAACCTAACCCTTACCCTTATCCTAACCCCAACCCTAACCCTAACACTTACCCTTACCTTAAACCCTGCCCTAACCCTAAGGCTATCCCTAACCTTTACCCTAAACCTAACCCTAAACCTTACCCTTACCGTAAACCTAAACCTAACCCTTACCCTAAACCTAACCCTAACCCTAACCCCTAAGTCTAACCCTACCCCTAAACCTAACCCTTACCCTTATCCTAACCCCAAACCTAACCCTAACACTTACCCTTACTTTAAACCCAGCCCTAACCCTAACGCTAACCCTAACCTTTACCCTAACCCTAACCCTAAACCTTACACTTACCCTTAACCTAACACTAAACCTAAACTTAACCCTAACCCTAACCCTAACCCTTACCCTTATCCTAACCCTAACCCTAACCCTAACCCTTAACCTTACCCTTACCCTAAATCTAACCCTAACCCTTACCCTAAACCTAACCCTAAACCAAGCTCTTATCCTTACCTTAACCCTAACCCTAACCTTAACCCTTTCCCTTACCCTAACCCTAACACTAACCCTAATCCTAACCCTAAACTTTACCCTTACCCTAACCCTAACCCTAACCTTAACCCCAACCCTAAACCGAACCCTAACTGTAACCCTAACCCTTATCCTTACCCTAACCTTAACCCTAAACCTAACCTAACCCTAACCCTAACATTAAACCTTATCCTTACCCAAACCCTAACCCTAATCCTAACCCTAACCCTAATCCTAACCCTAACCATTAGCAGTAACCTCACCCTAACCCTAACCTTAACTCTAACCTTAACCCTAACCCTAACCCTAACCTTAACCTTAACCTTAACCCTTATCCTTACCCTAACCCTAACACTAACCCTAACGCTAAACGTAACCCTAACCCTAAACCTAACCCTTACCCTTACCCTAACCCTAACACTAACCATAACACCTAAGCCTAACCCTAACCATAACGCTAACCCTTACCCTTACCCTAACCCTAAACCTAACCCTAAACCTAACCCTTACCCTTACCCTAACCCTAAACCTAACCTTAACCCTAACCCTAACCATAACCCTTACTCTTACCCTAACCCTAACCCCAAAACTTACACTTACCCTAACCCGAACCCTACCCTTACCCTAAACCTAACCCTAACCCTAAACCTAATCCTAACCCTTACCCTTAAGTTAACGCTAACTCTAACCCTAACACTTACCCTTACCCTAACACTAACCCTAACCCTAACCCTAACCCTAACACATATCCTTACCGTAACCCTAACCCTAATCGTAAACCTAACTCTATCCCTAACCCTAACCCTAACCTTTACCTTTACCCTAACCCTAACCCTAAACTTAACCCCAACCCTAAACATAACACGTTCCCTAACCCTAACCCTTACCCTTACCCTAACCCTTACTCTAAACCTAACCCTAAACCTAACCCTGACACTTACCCTTACCCTAACCCCTACCCTAACCATAACGCTAACCCTAACCCTTACCCTAGACCTAAATCTTACCCTTACCCTAACCCTAAACCTAACCTTAACCCTAACCCTAACGCTTACCGTTACCCTAACCCTAACCCTAACCCGAACCCGAACCCTAACCCTTACGCTTACTCTAACCCTAAACCTAACCCTAAATCTTACACTTACCCTAACGCTAACCCTAAACCTAATCCTAAATCTAACCCTAACACATACCCTTACCCTAACCCTAACAGTAACACTAACCCTAAACCTTACCCTAACCCTAACCCTAAACCTAACCCTAAACCTTACACTTACCCTAACCCTAACCCTAACCCTAACCCTAACCCTTACCCTAACCCTAACCCTAACACTTATCCTAACCCTAACCCCTACCCTAACCCTAACACTAACGGTTACCTTATCCTAAACCTACCCCTAACCCTAACCCTAACCCTTACCCTTACCCTAACCCGAAACCTAACCTTAACCCTAACCCTAACCCTAACATTTACCCTTACCCTAACGCTAACCCTAACCCTAACCTTAACCCTAACACATATCCTTACCCTAACACTAACACTAACAGTAACCCTAAACCTAACTGTAACCCTAACCCTAACCCTAACCCTTACCCTTAACCTAATCCTAACCTTAACCCTAACACCTAAGCCTAACCCTAACCTTAAACCTAACCCTTACCTTATCCTAACCCTAACCCTAACCCTAACACTTACCCTTACCTTAAACCGTGCCCTAACCCTAACGCTAACCCTTACCCTTACCCTAAACCTAAACCTAAACCTTACCCTTACCCTTACCCTTACCCTAACACTAAACCTAACCTTAAGACTAAATCTAGCACTAACCCTTATCCTTATCCTAACCCTAACCCTAACACTTACCCTAACCCTAACTCTAACCCTAACCCTTACCTTAACCCGAACCGTAACCTTAACAATTACCCTAACCCTTACCCTAACCCTAACCTTTACCCTAACCCTAACCCTAAACCTAATCCTTACCCTAACCCTAACCCTAACCCCTAACCCTAACCCTAACCCTAACTCTAAACCTAACCCTAAACCTAACCCTTACCCTTACCATAACTCTAACCCTAAACCTACCCCTAAACCTTACCCTTACCCTAACCCTAACCCTAACCTTAACCCCAACCCCAAACCTAACCCTAACCGTAAACTTAACACTTACCCTTACCCTAACCCTAACCCTAAACCTAACTCTAACCCTCACCCTAACCCTTACCCTAACCCTAACCCTAATCCTAACCCTAACCCTTACCCTTACAATAAGCCTAACCCTAACCCTAACCCTTACCCTTACCCTAACGCTAACCCTAAACCCAACCCTAAACCTTACCCTCACCCTAACCCTAACCTTAACCCTAACCCTAACCGTAACCCTAACCCTAAACCTAACCCTTATGCTCAACCTAACCCTAACCCTAATCCTAACCCTAACCCTAATCCAAACCCTAACCCTTACCATTAACCTCACCCTAATCCTAACCTTAACCCTAACCCTAAAGCTAACCCTAACCCTAACCTTAACCCTATCCCTTCTCCTTACCATAACCCTAACACTAACCCTAACCCTAAATGTAACCCTAACCCTAAACCTAACCCTTACCCTTACCCTAACCCTAACCCTAACACTAACCGTAACCCCTAAGCCTAACCCTAACCATAACGCTAACCCTTACCCTTATCCTAACGCTAACCCTAACCCTAAACCTAAACCTTACACTTACCCGAACCCTAAACCTAACTTTAACCCTAACCCTAACCCTAACCCTAACCCTTACTCTTACCCTAACCCTAACCCTAACCCTAACCTTAACCCTAAACCTTACACTTACCCTAACCCTAAATCTACCCTTACCCTAAAACTAACCCTAACCCTAACCGTAACCCTAACCCTTATCCTTACCTTAACGCTAACTCTAACCCTAACACTTAACCTTACCCTAACGCTAAACCTAACCCTATCCCTAACCCTAACCCTAACACATATTCTTACCCTAACCCTAACCCTAACCGTAACCCTAACTCTAACCCCAACCCTAACCCTAACCCTAACCCTTACCCTTAACCTAACCCTAACCCTAAACTTATCCCCAACAAGAAACCTAAGCCGTTCCCTCACCCTAAAACTTACGTTTACCCTTACCCTAACCCTAAACCTAACCTTAACCCTAACCCTAACACTTACCCTTACCCTAACCCCTACCCTAACCCTAACGCTAACCCTAACCTTACCCTAACCCTAACCCTAACCCTTACCCTAAACCTATCCCTTACCCTTACCCTAACCGTGAACCTAACCTTAACCCTAACCCTAACCCTAACCCTTACCCTTACCCTAACCCTAACCCTAACCCTAAACCTTACCCTAACCCTAACCCTAACTCTTACCCTTACCCTAACGCTAACTCTAAACCTAACCCTAAATCTAACCCTAACACATATCCTTACCCTAACCCTAACCCTAACAGTAACCCTAACCCTAAAAGTAACCTTAACCCTAACCCTAACCCTAACCCTAAATCTAACCCTAACACATATCCTTACCCTAACCCTAACCCTACCAGTAACCCTAACCTTAAACGTAACCTTAACCCTAACCCTAACCCTAACCCTTAACGTAAACCTAAACTTAACCCTAACCCTAACCCTTAACCTAACCCTAACCTTAACCCTAACCCTAAACCTTACACTTATCGTAACCCCAACCCTAACACTAACATTTACCCTTACCCCAACCCCTACCCTAACCCTAACACTAACCCTAACCTTAACCTAAACCTACCCGTACCCCTAACCCTAACCCTTACCCTTACCCTAACCCTAAACCTAACCTTAAACCTACCCTTAACCCTAACTTTTACCCTTACCCTAACGCTAACCCTAACCCTAACCCTAACCCTAAGACATATACTTACCCTTATCCTAACCCTAACAGTAACCCTAAAAATAACTGTAACCCTAATCCTAACCCTAGCCCTTACCGATACCCTAAAACTAAACCTAATCCTAACCATAACCCTAACCCTTATCTTAAACCTAACCCTAACCATAACCCTTAACCTAACCCTAACACTAACCCTAACGACTAACCCTAACCTTTACCGTAACCATAACCCTAACCCTAACACTTACCCTAAACCTAATCCTAACCCTTACTGTAACCCTAACCCTAACCCTAACCCTTATCCTTACCCTAATCCTAACCCTAACCCTAACCCTAACCCTTGCCCTAACCCTAACCCTTACCCTAACCCTAACCCTAACACTAACCTCAATCTTAACCCTAACCCTAACCCTAAACCTAACATTTAAACTTACCCTAACCCTAACCCTAACCCTAAACCTAACCTTAACCCTAACCCTAACCCTTACACTTACCCTAACCCTAACTCTAAACCAAACACTAACCCTAACCCTATCCCCTAACCCTAAAACTAAGCCTAACCCTAACTCTAACCCCTAAGCCTAACCCTAACCCTAAACCTAACCCTTACCCTTATCCTAACCCCAACCCGAATCCTAACACTTGCCCTTACCTTAAACCCTGCCCTAACCCTAACGCTAACCCTAACCTTTACCCTAACCCTAACATTAAACCTTACCCTTACCCTAAACCTAACCCTAACCCTTACCCTAAACCTAACCCTAACCCTAACCCTTACCCTTACCTTAACCCTAACCCTAAACTTAACCCTTATCCTTACCCTAACGCTAACATTAACCGTAACCCTAACCCTAACCCTTACCCTTACCCTAACCCTAACCCTAACCTTAACCCCAACCCTAAACCTAACCCTAAAAGTAAACCTAACCCTTACCCTTTCCCTAACCTTAACCCTAAACCTAACCCTAACCCTAACCCTAACCCTAATCCTTATCCTTACCCTAACCCTAACCATAATCCTAACCCTAACCCTAATCCTAAACCTAACCCTTACCATTACCCTCACCCTAACCCTAACCAGAACCCTAACCCTAACCCTAAACCTAAAACTAACTCTAACCTTAACCTTAATCCTTATCCTTAACCTAACCCTAACACTAACCCTAAACTTAAACGTAACCCTAACCCTAAACCTAACCCTTACCCTTGCGCTAACCCTAACCCTAACACTAACCGTAACCCCTAAGCCTAACCCTAACCATAACGCTAACCCTTACCCTTATCCTAAGCCTAACCCTAACCCTAAACCTAACCTAAACCCTAACCCTAACCCTAACCCCTACTCTTACCCTAACCCTAATCCTAAACCCAAACCTTACACTTACCCTAACTCTAACCCTACCCTTACCCTAAACCTAACCCAAACCCTAACCCTAAACCTAAACTTTAACATTACCTTCACGCTAACTCTAACCCTAACACTGACCCTTACCCTAACGCTAAACCTAACCCTAATCCTAACCCTAACACATATCCTTACCCTAACCCTAACCCTAACCCTAACCGTAACTCTAACTCTATCCCTAACCCTAACCCTAAACCTAACCCTTACCCTTACCCTAACCCTAACCCAAACCCTTAACCTAACCCTAACACTAACACTAACGACTAACCCTAAACCTTACCGTAACCATAACCCTAACCCTAACACTTACCCTAACCCTAACCCTAACCGTAACTCTAACTCTATCTCTAACCCTAACCCTAACCTTTACCCTAACCCTAACCCTAACCCTAACCCTAACCTTACCCTAACCCTAACCCTTACCCTAAACCTAAACCTTACCGTTACCCTAACCCTAAACCTAAACTTAACCCTAACCCTATCCCTAACCCTTACAATTACCTAACCCTAACCCTAACCCTAAACCTTACCCTTACCCTAAACCTAAGCCTAACCTTAAACCTAACTCGAAACCTAACCCTTACCCTTAACCTAACCCTAATCCTAACCCTTACTCTTACCCTTACCCTAACGCTAACCCTAACAGTAACACTAACCCTAAACGTAACCCTAACCCTAACCCTAACCCTTACCCTTACCCTAACCCTATCCCTAACCCTAACCTGTAACCTAACCCTAACCCTAACCCTAACCCTTAACCTAACCCTAACCCTCACCCTAACCCTAACCCTTACCCTTATCCTAACCCTAACCCCTACCCTAACCCTAACACTAACTCTAACCTTACCCTAAACCTACCCCTAACCCTAACCCTAACCCTTACCCTTACCCTAACCCGAAACCTAACCTTAACCCTAACCCTAACCCTAACATTTACACTTACGCTAACGCTAACCCTAACACTAACCCTAACCCTAACCCTAACCCTAACACATATCCTTACCCAAATCCTAACCCTAACAGTAACCCTACCCTAACTGTAACCCTAACCCTAACCCCAACCCTTACCCTTACCATAATCCTAAACTTAACCCTAACCCCTAAACAGTAACCCTAACCCTAAACCTAACGGTTACCCTTATCCTAACCCTAACTGTAACCCTAACCCTAACCCTAACCCTTACCCTTACCATAATCCTAAACTTAACCCTAACCCCTAACAGTAACCCTAACCCTAAACCTAACGGTTACCCTTATCCTAACCCTAACCCTAACCCTAACACTTACCCTAACCTTAAACCCTGCCCTAACACTAACACTAACCTTGACCATTACCCTAAACCTAAACCTAAACCTTACACTTACCCTTACTCTAACACTAAACCTAACCTTAACCCTAACCCTAACCCTCACACTTATCCTTATCCTATCCCTAACCCTAACCCTAACCCTAAAACTTACTCTTAGGCTAAACCTAACCCTAACCCTTACCCTAAACCTAACCCTAACCCTAACCCTTACCCTTACCTTAACCCTAACCCTAACCCTAACCCTTACCCTTAACCTAACGCTAACACTAACCCTAACCCTTACCCTAAACCTAACCCTACCCCAACCCTAACCCTTACCCTTACCTTAACCCTAACCCTAACCCTAACACTTACCCTTACCCTAAAGCTAACCCTAACCGTAACCCTAACCCTAAACCTAACCCTAACACATATTCTTACCAAACCCTAACTCTAACCATAACCCTAACCCTAACCCTAACCTTTACCCTTATCCTAACCCTAACCCTAACCCTAACACTTTCCCTAATCCTAAGCCTAACCCTAACCCTCTCCCTTAACCTTACCCTAACCCTAACCCTAAACCTCACCAGAACCCTAACCCTAACCGTAACCTGAACCCTTACCCTTACCCTAACCCTACCCTAAACCTAACCCTAAACCTTACCCTTAGCCTAACCCTAACCGTAAACCTAACCCTAACCCTTACCTTTATGCTCACCCTAACCCTAGCCTTAACCCTAAACCGAACCCTAACCCTAACCCTAACCTTAACCCTAAACCTTATCCTTACCCTAACCCTAACACTAACCCTAACCCTAAACCTAAACCTAACCCTAAACCTAACCCTTACCCTTAATCTAACCCTAACCCTAACCCTAAACTTAACCCCTAAGCCTAAGCCTGACCCTAACCCTAACCCTTACCCTTACCCTAACACTAAACCTAACATTAACCCTAACCCTAAGCCTTACCCTTACCCTAACGCTAACCCTAACCCTAAACCTTACCCTTACCCTAAACCTAACCCTAACAATAACTCTAACCCTAACAGTAACCCTAACCCTAACCCTAATCTTCAACCTAATCCTAACGCTTACCCTTACCCTAACCCTAGCCCTAACCCTAACCCTAACCCTATCCTAAACCTAACCATAACACTAACCCTAAACCTTAAACTAACCCTAACACTAATCCTAACCACTAACCCTAACCCTTACCCTAACCCTAAACCTAACCCTAACTCTTACCCTTGCCCTAACCCTAAACCTAACTCTAACCCTAACCATAACCCTAACCCTAACACTTACCCAAACCCTAATCCTAACCCTAACCCTAACCCTTACCCTAACACTTACCATAACCCTAACCCTAACCCTAACCCTAACAGTTACCTTAACCCTAACCCTAACCATTACCCTAACCCTAATCCAAACCATAACCTCAAACTTAACCCTAACCCTAACCCTAAACCTAACCCTTACCTTTACCCTAACCCTAACCCTAACCCTAAATCTTATCCTTACCCTAAACCTAACCCTAACCCTAACCTTAACTCGAACCCTAACCCTTACCCTTACCCTAACCCTAAGCCTAATCCTAACTCTTACCCTTATCCTAACGCTAACCCTAACCCTAATTCTTACCCTTACCCTAACGCTAACCCTAAACCTAACCTTAAATCTATCCCTAACACATATCCTTACCCTAACACTAACCCTAACAGTAACACTAACCCTAAACGTAACCCTAACCCTAACCCTAACACTTACCCTTAACCTAACCCTAACTCTAACCCGAACCCTAACCCTAACCCTAACCTTTACCCTTAACCTAACCCTAACCCTAACCCTTACCCTTACCCTAACCCTAACCCTAACTCTTACCCTTACCCTAACCCGAAACCTAAACTTAACCCTAACCCTAACCCTAACATTTACCCTTACCCTAACGCTAACCCTAACCCTAACCCTAACACATATCCTTCCCCTAATCCTAAAACTAACAGTAACCCTACCCTAACTGTAACCCTAACCCTAACCCTAACCCTTACCCTTACCATAATCCTAACCTTAAACCTAACCCCTAAGCCTAACCCTAACCCTAACCCTAACCCTAAACCTAACCCTTACCCTTATCCTAACCCTAACCCTAACCCTAACACTTACCCTTACCTTAAACCCTGCCCTAACACTAACGCTAACCCTGACCCTTACCCTAACCCTAAACCTAAAACTTACCCTTACCCTTACTCTAACACTAAACCTAACCTTAACCCTCACCCTAACACTAACCCTTATCCATATCCTAACCCTAACCCAAACCCTAAACCTAAACCTTACTCTTACCCTAAACCTTACCCTAACCCTTACCCTAAACCTAACCCTAAACCTAACCCTAACCCTAACCCTTTCCCTTACCCTAACCCTAACCCTAAACTTAACCCCAAACCTAAACCTAACCCTAACCGTAACCCTAACCCTTACCCTTACCCTAACCCTAAACTAACCCTAACAATAACCCTAACTCTAACCCTTACCTAACCCTAACCCTAATCCTAACCCTAGCCCTTACGGTACGCTAACCCTAACCCTATCCCTAAACCTAACCCTAACCCTAATCCTGACCCTAACCCTTACCATTACCCTCACTCTAACCCTAACCCTAAACCTAAACCTAACCCTAATCCTAACCCTAAACCTTACCATTACTCTCACCCTAACCCTAACCTTAACCCTAATCCTAACCCTAACCTTAACCCTAACCCTTATCCTTACCCTAACCCTAACACTAACCCTAACCTTAAACGTAACCCTAACCCTAAACCTAACCCTTACCCTTACCCTAACCCTAACCCTTACCCTTACCCTAACCCTAAACCTAACCTTAACCATAACCCTACACCTAACCCTTACCCTTATCCTAACCCTAACCCTAACTCTAACCCTAAACCTTACACTTACCCTAACCCTAACCCTAACCTTACCCTAAACCTAACCCTAACCCTAACCCTAACCCTTACCCTTACCTTAACCCTAACTCTAACTCTAACACTTACCCTTACCCTAACGCTAACCCTAACCCTAACCCTAACCCTAGCACATATCCTTACCCTAAACCTAACCCTAACTCTAACCCAACCCTAACACTTTCCCTTACCCTAAACCTGACCCTACACCTAACCCTAACCCTAACCCTAACACTTACCCTTAGACTAACCCCTACCCTAACCCTTACGCTAACCCTATCCTTACCCTAACCCTAAAACTAACCCTAACCCTAACCCTTACCCTAAACCTAAACCTAAACCTAACCTTAACCCTAACCCTAACCCTAACCCTTACCTTTACCCAAACCATAACCCTAACCCTAAACCTTACCCTTACCTTAAACCTAACCCTAACCCTAACCCTAACCCTAATCCTAAGCCTTACCCTTAACCTAACCCTAACCCTAAACCTAACTCTTACCCTTACCCTAACGCTAATCCTAAACCTAACCATAAATCTAACCCTAACACATATCCTTACCCTAACCCTAACCCTAACAGTAACCCTAACCCTAAACGTAACCCTAACCCTAAACCTAACCCTTACACTTACCCCAACCCTAACCCTAACCCTAAAACTAACCCTTACCCAAACCCTAACCCTAACCCTAACCCGAACCCTAACCGTTAACCTAACCCTAACACTTACCCTAACCACTAACCCTAACCCTTACCGTAACCCTAACGCTAACCCTTTCCTTACCCTAAACCTAACCCTAAACCTAAACCTAACCCTAACCCAAAACCTTACCCTTACCCTAACCATAACACTAAACCTAACCCTAAAACTTGCCCATACCCTAACCGTAACCATTACCCTAAACCTAACCCTATCACTAACTCTAACCCTTACTCTTACCTGAACCCTAACCCTAACCCTAACCCTTACCCTTACCCTATCGCTAACCCTAAACCTAACCCTAACCCTAACCCTTACCCTTACGCTAACGGTAACCCTAACCTTAACCCGAACCCTAAACCTAACCATTACCCGAACCCTAAACCTTACACTTACCCTAACCCTAACCATAACTCTAACGCTAACCCTAACCCTAACAATTAACCTTACCCTAACCCTAACCCTTACCCTAACCCTAACCGTAACCCTAACCTTAAATCCTAACCCTAACCCTTCACCTAACCTTAAACGTAACCCTAACCCTAAACCTTACACTTACCCTAAGCATAACTCTAACCCTAACCCGAACCCTAACCCTAACCCTAACCCTAACCCTTACCCTTACCCTTACTCTAACCCTAACCCTAAACCTAAACCTAAACCTAACCCTAACTCTAACCTTAACCCTAACCCTAACAATTGCCCTTACCCTAACCCTAACCCTAAACGTAACACTAAACCTAACCCTAACCCTAAACCTAACCCTAACCCTTACCCTAACCCTAACCCTAAACCTAAACCTAACCATAACCCTAAGCTTAACCCTACACCTAACCCTAACCTAACCCTTACCCTAACCCTAACCTGAAACCTAAACCTAACCCTAACCCTAACCCTAACCCTAACCTTAACTCTAACCCTAATCCTAACAATTGCCCTTACCCTAACCCTAACCCTAAACCTAACCCTAACCCTAACCTTAACCCTAACCCTTACCCTAACCCTATCCCTAAACCTAATCCTAACTCTAACCCTAACCCTAACCCCTAAACCTAACCCTTACACTTTCACTTATTCTAACCCTAACCCTAACACTTACCCTTACCCTAAACCCTACCCTAACCCTAACCCTAACCCTAACCCTTACCCTAACCCTAACCCTATACCTTACCCTTACCCTAACCCTAACCCTAACCCTAACCCTTACCCTAACACTAACCCTAACCCTAACCCTAACCCAAACCTAAACCTTACCCTTACCCTAAACCTAACCTTAACCCTTACCCTAAACCTAACCCTAACCCTAACCCTTACCCTTACCTTAACCCTAACCCGAACCCTAACCCTTACCCTTACCCTAACGCTAATCCTAACCCTAACCCTAACACTAACCCTAACACATACCCTTACCGTAACCCTAACCCTAACCGTAACCGTAACCCTAAATCTAACCGTAACCAG
Source organism: Megascapheus bottae (assembly GCA_024803745.1). Lineage (NCBI taxonomy): Eukaryota > Metazoa > Chordata > Mammalia > Rodentia > Geomyidae > Megascapheus > Megascapheus bottae. Next base: position 380,346 of record JANJXV010000058.1, on the reverse strand, counting down.
AACCCTAACGCTAATCCTTTCCCTAACCCTAACCCTTACCCTAAACCTTACACTTACCCTCACCCTAACCTTAACCCTAACCTCAACCCCAACCCTAAACCTAAACCTAACCTTAACCCTAACCCTAACCCTAACCCTTACACTTACCCTAACCCTAACACTAAACCTAACCCTAAACCTTGCCCATACCCTAACCCTAACCCTAACCCTAACTCTAACCCTAACCATAACCCTAACCCTAACACTTACCCTAACCCTAATCCTAACCCTTACTCTAATCCTAACCCTAACCTCAACCTTAACCCTAACCATAACCCTAACCCTAACCCTTACCTTTACCCTAAACGTAACCCTAAACCTAACCTCAACATTAACCCTAACCCTAACCTTAAACTTAACACCACCCTTACCCTTACCCTAACCCTAACCCTAAATCAAACCCTAACCATAACCTTACCCTTACCCATACCCTAACACTAAACCTAACCCTAACCCTAACCCTAACCCTTAACCTTGTCCATACCATAACCCTAACCCTAACCCTAACCCTTACACTTACCCTAACCCTAACCCTCACCCTAACACTTACCCTTACCCTAACCCTAACCCTAAACCTAACCCTAACACTAACCCTAACCCTTACCCTAACCCTAACCCTAATCCTAAGCCTAACCCTAACCCTTACCCTAACCCTGACCGTAACCCTAACCCTTACCCTTACCATAACCCTAACCCTAAACCTAACCCTAAACCTTACCCTCACCCTAACCCTAACCTTAACCCTAACCCTAACCCTAACCCTAACCCTAACCCTGACCCTTATCCTTACCCTAACCCTAACACTAACCCTAACCCTAAACCTAACCCTAAACCTAACCCTTACCCTTACCCTAACCCTAAGCCTAACCCTAACACTAACCGTAAACCCTAAGCCTAACCCTAAACCTAACGCTAACCCTTACCCTTATCCTCACCCTAACCCTAACCCTAACCCTAACCCTTACCCTTACCCTAACCCTGAACTTAACCTTAAACCTAACCCTAAACCTAACCCTTACCTTACCCTAACCCTAACCCTAACCCTAACACTAAACCTTGCCCTTACCCTAACCATAAACCTAACCCTTACCCTAAACCTAACCCTAACCCTAACCCTTACCCTTACGTTAACCTTACCTTAACCCTAACACTTACCCTTATCCGAACGCTAAACCTAACCGTAACCCTAGCCTAAACCTAACCCTAACACATATCCTTACCAAACCCTAACCCTAACCGTAACCCCAACCCTAACCCTAACCCTAACCCTTACCTTTAGCCTAACCCTTACCCTAAACCTAACCCTAACCTTTACCCTTATCCTCACCATAACCCTAGCCTTAACCCTAACCCGAACCCTAACTCTAACCCTAACCTTAACCCTAATCCTTATCCTTACGCTAACCCTAACACTAACCCTAACCCTAAAACTAAACCTAACCCTAAACCTAACCCTTACCCTTACTCTAACCCTAACCCTAACCCTAACACTAACCGTAACCCCTAATCCTAACCTAACCCTAACCCTAACCCTTACCCTTACCCTAACCCTAAACCTAACATTAACCGTAACCCTAACCCTAACCCTTACCCTTATACTAACCCTAACCCTAACCCTAAACCTTACCCTTACCCTAAACCTAACCCTAATCCTAACCCTAAACCTAACAGTAACCTTAACCCTAACCCTAATCCTCACCCTAACCCTAACCCTTACCCTTACCCTAACCATAACCCTAACCCTACCCCTTACCCTTATCCTACCCCTAACCCTAACACTAACCCTAAACCTTAACCTAACCCTAACACTAATCCTAACCGCTAACCCTAACCCTTACCCTAACCCTAACCCTAACCCTAACACTTACCCTTACCTTAACCCTAACCCTAACTCTAACACTAACTATAACCCTAACCCTAACACTTACCATAACCCTAATCCTAACCCTTAACCTAACCCTAACACTAACACTAACGACTAACCCTAAACCTTACCGTAACCATAACCCTAACCCTAACACTTACCCTAACCCTAACCCTAACCGTAACTCTAACTCTATCTCTAACCCTAACCCTAACCTTTACCCTAACCCTAACCCTAACCCTAACCCTAACCCTAACCTTACCCTAACCCTAACCCTTACCCTAAACCTAAACCTTACCGTTACCCTAACCCTAAACCTAAACTTAACCCTAACCCTATCCCTAACCCTTACAATTACCTAACCCTAACCCTAACCCTAAACCTTACCCTTACCCTAAACCTAAGCCTAACCTTAAACCTAACCCGAAACCTAACCCTTACCCTTAACCTAACCCTAATCCTAACCCTTACTCTTACCCTTACCCTAACGCTAACCCTAACAGTAACAATAACCCTAAACGTAACCCTAACCCTAACCCTAACCCTTACCCTTACCCTAACCCTATCCCTAACCCTAACCTGTAACCTAACCCTAACCCTAACCCTAACCCTTAACCTAACCCTAACCCTCACCCTAACCCTAACCCTTACCCTTATCCTAACCCTAACCCCTACCCTAACCCTAACACTAACTCTAACCTTACCCTAAACCTACCCCTAACCCTAACCCTAACCCTTACCCTTACCCTAACCCGAAACCTAACCTTAACCCTAACCCTAACCCTAACATTTACACTTACGCTAACGCTAACCCTAACCCTAACCCTAACCCTAACCCTAACACATATCCTTACCCAAATCCTAACCCTAACAGTAACCCTACCCTAACTGTAACCCTAACCCTAACCCTAACCCTTACCCTTACCATAATCCTAAACTTAACCCTAACCCCTAAACAGTAACCCTAACCCTAAACCTAACGGTTACCCTTATCCTAACCCTAACTGTAACCCTAACCCTAACCCTAACCCTTACCCTTACCATAATCCTAAACTTAACCCTAACCCCTAACAGTAACCCTAACCCTAAACCTAACGGTTACCCTTATCCTAACCCTAACCCTAACCCTAACACTTACCCTAACCTTAAACCCTGCCCTAACACTAACACTAACCTTGACCATTACCCTAAACCTAAACCTAAACCTTACACTTACCCTTACTCTAACACTAAACCTAACCTTAACCCTAACCCTAACCCTCACACTTATCCTTATCCTATCCCTAACCCTAACCCTAACCCTAAAACTTACTCTTAGGCTAAACCTAACCCTAACCCTTACCCTAAACCTAACCCTAACCCTAACCCTTACCCTTACCTTAACCCTAACCCTAACCCTAACCCTTACCCTTAACCTAACGCTAACACTAACCCTAACCCTTACCCTAAACCTAACCCTACCCCAACCCTAACCCTTACCCTTACCTTAACCCTAACCCTAACCCTAACACTTACCCTTACCCTAAAGCTAACCCTAACCGTAACCCTAACCCTAAACCTAACCCTAACACATATTCTTACCAAACCCTAACTCTAACCATAACCCTAACCCTAACCCTAACCTTTACCCTTATCCTAACCCTAACCCTGACCCTAACACTTTCCCTAATCCTAAGCCTAACCCTAACCCTCTCCCTTAACCTTACCCTAACCCTAACCCTAAACCTCACCAGAACCCTAACCCTAACCGTAACCTGAACCCTTACCCTTACCCTAACCCTACCCTAAACCTAACCCTAAACCTTACCCTTAGCCTAACCCTAACCGTAAACCTAACCCTAACCCTTACCTTTATGCTCACCCTAACCCTAGCCTTAACCCTAAACCGAACCCTAACCCTAACCCTAACCTTAACCCTAAACCTTATCCTTACCCTAACCCTAACACTAACCCTAACCCTAAACCTAAACCTAACCCTAAACCTAACCCTTACCCTTAATCTAACCCTAACCCTAACCCTAAACGTAACCCCTAAGCCTAAGCCTGACCCTAACCCTAACCCTTACCCTTACCCTAACACTAAACCTAACATTAACCCTAACCCTAAGCCTTACCCTTACCCTAACGCTAACCCTAACCCTAAACCTTACCCTTACCCTAAACCTAACCCTAACAATAACCCTAACCCTAACAGTAACCCTAACCCTAACCCTAATCTTCAACCTAATCCTAACGCTTACCCTTACCCTAACCCTAGCCCTAACCCTAACCCTAACCCTATCCTAAACCTAACCATAACACTAACCCTAAACCTTAAACTAACCCTAACACTAATCCTAACCACTAACCCTAACCCTTACCCTAACCCTAAACCTAACCCTAACTCTTACCCTTGCCCTAACCCTAAACCTAACTCTAACCCTAACCATAACCCTAACCCTAACACTTACCCTAACCCTAATCCTAACCCTAACCCTAACCCTTACCCTAACACTTACCATAACCCTAACCCTAACCCTAACCCTAACAGTTACCTTAACCCTAACCCTAACCATTACCCTAACCCTAATCCAAACCATAACCTCAAACTTAACCCTAACCCTAACCCTAAACCTAACCCTTACCTTTACCCTAACCCTAACCCTAACCCTAAATCTTATCCTTACCCTAAACCTAACCCTAACCCTAACCCTAACTCGAACCCTAACCCTTACCCTTACCCTAACCCTAAGCCTAATCCTAACTCTTACCCTTACCCTAACGCTAACCCTAACCCTAATTCTTACCCTTACCCTAACGCTAACCCTAAACCTAACCTTAAATCTATCCCTAACACATATCCTTACCCTAACACTAACCCTAACAGTAACACTAACCCTAAACGTAACCCTAACCCTAACCCTAACACTTACCCTTAACCTAACCCTAACTCTAACCCGAACCCTAACCCTAACCCTAACCTTTACCCTTAACCTAACCCTAACCCTAACCCTTACCCTTACCCTAACCCTAACCCTAACTCTTACCCTTACCCTAACCCGAAACCTAAACTTAACCCTAACCCTAACCCTAACATTTACCCTTACCCTAACGCTAACCCTAACCCTAACCCTAACACATATCCTTCCCCTAATCCTAAAACTAACAGTAACCCTACCCTAACTGTAACCCTAACCCTAACCCTAACCCTTACCCTTACCATAATCCTAACCTTAAACCTAACCCCTAAGCCTAACCCTAAGCCTAACCCTAACCCTAAACCTAACCCTTACCCTTATCCTAACCCTAACCCTAACCCTAACACTTACCCTTACCTTAAACCCTGCCCTAACACTAACGCTAACCCTGACCCTTACCCTAACCCTAAACCTAAAACTTACCCTTACCCTTACTCTAACACTAAACCTAACCTTAACCCTCACCCTAACACTAACCCTTATCCATATCCTAACCCTAACCCAAACCCTAAACCTAAACCTTACTCTTACCCTAAACCTTACCCTAACCCTTACCCTAAACCTAACCCTAAACCTAACCCTAACCCTAACCCTTTCCCTTACCCTAACCCTAACCCTAAACTTAACCCCAAACCTAAACCTAACCCTAACAGTAACCCTAACCCTTACCCTTACCCTAACCCTAAACTAACCCTAACAATAACCCTAACTCTAACCCTTACCTAACCCTAACCCTAATCCTAACCCTAGCCCTTACGGTACGCTAACCCTAACCCTATCCCTAAACCTAACCCTAACCCTAATCCTGACCCTAACCCTTACCATTACCCTCACTCTAACCCTAACCCTAAACCTAAACCTAACCCTAATCCTAACCCTAAACCTTACCATTACTCTCACCCTAACCCTAACCTTAACCCTAATCCTAACCCTAACCTTAACCCTAACCCTTATCCTTACCCTAACCCTAACACTAACCCTAACCTTAAACGTAACCCTAACCCTAAACCTAACCCTTACCCTTACCCTAACCCTAACCCTTACCCTTACCCTAACCCTAAACCTAACCTTAACCATAACCCTACACCTAACCCTTACCCTTATCCTAACCCTAACCCTAACTCTAACCCTAAACCTTACACTTACCCTAACCCTAACCCTAAACTTACCCTAAACCTAACCCTAACCCTAACCCTAACCCTTACCCTTACCTTAACCCTAACTCTAACTCTAACACTTACCCTTACCCTAACGCTAACCCTAACCCTAACCCTAACCCTAGCACATATCCTTACCCTAAACCTAACCCTAACTCTAACCCAACCCTAACACTTTCCCTTACCCTAAACCTGACCCTACACCTAACCCTAACCCTAACCCTAACACTTACCCTTAGACTAACCCCTACCCTAACCCTTACGCTAACCCTATCCTTACCCTAACCCTAAAACTAACCCTAACCCTAACCCTTACCCTAAACCTAAACCTAAACCTAACCTTAACCCTAACCCTAACCCTAACCCTTACCTTTACCCAAACCATAACCCTAACCCTAAACCTTACCCTTACCTTTAACCTAACCCTAACCCTAACCCTAACCCTAATCCTAAGCCTTACCCTTAACCTAACCCTAACCCTAAACCTAACTCTTACCCTTACCCTAACGCTAATCCTAAACCTAACCATAAATCTAACCCTAACACATATCCTTACCCTAACCCTAACCCTAACAGTAACCCTAACCCTAAACGTAACCCTAACCCTAAACCTAACCCTTACACTTACCCCAACCCTAACCCTAACCCTAAAACTAACCCTTACCCAAACCCTAACCCTAACCCTAACCCGAACCCTAACCGTTAACCTAACCCTAACACTTACCCTAACCACTAACCCTAACCCTTACCGTAACCCTAACGCTAACCCTTTCCTTACCCTAAACCTAACCCTAAACCTAAACCTAACCCTAACCCAAAACCTTACCTTTACCCTAACCATAACACTAAACCTAACCCTAAAACTTGCCCATACCCTAACCGTAACCATTACCCTAAACCTAACCCTATCACTAACTCTAACCCTTACTCTTACCTGAACCCTAACCCTAACCCTAACCCTTACCCTTACCCTATCGCTAACCCTAAACCTAATCCTAACCCTAACCCTTACCCTTACCCTAACGGTAACCCTAACCTTAACCCGAACCCTAAACCTAACCATTACCCGAACCCTAACCCTTACACTTACCCTAACCCTAACCATAACTCTAACGCTAACCCTAACCCTAACAATTAACCTTACCCTAACCCTAACCCTTACCCTAACCCTAACCGTAACCCTAACCTTAAATCCTAACCCTAACCCTTCACCTAACCTTAAACGTAACCCTAACCCTAAACCTTACACTTACCCTAAGCATAACTCTAACCCTAACCCGAACCCTAACCCTAACCCTTACCCTAACCCTTACCCTTACCCTTACTCTAACCCTAACCCTAAACCTAAACCTAAACCTAACCCTAACTCTAACCTTAACCCTAACCCTAACAATTGCCCTTACCCTAACCCTAACCCTAAACTTAACACTAAACCTAACCCTAACCCTAAACCTAACCCTAACCCTTACCCTAACCCTAACCCTAAACCTAAACCTAACCATAACCCTAAGCTTAACCCTACACCTAACCCTAACCTAACCCTTACCCTAACCCTAACCTGAAACCTAAACCTAACCCTAACCCTAACCCTAACCTTAACTCTAATCCTAATCCTAACAATTGCCCTTACCCTAACCCTAACCCTAAACCTAACCCTAACCCTAACCTTAACCCTAACCCTTACCCTAACCCTATCCCTAAACCTAATCCTAACTCTAACCCTAACCCTAACCCCTAAACCTAACCCTTACACTTTCACTTATTCTAACCCTAACCCTAACACTTACCCTTACCCTAAACCCTACCCTAACCCTAACCCTAACCCTAACCCTTACCCTAACCCTAACCCTATACCTTACCCTTACCCTAACCCTAACCCTAACCCTAACCCTTACCGTAACACTAACCCTAACCCTAACCCTAACCCAAACCTAAACCTTACCCTTACCCTAAACCTAACCTTAACCCTTACCCTAAACCTAACCCTAACCCTAACACTTACCCTTACCTTAACCCTAACCCGAACCCTAACCCTTACCCTTACCCTAACGCTAACCCTAACCCTAACCCTAACACTAACCCTAACACATACCCTTACCGTAACCCTAACCCTAACCGTAACCGTAACCCTAAATCTAACCGTAACCAGAACCCTAACCCTAATCCTTTCCCTAACCCTAACCCTTACCCTAAACCTTACACTTACCCTCACCCTAACCTTAACCCTAACCTCAACCCCAACCCTAAACCTAACCCTAACCCTAACCCTTACCCTTACCCTAACCCTAAACCTAAACCTAACCTTAACCCTAACCCTAACCCTAACCCTTACACTTACCCTAACCCTAACACTAAACCTAACCCTAAACCTTGCCCATACCCTAACCCTAACCCTAACCCTAACTCTAACCCTAACCATAACCCTAACCCTAACACTTACCCTAACCCTAATCCTAACCCTTACTCTAATCCTAACCCTAACCTCAACCTTAACCCTAACCATAACCCTAACCCTAACCCTTACCTTTACCCTAAACGTAACCCTAAACCTAACCTCAACATTAACCCTAACCCTAACCTTAAACTTAACACCACCCTTACCCTTACCCTAACCCTAACCCTAAATCAAACCCTAACCATAACCTTACCCTTACCCATACCCTAACACTAAACCTAACCCTAACCCTAACCCTAACCCTTAACCTTGTCCATACCATAACCCTAACCCTAACCCTAACCCTTACACTTACCCTAACCCTAACCCTCACCCTAACACTTACCCTTACCCTAACCCTAACCCTAAACCTAACCCTAACACTAACCCTAACCCTTACCCTAACCCTAACCCTAATCCTAAGCCTAACCCTAACCCTTACCCTAACCCTGACCGTAACCCTAACCCTTACCCTTACCCTAACCCTAACCCTAAACCTAACCCTAAACCTTACCCTCACCCTAACCCTAACCTTAACCCTAACCCTAACCCTAACCCTAACCCTAACCCTGACCCTTATCCTTACCCTAACCCTAACACTAACCCTAACCCTAAACCTAACCCTAAACCTAACCCTTACCCTTACCCTAACCCTAAGCCTAACCCTAACACTAACCGTAAACCCTAAGCCTAACCCTAAACCTAACGCTAACCCTTACCCTTATCCTCACCCTAACCCTAACCCTAACCCTAACCCTTACCCTTACCCTAACCCTGAACTTAACCTTAAACCTAACCCTAAACCTAACCCTTACCTTACCCTAACCCTAACCCTAACCCTAACACTAAACCTTGCCCTTACCCTAACCATAAACCTAACCCTTACCCTAAACCTAACCCTAACCCTAACCCTTACCCTTACGTTAACCTTACCTTAACCCTAACACTTACCCTTATCCGAACGCTAAACCTAACCGTAACCCTAGCCTAAACCTAACCCTAACACATATCCTTACCAAACCCTAACCCTAACCGTAACCCCAACCCTAACCCTAACCCTAACCCTTACCTTTAGCCTAACCCTTACCCTAAACCTAACCCTAACCTTTACCCTTACCCTCACCATAACCCTAGCCTTAACCCTAACCCGAACCCTAACTCTAACCCTAACCTTAACCCTAATCCTTATCCTTACGCTAACCCTAACACTAACCCTAACCCTAAAACTAAACCTAACCCTAAACCTAACCCTTACCCTTACTCTAACCCTAACCCTAACCCTAACACTAACCGTAACCCCTAATCCTAACCTAACCCTAACCCTAACCCTTACCCTTACCCTAACCCTAAACCTAACATTAACCGTAACCCTAACCCTAACCCTTACCCTTATACTAACCCTAACCCTAACCCTAAACCTTACCCTTACCCTAAACCTAACCCTAATCCTAACCCTAAACCTAACAGTAACCTTAACCCTAACCCTAATCCTCACCCTAACCCTAACCCTTACCCTTACCCTAACCATAACCCTAACCCTACCCCTTACCCTTATCCTACCCCTAACCCTAACACTAACCCTAAACCTTAACCTAACCCTAACACTAATCCTAACCGCTAACCCTAACCCTTACCCTAACCCTAACCCTAACCCTAACACTTACCCTTACCTTAACCCTAACCCTAACTCTAACACTAACTATAACCCTAACCCTAACACTTACCATAACCCTAATCCTAACCCTTACTCTAACCCTAACCCTAACCTCTACCTTAACCCTAAACCTAACCCTAACCCTTATCCTTACCCTTACCCTAACCCTAACCCTAACCCTAACCCTTACCATAACCCTAACCTAAACCTTACCCTAACCCTAATCCAAACCCTAACCTCAAACTTAACCCTAACCCTAACCTTAAACCTTACCCTTACTCTTACTCTAACCCTAAACCTAAACCTAACCCTAGCCGTAAACCTAACACTAACCCTTACCCTAACCTTTACCCCAACCCTAAACCTAACCCTAACTCTAACCCTTACCCTAACACTTACCCTAATCCTAACCCTAACTCTAACACTTACCCTAACCCAAACCGTAACTCTAACAATAACCCTTAAACTAACCCTAACCCTAACAGTAACACTTACCATTACCCTAACCCTAACAATAACCCTAACCCTTAACCTTACCCTAACCCTAACCCTTACCCTAACCCTAAACCTTACCCCTAACCCTAACCCTTAACCTAACACTAACCCTTACCCTGACCCTCAACCTTCTCATTTCCCTAACCCTTACCTTTATTCTTACCCTAACCCTAACCCTAATCCTATCACTAACCGTAACTATAACCCTAACCCTAACACTTACCCTACCCTAACCCTAACCCTAACCCTAACCCCTAAGCCTAACCCTAACCCTCACCCTTTCCATTGTCCTAACGCTAACACTAACCCTAACCCTAACACTTACCCTTACCCTAAACCCTACCATAACCCTAACGCTAACCCTAACCCTTACCCTAAACCTAACCCTAAACCTTACCCTTACCCTTACCCTAACACTAAACCTAACCCTAACCCTAACCCTTACCCTTACCTTAACCCTAAACCTAACCCTTAGCCTTACCCTAACGCTAAAACTAAACCTAAACCTAACCCTCACCCTAACCCTTACCCTTACCCTAACCTTAAACCCAACCCTAAACCTAACCCTAACCGTAACCCAAAACCTTACCGTTACCCTAACCCTAACCTAAACCTAACCCTAACCTTAAACCTATCCTTTACCCTAACACTAACCCTAATCCTAACTCTAACCCTTACCCTTTCCCTAACCATAACCCTAACCCTAACCCTAACCCTTACCCTAAATCTAACACTAATCCTAACCCTAACCCTTACCGTTACCTTAACCCTAACCCTAACCCTAACCCTTACCCTACCCTAACCTTAACCCTAACCCTTATCCTTACCCTAACCCTAACACTAACCCTAACCCTAAACGTAACCTTAACCCTAAACCTATCCCTTACCCTTACCCTAACCCTAACCCTAACCCTAACCCTAAATCTTACCCTTACCCTAAACCTAAACCTAACCCTAACCCTAACCCTAACCCTTATCCTTACCCTAACCCTATCCCTAACTCTTACCCTTGCCCTAACGCTAACCCTAAACCTAACCCTAACACTAACCCTAACACATATCCTTACCCTAATCCTAACAGTAACCCTAACCCTAAACGTAACCCTAACCCTAACCCAACCCTTACCCTAACCCTAAACCTAATCCTAACCCTTACACTAACCGTAACCCTAACCATAACCCTTAACCTAACCCTAACCGTAACCTTAACCCTAACATTTACAATAACCCTAATCCTAACCCTTACTCTAACCCTAACCCTAACCTTAACCTTAACCCTAACCCTAACCCTAACCCTTACCCTTACCCTAAAAATAACCCTAACACTAACCCTAAACCTAACCCTAACGCTTACCTAAACCTAACCCTTACCCTTACCCTAACCCTAACCCGAACACTAACATCAAAATTAACCCTAACCCTAACCCAAAACCTAAACCTTACCCTTACACGAACCCTAACTCTTACCCTTACCCTGACCCTAACCCTAACCCTAACCCCTAACCCTAAAACTAACCCTAACCGAAACCCTAACCCTTACCCTTACCCTAATCCTAACCCTAACCCTAACCCTAACAGTTACCCTAACCCTAATCCTAACACTTACCCTTACCCTAACCGTAACCCTAACCTTAACCCCAACCCTAAACCTAACCTTAACCATAACCGTAACCCTAACCCTCACCCTTACCCTAACCCTTACTCTTATCCTAACCATTACCCTAACCCTAACCATAAACGTAACCCTATACCTAAACCTAACTCTAACCCTAAACCTAACCCTAACACTTACCCTTACCCTCACCCTAACCCTAACCCTAACCCTAACCCTAACCCTTATCCTTACCCTAACCCTATCCCTAACTCTTACCCTCACCCTAATGCTAACCCTAACCCTAACCCTTACCTAACCCTAACCCGAACACTAACCTCAACATTAACCCTAACCCTAACCCCAAACCTAAACCTTACCTTTACCCGAACCCTAACCCTTACCCTTACACTTACCCTAACCCTAACCCCTAACCCTAAAACTAACCCTAACCGAAACCCTAACCCTTACCTTACCCTAATCCTAAGCCTAACCCTAGCCCTAACAGTTACCCTAACCCTAATCCTAACACTTACCCTTACCCTAACCATAACCCTAACCTTAACCCCAACCCTAAACCTAACCTTAACCATAACCGTAACCCTAACCCTCACCCTTACCCTAACCCTTACTCTTATCCTAACCCTTACCCTAACCCTAACCCTAAACGTAACCCTATACCTAAACCTAACTCTAACCCTAAACCTAACCCTAACACTTACCCTTACCCTCACCCTAACCCTAACCGTAACCCTAACCCTAACCCTAACCCTTACCCTTATCCTAACCCTAACCCTAACCCTAACCCTAACCCTAACACTTACTCTTACCCTAACCCCTACCCTAACCCTAACGCTAACCCTAACCTTACCCTAACCCTATCCCTACCCCTAACCCTAAACCTAACCTTAACCCTAACCCTAACCCTAAATTTTACCCTTAACCTAACGCTAACCATAACCCTAACCCTAACCCTTACCCTAACACATATCCTTACCCTAACCCTAAACCTAACAGTAACCCTAACTCTAACCGTAACACTAACGCTAACACTAACCCTAACCACTAACCCTAACCCTTACTCTAACCCTACTCTAACCCTAACCTCAACCTTAAACCCAACCCTAACCCTAAACCTAACCCTTACCCTTACCCTAACCCTAACCCTAAACCTAATCCTAACCCTAACCCTAACACTTACCCTTAACCTAACCCTCACCCTAAACCTAACCCTAACCCTAACCCTAATCCTAACCCCTAACCCTAAAGCTAACCCTAACCCTAACCCTAAAGCCTAAGCCTAAGCCTAACCCTAACTCTAACCCTTACCCTTATCCTAAGCCTAACCCTAAACCTAACACTTACCCTTATTTTAAACCCTTCCCTAAACCTAATGCTAGCACTAACCCTTACCCTAACCCTAAACCTAAACCATACCCTTACCTTTACTCTAACACTAAACCTAACCTTAACCCTAACCCTAACCCTAACACATATCCTTACCATAACCCTAACCCTAACAGTAACCCTTACCCTAAACCTAACCCTAACCCTAACCCTTACCCTTACCCTCACCCTAACCCTAACCGTAACCCTAACCCTAACCCTAACACATATCCTTACCCTAACACTAACCCTAACAGTAACCCTAACTCTACCCATAACCCTAACCCTAATCCTAACCCCTAACCCTAAAACTAACCCTAACCCTAACCCTAACGCCTAAGCCTAAGCATAACCCTAACCCTAACCCTTACCCTTATCCTAAGCCTAACCCTAATCCTAACACTTAGCCTTATTTTAAACCCTTCCCTTAACCTAAAGCTACCACTAACCCTTACCCTAACCCTAACCCTAAACCTTACCCTTACCTTTACTCTAACACTAAACCTAACCTTAACCCTAACCCTAACCCTAACCCTAACCCTAACACATATCCTTACCATAACCCTAACCCTAACAGTAACCCTAACCCGAATTCTAACGCTAACCCTAACCCTTAAACTTACCCTAACCATAACCCTAAACCTAACCCTAACCCTAAAACTAATCCTAACCCTAACCCTTAACCTAACCCTAACGCTAACCCTAACCCTAACCCTAACCATAAACCTAATCCTAACCCTAACCCTAACCCTTATCCTAACCCTCACCCTTAACCTAACGCTAACACTAACCCTAACCACTAACCCTAACCCTTACCCTAAACCTAACCCTAACCCTAACCCTTACCCTTACCCTAATCCTAACCCTAACTCTAACCCTAACCTCAACCCTAACCTTAACCCTAACCCTTACCGTTACCCTACCCCTAACCCTAACCCTAACCCTAAACCTAACCCTTACCCTAACCCTAACCCTTACCCTACCCCTAACCCTAACCCTTAACCTTACCCTAATCCTAACCCTAACTCTCACCCTAAACATAACCCAAACCCTAACACTTACCCTAACCCTAATCCTAACCCTTACTCTATCCCTAACCTCAACCTTAAACTTAACCCTAACCCTGAACCTAACACTAACCCTTACCCTTACCCTAACCCTAACCCTAACCCTAACCCTTACCCTAACCCTAACCCTTACCTTAACCCTACCCTAACCCTAACCTCAACCTTAACCCTAAACCTAATCCTAACCATAACCCTAACCCTTACCCTTACCCTAACCCTCACCCTAAACTTAAACTTAACCCTAACCCTAACCCCTAACCCTAAAAGTAACCCCAACCCTAACCCTAACGCCTAAGCCTAAGCCTAAGCCTAAACCTAACCCTTACCCTTATCCTAAACCTAACCCTAACCCTAACACTTACCCTTACCTTAAACCCTGCCCTAACCCTAACGCTAACCCTAAACCTTACCCTAACCCTAACCCTAAACCTTACCCTTACCCTTACTCTAACCCTAAACCTAACCTTAACCCTAACTTTAAACCCTAACCCTAACCATAACCCTAACCCTAAACCTAACCCTAACACTAACCCTAACCCTAACCCTAAAACTAACCCTAACTCTAACCCTAACCCCTAAGCTTCACCCTAACCCTTACCCTTATTTTAACCCGAACCCTAACCCTAACACTTACACTTACCTTAAACCCTACTCTAACCCTAACGTGAACCCTAACCCTTGCACTAACCCTAACCCTAAACCTTCCCCTTACCCTTACCCTAACACTAAACCTAACCTTAACCCTAACCCTAACCCTAACCCTAACCCTAACACATATCCTTACCCTAACCCTAACAGTAACCCTAACCCTAACCGAAACCCTAACCCTAACCCTAACCCTTACACTTACCCTTACCCTAACACTAACCCTAACCCTAACGCTAACCCTAACACATATCCTTACCCTAACCCTAACCCTATAAATAACCCTAACCCTAACCGTAACCCTACACTAACCCTAACCCTTACCCTTACCGTAACCATAACCCTAATCCTAACCTTAACCCTAACCCTTATCATAACCCTAATCCTAACCCTAACCCTTAACCTAACCCTAACCCTAACCCTAACCCTAACCCTTACCCTTACCCTAATCGTAACCCTAACTCTAACCCTAACCATAAGCCTAACCCTAACACTTACCCTAACCCTAATCCTAACCATTACTCTAACCCTAACCTCAACCTTAACCCTAACCCTAACCCTAACCCTAACCCTTACCCTTACCCTAAACCTAACCCTAACCCTAACCCTAACCCTTACCCTAACCCTAAACCTTACCCTAAACCTAACCCTAACCCTAACCTCCAATTTAACCCTAACCCTAAACCTAAACCTAACCCTTACCCTTACCCTAATCCTAACCCTAAACCTAATCCCAACCCTAACCCTTACCCTTACCCTAACCCTAACCCTAACCCTAACCCTAACCATAACCCTAACCCTTACCCTCACCCTCACCCTAACCCTAACTTTAACCCTAATCTTTATCCTTACCCTAATCCTAACACTAACCCTAACACTAAGCCTAACCCTGACCCTAAACCTAACCCTTACCCTTACCCTAACCCTATTCCTAAACCTAACCCTAACACTTACCCTTACCCTAACTCTAACCCTAAAACTAACCCTATACCTAACCCTAAGTCTAGCCCTAAATCTAACCCTAACCCTTACCCTTACCCTCACACTAACCCTAACTGTAATGCTAACCCTAACCCTAACCCTAACCCTAACCTTTACCCTTATCTTAACCCTAACCCTAACCCTAACCCTAACACTTACCCTTACCTTAAACCCTACCCTAACCCTAACACTAACCCTAACCTTACCCTAACCCTAATTCTAAACCTAACCTTAACCCTAACCCTAACCCTAACTTTTACCCTTACCCTAATGCTAACCCTAAACCTAACCCTAACCCTAACACATATCCTTACCCTAATCCTAACCCTATCAGTAACCCTAACACTAACCGTAACCGTAACCCTTACCCTAACCCTTACCCTTACCCTAACCCTTACCCTAATCCTAACCCTAACCCTAACCCTTATCCTAACCCTAACCCAAACTCTAACCCTTAAGCTAACCCTAACCCTAACACTAAACACAAACCCTAACCTTTACCCTAACCCTAATCCTAACCCTAACCCTTACCCTTACCCTAATCCTAACATTAACTCTAACCCTAAACATAACCCTAACCCTAACACTTACCCTAACCCTAATCCTAACCCTTACTCTAACCCTAACCTCAACCTTAACCCTAACCCTAACCCTACCACTAAACCTAAACTTACGCTTACCCTAAACCTAAACCTAACCCTAACCCTAACCCTAACCCTAACCCTAACCTTACCCTGACCCTAACCCTAACCCTAATCCTAACCCTAAACCTTACACTTACCCTAACCCTAACCCTAACGCTTACCGTAAACCTAACCCTAACCCTAACCCTTACCCTTACTCTTACCTTAACCCTAACTCTAACCCTAACACTTACCCTGACCCTAACGCAAACCCTAACCCTAAACCTAACCCTAAACTTAACCATAACGCATATCCTTACCCTAACCCTAACCCTAACCGTAACCCTAACTCTAACCCTAACCCTAACCCTAACTTTACCCTTATCCTAACCCTAACCCTAACCCTAACCCTAAACCTAACCTTTACCATAACACTAACCCTTACCCTTACCCTAAACCTAACCCTAAACCTAACACTAAACCTAACCCTAATACTTACCCTTACCATAACCCCTACTCTAACCCTAACGATAACCCTAACCTTACCTTAACCCTACCCATACCCCTAACCCTAACGCTTACCCTTACCCTAATCCTAAACCTAACCTTGACCCTAACCCTAACAATAAACTTTACCCTTACCCTAACCCTAACCCTAACCCAAACCCTAACCCTTACCCTAACCCTAACCCTAACCCTAACCATAACACTAACACTAACCACTAACCCTAACTCTTACACTAACCCCTACACTAACCCCCAACCCTAACCGAACCCTAACCCTTACCCTTAACCTAAAGCTAACACTAACCCTAACGCTAACCCTAACCCTTCCCCTAACCCTATCCCTAAGCCTAACCTTAACCCCAATCCTAAACCTAACCCTAACCGTAACCCTAACTCTTACCCTTACCCTAACCCTAAACCTAACCCTAACCCTAACCCTAACCCTAACCTTAACCATAACCGTAACCCTAACCCTCACCCTTACCCTAACCCTTACTCTTATCCTAACCCTTACCCTAACCCTAAACCTAACCCTATACCTAACCATAACTCTAGCCCTAAACCTAACCCTAACCCTTACCCTTACCCTCACCGTAACCCTAACCGTAACCCTAACCCTAACCCTAAACCTAACCTTAACCCTTACCCTTATCCTAACCCTAACCCTAACCGTAACCCTAACACTTACCCTTAACCTAACCCCTACCCTAACCCTAACCCTAACCCTAACCTTACCCTAACCCTAACCCTAACCCTAACCCTAACCCTAACCCTTACCCTAACCCTAACCCTAACCCTAACCCTAACTCTAACCTTATCCTAACACTAACCCTAACCCTTAACCTAACGCTAACACTAACCCTAACCACTAACCCTCACCCTTACCCTAACCCTAAACCTAAAAATTACCCTTACCCTAATCCTAACCCTAACCCTAACCCTAACCCTTACCCTAACCCTAACCTCCACCATAACCATAACCCTAACACTAACAGTTACCCTAACCCTAATCCTAACCCTTACTCTAACCCTAACCTCAACCTTAACCGTAACAACTACCCTAACCCTAACGCTAACCCTAACCTTACCCTAACCCTACCCTAACCCTAACCTCAACCTTAACCCTAACCCTAACCCAAAACCTAACCCTTATTCTTACCCTAACCTTAACTCTAAACCTAATCCTAACCCTAACCCTAATCCTTACCCTAACCCTAACCCTAACCCTAAACCTAACCCTAACCCTAACGCTAACCCCTAACTCTAAAACTAACCCTAACCCTAACCCTAATGCCTAAGCCTAACCCTAACCCTAACCCTAAACCTAAACCTTATCCTTATGCTAAACCTAACCCCAACCCTAAAACATACCCTTACATTAAACCCTGCCCTAACCCTAACCCTAACCCTTACCCTAACCCTAACCCTAAAACTTACCCTTACACTTACCCTAACACTAAACCTAACCTTAAACCTAACCCTATCCCTAATCCTAACACATATCCTTAACCTAACCCTAACCCTAACAGTAACCCTAACCCTAACCGTAACCCTAACCCTAAACCTAACCTTTACCCTTACCCTAACCCTAACCCTAACCCTAACCCTAACCTTAACACATATCCTTACCCTAACCCTAACCCTAACAGTAACCCTAACTCTAACCGTAACCCTAACCCTAACCCTTACCCTTACCCTTACCAGAACCCTAATCCTAACCCTAACCCTAACCCTTATCCTAACCCTAACACTTACCCTAAGCCTAACCCTAAACCTAACCCTTACACTTACCCAAATCCTAACCCTAACTCTACCCCTAACCATAACCCTAAGCCTAACACTTACCCTAACCCTAATTCTAACCCTTACTCTAACGCTAACCTCAACCATAAACTTAACCCTAACCCTAACCCTAACCCTTATCCCTACCCTAAACCTAACCCTAACCCTAACCCTAACCCTTACCCTAACCCTAACACTTACCCTAAGCCTAACCCTAAACCTAACACTTACCATTACCCTAACCCTAACCCTAACCCTAAACCTAACCCTAACCCTAACCCTAAACTTTACCCTTACTCTAAACCTAACCCTAAACCTAACCCTAAACCTAACCCCTAATCCTAAAACTAACCCTAACCCTAACACTTACCCTTACCCTAACACTAACCGTAAACCTAACCCTATACTTAACCCTAACCCTAAGCCTAACACTTACCCTTACCTTAAACCCTGCCTTAACCTTAACGCTAACCCGAACACTTACCCTAACCCTAACACTAAATCTAAACTTAACCCTAACCCTAACCCTAACCCTTACCCTTATCCTAAACCTAACCATAACCCTAACCCTAAACCTTACCCTTACACTAAACCTAACCCTAACCCTTACACTATACCTAACCCTAACCCTAACCCTTACCCTTACCTTAACCTTAACCCTAACACTAACCCTTACCCTTACCTGAACGTTAACACTAAGCCTAACGCTAACCCTAACCGCTAAGCCTAACCTTAACCCCAACCCTAAACCTAACCCTAACCCTAACCCTAACTCTTACCCTTACCCTAACCCTAAACCTAACCCTAACCCTAACCCTAACCCTAAACCTAACCAATCCATAACCGTAACCCTAACCCTCACCCTTACCCTAACCCTTACTCTTATACTAACCCTTACCCTAGCCCTAAACCTAAACCTAACCCTATACCTAACCCTAACTCTAGCCCTAAACCTAACCCTAACCCTTATCCTTACCCTCACCCTAACCCTAACACTAACCCTAACCCTTACCCTTACCCTTACCTTAACCCTAACTCTAACCCTAACACTTACCCTGATCCTAACGCAAACCCTAACCCTAAACCTAACCCTAAACCTAACCATAACACATATCCTTACCCTAACCCTAACCCTAACCGTACCCTAACTCTAACCCTAACCCTAACCCTAACTTTACCCTTACCCTAACCCTAACCCTAAACTTAACCCCAGCCCTAAACCTAACCTTTACCATAACCCTAACCCTTACCCTTACCCTAAACCTAACCCTAAACATAACACTAATCCTAACCCTAATACTTACCCTTACCATAACCCCTACCCTAACCCTAACGATAACCCTAACCTTACCTTAACCCTACCCCTACCCCTAACCCTAATGCTTACCCTTATCCTAACCCTAAACCTAACCTTGACCCTAACCCTAACCCTAAACTTTACCCTTACCCTAACCCTAACCCTAACCCTAACCCAGACCCTAACCCTTACCCTAACCCTAACCCTAACAATAACCATAACACTAACACTAACCACTAACACTAACCCTTACACTAACCCCTACACTAACCCCTAACCCTAACCCGAACCCTAACCCTTACCCTTAACCTAAAGCTAACACTAACCCTAACGCTAACCTTAACCCTTCTCTTTACCCTGACCCTTCCCCTTACCCTATCCCTAAGCCTAACCTTAACCCCAATCCTAAACCTAACCCTAACCGTAACCCTAACTCTTACCCTTACCCTAACCCTAAACCTAACCCTAACCCTAACCCTAACCCTAACCTTAACCATAACCGTAACCCTAACCCTCACCCTTACCCTAACCCTTACTCTTAACCTAACCCCTACCCTAACCCTAATGCTAACCCTAACCTTACCCTAACCCTAACACTAAACATAACCATAATCCTTACCCTTACCCTAATGCTAAATCTAACCTTAACCCTAACCCTAACCCTAACCCTAAATTTTACCCTTACCCTTACGCTAACCCTAACTCTAACCCTAACACTTACCCTGACCCTAACGCTAACCCTAACCCTAACCCTAACCCTAAACTTAACCCTAACACATATCCCTACCCTAACCCTAACCCTAACCGTAACCCTAACTCTAACCCTAACCCCAGCCCTAAACCTAACCCTTACCATAACCCTAACCCTTACCTTTATCCTAAACCTAACCCTAAACCTAACCCTAACCCTAACCCTAATACTTACCCTTTCCATAACCCCTACACTAACCCTAACGCTAACCCTAACCTTACCCTAAACCTAACCCTACCCCTAACCCTAACGCATACCCTTACCCTAACACTAAACCTAACCTTCACCCTAACCCTAACCCTAACCCTTACCCTTACCCTAATCCTAACCCTAACCCTAAACCTAACCTTGACCCTAACCCTAACCCTAACCCTTACCCTAACGCTAACCCTAACCTTAAACCTAACCCTAACACATATCCTTACCGTAACCCTAACCTAACAGTAACCCTAACCCTAACCGTAACCGTAACCCTAACACTAACCCTAACCCTTACCCTTACCCTAAACCTAACCCTAACCCTAACCCTAACACTTAACCTAAACCTAACCCTAACGCTAACCCTTACCCTTACCTTAACCCTAACCCTAACCGTAACCCTTACCTTACCATAATGCTAACACTAACCCTAACCCTAAACCTAACCCTTACACTTACCATAACCCTAACCCTAAACCTAACAGTTACCCTTACCCTAATCCTAACCCTAAACCTTACCTTAAACCTAACCATAACCCTAACCCTAACCTTAACACTAACCCTAACCCCTAACCCTAACCCTTAACCTAACACTAACCCTAACCCTAAGCCTAAAGCTTACCCTTACCCTAACCTAAACCTAACCCTAACCGTAACCCCAAACCTTACCGTTACCCTAACCCTAACCTAAACCTAACCCTAACCCTAAACCTAACCTTTACCCTAACACTAACCCTAATCCTAACTCTAACCCTTACCCTTTCCCTAACCCTAACCCTAACCCTAACCCTAACCCTTACCCTAAATCTAACACTAATCCTAACCCTAACCCTTACCGTTACCTTAACCCTAACCCTAACCCTAACCCTAAGCCTAACCTAACCTTAACCCTAACCCTTATCCTTACCCTAACCCTAACACTAACCCTAACCCTAAACGTAACCTTAACCCTAAACCTATCCCTTACCCTTACCCTAACCCTAACCCTAACCCTAAACCTTACCCTTACCCTAAACCTAAACCTAACCCTAACCCTAACCCTAACCGTAACCCTTATCCTTACCCTAACCCTATCCCTAACTCTTACCCTTGCCCTAACGCTAACCCTAAACAAAATCCTAACACTAACCCTAACACATATCCTTACCCTAATCCTAACAGTAACCCTAACCCTAAACGTAACCCTAACCCTAACCCTAACCCTTACCCTAACCATAACCCTAATCCTAACCCTTACACTAACCCTAACCCTAACCCTAACCCTTAACCTAACCCTAACCATAACCTTAACCCTAACACTTACCCTAACACTAATCCTAACCCTTACTCTAACCCTAACCCTAACCTTAACCTTAACCCTAACCCTTACCCTAACACTTACCCTTACCCTAAACGTAACCCTAACACTAACCCTAACCCTAACCCTAACCCTTACCTAACCCTAACCCTTACCCTAACCCTAACCCGAACACTAACCTCAAAATTAACCCTAACCCTAACCCCAAACCTAAACCTTACCCTTACCCGAACCCTAACCCTTACCCTTACCCTTACCCTAACCCTAACCCTAACCCCTAACCCTAAAACTAACCCTAACCGAAACCCTAACCCTTACCCTTACCCTAATCCTAACCCTAACCCTAACCCTAACAGTTACCCTAACCCTAATCCTAACACTTACCCTTACCCTAACCGTAACCCTAAGCTTAACCCCAACCCTAAACCTAACCTTAACCATAAACGTAACCCTAACCCTCACCCTTACCCTAACCCTTACTCTTATGCTAACCATTACCCTAACCCTAACCCTAAACGTAACCCTATACCTAAACCTAACTGTAACCCTAAACCTAACCCTAACACTTACCCTTACCCTCACCCTAACCCTAACCCTAACCCTAACCCTAACCCTTATCCTTACCGTAACCCTATCCCTAACTCTTACACTTACCCTAACGCTAACCCTAACCCTAACCCTTACCCTTACCCTAACCCTAACCCGAACACTAACCTCAACATTAACCCTAACCCAACCCCAAACCTAAATCTTACCCTTACCCGAACCCTAACCCTTACCCTTACCCTTACCCTAACCCTAATCCCTAACCCTAAAACTAACCCTAACCGAAACCCTAACCCTTACCTTACCGTAATCCTAAGCCTAACCCTAACCCTAACAGTTACCCTAACCCTAATCCTAACACTTACCCTTACCCTAACCATAACCCTAAACTTAACCCCAACCCTAACCCTAACCTTAACCATAACCGTAACCCTAACCCTCACCCTTACCCTAACCCTTACTCTTATCCTAACCCTTACCCTAACCCTAACCCTAAACGTAACCCTATACCTAAACCTAACTCTAACCCTAAACCTAACCCTAACACTTACCCTTACCCTCACCCTAACCCTAACCGTAACCCTAACGCTAACCCTAACCCTTACCCTTATCCTAACCCTAACCCTAACCCTAACCCTCACCCTAACACTTACACTTACCCTAACCCCTACCCTAAGCCTAACGCTAACCCTAACCTTACCCTAACCCTAACCCTAACCCTAACCCTAAACCTAACCTTAACCCTAAACCTAACCCTAAATTTTACCCTTAACCTAACGCTAACCATAACCCTAACCCTAACCCTTACCCTAACACATATCCTTAGCCTAACCCTAACCCTAACAGTAACCCTAACTCTAACCGTATCCCTAACGCTAACACTAACCCTAACCTCTAACCCTAACCCTTACTCTAACCCTACTCTAACCCTAACCTCAACCTTAAACCCAACCCTAACCCTAAACCTAACCCTTACCCTTACCCTAACCCTAACCCTAAACCTAATCCTAACCCTAACCCTAACACTTACCCTTAACCTAACCCTCACCCTAAACCTAACCCTAACCCTAACCCTAATCCTAACCCCTAACCCTAAAGCTAATCCTAACCCTAACCCTAAAGCCTAAGCCTAAGCCTAACCCTAACTCTAACCCTTACCCTTATCCTAAGCCTAACCCTAAACCTAACACTTACCCTTATTTTAAACCCTTCCCTAAACCTAATGCTAGCACTAACCCTTACCCTAACCCTAAACCTAAACCTTACCCTTACCTTTACTCTAACACTAAACCTAACCTTAACCCTAATCCTAACCCTAACACATATCCTTACCATAACCCTAACCCTAACAGTAACCCTTACCCTAAACCTAACCCTAACCCTAACCCTTACCCTTACCCTCACCCTAACCCTAACCGTAACCCTAACCCTAACCCTAACCCTAACACATATCCTTACCCTAACACTAACCCTAACAGTAACCCTAACTCTACCCGTAACCCTAACCCTAATCCTAACCCCTAACCCTAAAACTAACCCTAACCCTAACCCTAACGCCTAAGCCTAAGCATAACCCTAACCCTAACCCTAACCCTTACCCTTATCCTAAGCCTAACCCTAATCCTAACACTTAGCCTTATTTTAAACCCTTCCCTTAACCTAAAGCTAGTACTAACCCTTACCCTAACCCTATCCCTAAACCTTACCCTTACCTTTACTCTAACACTAAACCTAACCTTAACCCTAACCCTAACCCTAACCCTAACACATATCCTTACCATAACCCTAACCCTAACAGTAACCCTAACCCTAATTCTAACCCTAACCCTAACCCTTAAACTTACCCTAACCCTAACCCTAAACCTAACCCTAACCCTAAACCTAATCCTAACCCTAACCCTTAACCTAACCCTAACGCTAACCCTAACCCTAACCATAACCATAAACCTAATCCTAACCCTAACCCTAACCCTTATCCTAACCCTCACCCTTAACCTAACGCTAACACTAACCCTAACCCTAACCCTAACCCTTACCCTAAACCTAACCCTAACCCTAACCCTTACCCTTACCCTAATCCTAACCCTAACTCTAACCCTAACCTCAACCCTAACCTTAACCCTAACCCTTACCGTTACCCTACCCCTAACCTTAACCCTAACCCTAAAACTAACCCTAAACCTAACCCTTAACCTTACCCTAACCCTAACCCTAACCCTAACACTAACCGTAACCCCTAAGCCTAACCCTAAACCTAATGCTAACCCTTACCCTTATCCTCACCCTAACCCTAACCCTAACCCTAACCCTTACCCTTACCTAACCCTGAACTTAACCTTAAACCTAACCCTAACCCTAACCCTTACCTTACCCTAACCCTAACCCTAACCCTAACACTAAACCTTGCCCTTACCCTAACCATAAACCTAACCCTTACCCTAAACCTAACCCTAACCCTAACCCTAACCCTTACCCTTACGTTAACCCTAACCTTAACCCTAACACTTACCCTTATCCGAATGCTAACATTAACCGTAACCCTAGCCTAAACCTAACCCTAACACATATCCTTACCAAACCCTAACCCTAACCGTAACCCCAACCCTAACCCTAACCCTAACCCTAACACTTACCCTAATCCTAAGCCTAACCCTAAACCTAACCCTTAACCTTACCCTAACCCTAACACTAAACCTAACCCGAACCCTAACCCAAAATTTAACCCTTACCCCTACCCTAACCCTACCCTAAACCTAACCCTAACCCTTACCTTTAGCCTTACCCTAACCCTAAACCTAACCCTAACCTTTACCCTTACCCTCACCATAACCCTAGCCTTAACCCTAAACCGAACCCTAACCCTTACCCTAACCTTAACCCTAATCCTTATCCTTACGCTAACCCTAACACTAACCCTAACCCTAAAACTAAACCTAACCCTAAACCTAACCCTTACCCTTACTCTAACCGTAACCCCTAAGCCTAACCTAACCCTAACCCTAACCCTTACCCTAACCCTAAACCTAACATTAACCGTAACCCTAACCCTAACCCTTACCCTTATACTAACCCTAACCCTAACCCTAAACCTTACCCTTACCCTAAACCTAACCCTAATCCTAACCCTAACCCTAACAGTAAAGCTAACCCTAACCCTAATCCTCACCCTACCCCTAACCCTTACCCTTACCCTAACCATAACCCTAACCCTACCCCTTACCCTTATCCTAACCCTAACCCTAACACTAACCCTAAACCTTAACCTAACCCTAACACTAATCCTAACCGCTAACCCTAACCCTTACCCTAACCCTAACCCTAACCCTAACACTTACCCTTACCCTAACCCTAACCCTAACTCTAACACTAACTATAACCCTAACCCTAACACTTACCATAACCCTAATCCTAACCCTTACTCTAACCCTAACCCTAACCTCTACCTTAACCCTAAACCTAACCCTAACCCTTACCCTTACCCTTACCCTAACCCTAACCCTAACCCTAACCCTTACCCTAACCCTAACCCTAAACCTTACCCTAACCCTAATCCAAACCCTAACCTCAAACTTAACCCTAACCCTAACCTTAAACTTACCCTTACTCTTACGCTAACCCTAAACCTAAAACTAACCCTAGCCGTAAACCTAACACTAACCCTTACCCTAACCTTTACCCCAACCCTAAACCTAACCCTAACTCTAACCCTTACCCTAACACTTACCCTAATCCTAACCCTAACTCTAACACTTACCCTAACCCAAACCGTAACTCTAACAATAACCCTTAAACTAACCCTAACCCTAACAGTAACACTTACCCTTACCCTAACCCTAACAATAACCCTAAGCCTTAACCTTACCCTAACCCTAACCCTTACCCTAACCCTAACCCTAACCCCTAACCCTAACCCTTAACCTAACACTAACCCTAACCCTGACCCTCAACCTTCCCCTTTCCCTAACCCTTACCTTTATCCTTACCCTAACCCTAACCCTAATCCTATCACTAACCGTAACTATAACCCTAACCCTAACACTTACCTACCCTAACCCTAACTCTAACCCTAACCCCTAAGCCTAACACTAACCCTCACCCTTTTCCTTGTCCTAACGCTAACACTAACCCTAACCCTAACACTTACCCTTACCCTAAACCCTACCATAACCCTAACGCTAACCCTAACCCTTACCCTAAACCTAACCCTAAACCTTACCCTTACCCTTACCCTAACACTAAACCTAACCCTAACCCTAACCCTTACCCTTACCTTAACCCTAAACCTAACCCTTAGCCTTACCCTAACGCTAAAACTAAACCTAAACCTAACCCTCACCCTAACCCTTACCCTTACCCTAACCTTAAACCCAACCCTAAACCTAACCCTAACCGTAACCCAAAACCTTACCGTTACCCTAACCCTAACCTAAACCTAACCCTAACCCTAAACCTAACCTTTACCCTAACACTAACCCTAATCCTAACTCTAACCCTTACCCTTTCCCTAACCATAACCCTAACACTAACCCTAACCCTTACCCTAAATCTAACACTAATCCTAACCCTAACCCTTACCGTTACCTTAACCCTAACCCTAACCCTAACCCTTACCCTACCCTAACCTTAACCCTAACCCTTATCCTTACCCTAACCCTAACACTAACCCTAACCCTAAACGTAACCTTAACCCTAAACCTATCCCTTACCCTTACCCTAACCCTAACCCTAACCCTAAACCTTATCCTTACCCTAAACCTAAACCTAACCCTAACCCTAACCCTAACCCTTATCCTTACCCTAACCCTATCCCTAACTCTTACCCTTGCCCTAACGCTAACCCTAAACCTAACCCTAACACTAACCCTAACACATATCCTTACCCTAAACCTAACAGTAACCCTAACCCTAATCCTAACCATTACACTAACACTAACCCTAACCATAACCCTTAACCTAACCCTAACCATAACCTTAACCCTAACATTTACCCTAACCCTAATCCTAACCCTTACTCTAACCCTAACCCTAACCTTAACCTTAACCCTAACCCTAACCCTAACCCTTACCCTTACCCTAAACATAACCCTAACACTAACCCTAAACCTAACCCTAACGCTTACCTAACCCTAACCCTTACCCTAACCCTAACCCGAACACTAACCTCAAAATTAACCCTAACCCTAACCCCAAACCTAAACCTTACCCTTACACGAACCCTAACTCTTACCCTTACCCTTACCCTAACCCTAACCCTAACCCCTAACCCTAAAACTAACCCTAACCGAAACCCTAACCCTTACCCTTACCCTAATCCTAACCCTAACCCTAACCCTAACAGTTACCCTAACCCTAATCCTAACACTTACCCTTACCCTAACCGTAACCCTAACCTTAACCCCATCCCTAAACCTAACCTTAACCATAACCGTAACCCTAACCCTCACCCTTACCCTAACCCTTACTCTTATGCTAACCATTACCCTAACCCTAACCCTAAACGTAACCCTATACCTAAACCTAACTCTAACCCTAAACCTAACCCTAACACTTACCCTTACCCTCACCCTAACCCTAACCCTAACCCTAACCCTTATCCTTACCCTAACCCTATCCCTAAATCTTACCCTTACCCTAACGCTAACCCTAACCCTAACCCTTACCTAACCCTAACCCTTACCCTAACCCTAACCCGAACACTAACCTCAACATTAACCCTAACCCTAACCCCAAACCTAAACCTTACCCTTATCCGAACCCTAACCCTTACCCTTACCCTTACCCTAACCCTAACCCCTAACCCTAAAACTAACCCTAACCGAAACCCTAACCCTTACCTTACCCTAATCCTAAGCCTAACCCTAACCCTAACAGTTACCCTAACCCTAATCCTAACACTTACCCTTACCCTAACCATAACCCTAACCTTAACCCCAACCCTAAACCTAACCTTAACCATAACCGTAACCCTAACCCTCACCCTTACCCTAACCCTTACTCTTATCCTAACCCTTACCCTAACCCTAACCCTAAACGTAACCCTATACCTAAACCTAACTCTAACCGTAAACCTAACCCTAACACTTACCCTTACCCTCACCCTAACCCTAACCGTAACCCTAACCCTAACCCTAACCCTAACCCTTACCCTTATCCTAACCCTAACCCTAACCCTAACCCTAACACTTACACTTACCCTAACCCCTACCCTAACCCTAACACTAACCCTAACCTTACCCTAACCCTAACCCTAACCCTAACCCTAAACCTAAACTTAACCCTAACCCTAACCCTAAATTTTACCCTTAACCTAACGCTAACCATAACCCTAACCCTAACCCTTACCCTAACACATATCCTTACCCTAACCCTAAACCTAACAGTAACCCTAACTCTAACCGTAACCCTAACGCTAACACTAACCCTAACCACTAACCCTAACCCTTACTCTAACCCTACTCTAACCCTAACCTCAACCTTAACCCCAACCCTAACCCTAAACCTAACCCTTACCCTTACCCTAACCCTAACCCTAAACCTAATCCTAACCCTAACCCTAACACTTACCCTTAACCTAACCCTCACCCTAAACCTAACCCTAACCCTAACCCTAATCCTAACCCCTAAACCTAAAGCTAACCCTAACCCTAACCCTAAAGCCTAAGCCTAAGCCTAACCCTAACTCTAACCCTTACCCTTATCCTAAGCCTAACCCTAAACCTAACACTTACCCTTATTTTAAACCCTTCCCTAAACCTAATGCTAGCACTAACCATTACCCTAACCCTAAACCTAAACCTTACCCTTACCTTTACTCTAACACTAAACCTAACCTTAACCCTAATCCTAACCCTAACACATATCCTTACCATAACCCTAACCCTAACAGTAACCCTTACCCTAATCCTAACCCTTACTCTAACCCTAACCTTACCCTGACCCTAACCCTAACCCTAACCCTAACCCTAAACCTTACACTTACCCTAACCCTAACCCTAACGCTTACCCTAAACCTAACCCTAAC
Source organism: Megascapheus bottae (assembly GCA_024803745.1). Taxonomy (NCBI): domain Eukaryota; kingdom Metazoa; phylum Chordata; class Mammalia; order Rodentia; family Geomyidae; genus Megascapheus; species Megascapheus bottae. Next base: position 350,054 of record JANJXV010000058.1, on the reverse strand, counting down.
CCTAACCCTAACCCTTACCCTTACCCTTACCTTAACCCTAACTCTAACCCTAACACTTACCCTGACCCTAACGCAAACCCTAACCCTAAACCTAACCCTAAACCTAACCATAACACATATCCTTACCCTAACCCTAACCCTAAACGTAACCCTAACTCTAACCCTAACCCTAACCCTAACTTTACCCTTACCCTAACCCTAACCCTAAACTTAACCCCAGCCCTAAACCTAACCTTTACCATAACCCTAACCCTTACCCTTACCCTAAACCTAACCCTAAACCTAACACTAAACCTAACCCTAATACTTACCCTTACCATAACCCCTACCCTAACCCTAACGATAACCCTAACCTTACCTTAACCCTACCCCTACCCCCAACCCGAATGCTTACCCTTACCCTAACCCTAAACCTAACCTTGACCCTAACCCTAACCCTAAACTTTACCCTAACCCTGACCCTAACCCTAACCCAAACCCTAACCCTTACCCTAACCCTAACCCTAACCCTAACCCTAACACTAAACATAAACATAACCCTTACCCTTACCCTAATGCTAAATCTAACCTTAACCCTAACCCTAACCCTAACTCTAAATTTTACCCTTACCCTTAGGCTAACCCTAACTCTAACCTTAACACTTACCCTGACCCTAACGCTAACCCTAACCCTAACCCTAACCCTAAACTTAACCCTAACACATATCCCTACCCTAACCCTAACCCTAACCGTAACCCTAACTCTAACCCTAACCCCAGCCCTAAACCTAACCCTTACCATAACCCTAACCCTTAACTTTATCCTAAACCTAACCCTAAACCTTACCCTGACCCTAACCCTAATACTTACCCTTTCCATAACCCCTACGCTAACCCTAACTCTAACCCTAACCTTACCCTAAACCTAACCCTACCCCAACCCTAACGCATACCCTTACCCTAACACTAAACCTAACCTTCACCCTAACCCTAACCCTAACCCTTACCATTACCCTAATCCTAACCCTAACCTTAAACCTAACCTTGACCCTAACCCTAACCCTAACCCTTATCCTAACGCTAACCCTAACCTGAAACCTAACCCTAACACATATCCTTACCGTAACCCTAACCTAACAGTAAGCCTAACCCTAACCGTAACCGTAACCCTAACACTAACCCTAACCCTTACCCTTACCCTAAACCTAACCCTAACCCTAACCCTAACACTTAACCTAAACCTAACCCTAACGCTAACCCTTACCCTTACCTTAACCCTAACCCTAACCGTAACCCTTACCTTACCATAATGCTAACACTAACCCTAACCCTAACCCTTACCCTTACCATAACCCTAACCCTAACCCTAACTGTTACCCTTACCCTAATCCTAACCCTAAACCTTACCTTAAACCTAACCATAACCCTAACCCTTACCCTAACCTTAAACCTAACTCTAACCCCTAACCCTAACCCTTAACCTAACACTAACCCTAACCGTAAGCCTAAAGCTTACCCTTACCCTAACCGTAAACCTAACCCTAAACGTAACCCAAAACCTTACCGTTACCTTACCCTAACCTAAACCTAACCCTAACCCTAAACCTAACCTTTACCCTAACACTAACCCTAATCCTAACTGTAACCCTTACCCTTTCCCTAACCCTAACCCTAACCCTAAACCTTACCCTAAATCTAACACTAATCCTAACCCTAACCCTAACCCTAACCTACCCTAAACTTAACCCTAACCCTTATCCTTACCCTAACTCTAACACTAACCCTAACCCTAAACGTAACCTTAACCCTTAACCTATCCCTTACCCTTACCCTAACCCTAACCCTAACCCTAAACCTTACCCTTACCCTAGACCTAAACCTAACCCTAACCCTAACCCTAACCCTTATCCTTACCCTAACCCTATCCCTAACTCTTACCCTTGCCCTAACGCTAACCCTAAACCTAACTCTAACACTAACCCTAACACATATCCTTTCCCTAACCCTAACAGTAACCGTAACCCTAAACGTAACCCTAACACTAACCCTAACCCTAACCCTAACCCTTACCTAACCCTAACCCTTACCCTAACCCTAACCCGAACACTAACCTCAAAATTAACCCTAACCCTAACCCCAAACCTAAACCTTACCCTTACCCGAACCCTAACCCTTACCCTTACCCTTACCCTAACCCTAACCCTAACCCCTAACCCTAAAACTAACCCTAACCGAAACCCTAACCCTTACACTTACCCTAATCCTAACCCTAACCCTAACTCTAACAGTTACCCTAACCCTAATCCTAACACTTACCCTTACCCTAACCGTAACCCTAACCTTAACCCCAACCCTAAACCTAACCTTAAACATAACCGTAACCCTAAACCTCACCCTTACCCTAACCCTTAATCTTATCCTAACCATAACCGTAACCCTAACCCTAAATGTAACCCTTACCTAAACCTAACTCTAACCCTAAACCTAACCCTAACACTTACCCTTACCCTCACCCTTACCCTAACCCTAACCCTAACCCTAACACTTACCCTTACCCTAACCCTAACCCTAACTCTAACACTAACTATAACCCTAACCCTAACACTTACCATAACCCTAATCCTAACCCTTACTCTAACCCTAACCCTAACCTCTACCTTAACCCTAAACCTAACCCTAACCCTTACCCTTACCCTTACCCTAACCCTAACCCTAACCCTAACCCTTACCCTAACCCTAACCCTAAACCTTACCCTAACCCTAATCCAAACCCTAACCTCAAACTTAACCCTAACCCTAACCTTAAACTTACCCTTACTCTTACGCTAACCCTAAACCTAAAACTAACCCTAGCCGTAAACCTAACACTAACCCTTACCCTAACCTTTACCCCAACCCTAAACCTAACCCTAACTCTAACCCTTACCCTAACACTTACCCTAATCCTAACCCTAACTCTAACACTTACCCTAACCCAAACCGTAACTCTAACAATAACCCTTAAACTAACCCTAACCCTAACAGTAACACTTACCCTTACCCTAACCCTAACAATAACCCTAAGCCTTAACCTTACCCTAACCCTAACCCTTACCCTAACCCTAACCCTAACCCCTAACCCTAACCCTTAACCTAACACTAACCCTAACCCTGACCCTCAACCTTCCCCTTTCCCTAACCCTTACCTTTATCCTTACCCTAACCCTAACCCTAATCCTATCACTAACCGTAACTATAACCCTAACCCTAACACTTACCTACCCTAACCCTAACCCTAACCCTAACCCCTAAGCCTAACACTAACCCTCACCCTTTTCCTTGTCCTAACGCTAACACTAACCCTAACCCTAACACTTACCCTTACCCTAAACCCTACCATAACCCTAACGCTAACCCTAACCCTTACCCTAAACCTAACCCTAAACCTTACCCTTACCCTTACCCTAACACTAACCCTAACCCTAACCCTAACCCTTACCCTTACCTTAACCCTAAACCTAACCCTTAGCCTTACCCTAACGCTAAAACTAAACCTAAACCTAACCCTCACCCTAACCCTTACCCTTACCCTAACCTTAAACCCAACCCTAAACCTAACCCTAACCGTAACCCAAAACCTTACCGTTACCCTAACCCTAACCTAAACCTAACCCTAACCCTAAACCTAACCTTTACCCTAACACTAACCCTAATCCTAACTCTAACCCTTACCCTTTCCCTAACCATAACCCTAACACTAACCCTAACCCTTACCCTAAATCTAACACTAATCCTAACCCTAACCCTTACCGTTACCTTAACCCTAACCCTAACCCTAACCCTTACCCTACCCTAACCTTAACCCTAACCCTTATCCTTACCCTAACCCTAACACTAACCCTAACCCTAAACGTAACCTTAACCCTAAACCTATCCCTTACCCTTACCCTAACCCTAACCCTAACCCTAAACCTTATCCTTACCCTAAACCTAAACCTAACCCTAACCCTAACCCTAACCCTTATCCTTACCCTAACCCTATCCCTAACTCTTACCCTTGCCCTAACGCTAACCCTAAACCTAACCCTAACACTAACCCTAACACATATCCTTACCCTAAACCTAACAGTAACCCTAACCCTAATCCTAACCATTACACTAACACTAACCCTAACCATAACCCTTAACCTAACCCTAACCATAACCTTAACCCTAACATTTACCCTAACCCTAATCCTAACCCTTACTCTAACCCTAACCCTAACCTTAACCTTAACCCTAACCCTAACCCTAACCCTTACCCTTACCCTAAACATAACCCTAACACTAACCCTAAACCTAACCCTAACCCTTACCCTAACCCTAACCCGAACACTAACCTCAAAATTAACCCTAACCCTAACCCCAAACCTAAACCTTACCCTTACACGAACCCTAACTCTTACCCTTACCCTTACCCTAACCCTAACCCTAACCCCTAACCCTAAAACTAACCCTAACCGAAACCCTAACCCTTACCCTTACCCTAATCCTAACCCTAACCCTAACCCTAACAGTTACCCTAACCCTAATCCTAACACTTACCCTTACCCTAACCGTAACCCTAACCTTAACCCCATCCCTAAACCTAACCTTAACCATAACCGTAACCCTAACCCTCACCCTTACCCTAACCCTTACTCTTATGCTAACCATTACCCTAACCCTAACCCTAAACGTAACCCTATACCTAAACCTAACTCTAACCCTAAACCTAACCCTAACACTTACCCTTACCCTCACCCTAACCCTAACCCTAACCCTAACCCTTATCCTTACCCTAACCCTATCCCTAACTCTTACCCTTACCCTAACGCTAACCCTAACCCTAACCCTTACCTAACCCTAACCCTTACCCTAACCCTAACCCGAACACTAACCTCAACATTAACCCTAACCCTAACCCCAAACCTAAACCTTACCCTTATCCGAACCCTAACCCTTACCCTTACCCTTACCCTAACCCTAACCCCTAACCCTAAAACTAACCCTAACCGAAACCCTAACCCTTACCTTACCCTAATCCTAAGCCTAACCCTAACCCTAACAGTTACCCTAACCCTAATCCTAACACTTACCCTTACCCTAACCATAACCCTAACCTTAACCCCAACCCTAAACCTAACCTTAACCATAACCGTAACCCTAACCCTCACCCTTACCCTAACCCTTACTCTTATCCTAACCCTTACCCTAACCCTAACCCTAAACGTAACCCTATACCTAAACCTAACTCTAACCGTAAACCTAACCCTAACACTTACCCTTACCCTCACCCTAACCCTAACCGTAACCCTAACCCTAACCCTAACCCTAACCCTTACCCTTATCCTAACCCTAACCCTAACCCTAACCCTAACACTTACACTTACCCTAACCCCTACCCTAACCCTAACACTAACCCTAACCTTACCCTAACCCTAACCCTAACCCTAACCCTAAACCTAAACTTAACCCTAACCCTAACCCTAAATTTTACCCTTAACCTAACGCTAACCATAACCCTAACCCTAACCCTTACCCTAACACATATCCTTACCCTAACCCTAAACCTAACAGTAACCCTAACTCTAACCGTAACCCTAACGCTAACACTAACCCTAACCACTAACCCTAACCCTTACTCTAACCCTACTCTAACCCTAACCTCAACCTTAACCCCAACCCTAACCCTAAACCTAACCCTTACCCTTACCCTAACCCTAACCCTAAACCTAATCCTAACCCTAACCCTAACACTTACCCTTAACCTAACCCTCACCCTAAACCTAACCCTAACCCTAACCCTAATCCTAACCCCTAAACCTAAAGCTAACCCTAACCCTAACCCTAAAGCCTAAGCCTAAGCCTAACCCTAACTCTAACCCTTACCCTTATCCTAAGCCTAACCCTAAACCTAACACTTACCCTTATTTTAAACCCTTCCCTAAACCTAATGCTAGCACTAACCATTACCCTAACCCTAAACCTAAACCTTACCCTTACCTTTACTCTAACACTAAACCTAACCTTAACCCTAATCCTAACCCTAACACATATCCTTACCATAACCCTAACCCTAACAGTAACCCTTACCCTAATCCTAACCCTTACTCTAACCCTAACCTTACCCTGACCCTAACCCTAACCCTAACCCTAACCCTAAACCTTACACTTACCCTAACCCTAACCCTAACGCTTACCCTAAACCTAACCCTAACCCTAACCCTAACCCTTACCCTTACCCTTACCTTAACCCTAACTCTAACCCTAACACTTACCCTGACCCTAACGCAAACCCTAACCCTAAACCTAACCCTAAACCTAACCATAACACATATCCTTACCCTAACCCTAACCCTAAACGTAACCCTAACTCTAACCCTAACCCTAACCCTAACTTTACCCTTACCCTAACCCTAACCCTAAACTTAACCCCAGCCCTAAACCTAACCTTTACCATAACCCTAACCCTTACCCTTACCCTAAACCTAACCCTAAACCTAACACTAAACCTAACCCTAATACTTACCCTTACCATAACCCCTACCCTAACCCTAACGATAACCCTAACCTTACCTTAACCCTACCCCTACCCCCAACCCGAATGCTTACCCTTACCCTAACCCTAAACCTAACCTTGACCCTAACCCTAACCCTAAACTTTACCCTAACCCTGACCCTAACCCTAACCCAAACCCTAACCCTTACCCTAACCCTAACCCTAACCCTAACCCTAACACTAAACATAAACATAACCCTTACCCTTACCCTAATGCTAAATCTAACCTTAACCCTAACCCTAACCCTAACTCTAAATTTTACCCTTACCCTTAGGCTAACCCTAACTCTAACCTTAACACTTACCCTGACCCTAACGCTAACCCTAACCCTAACCCTAACCCTAAACTTAACCCTAACACATATCCCTACCCTAACCCTAACCCTAACCGTAACCCTAACTCTAACCCTAACCCCAGCCCTAAACCTAACCCTTACCATAACCCTAACCCTTAACTTTATCCTAAACCTAACCCTAAACCTTACCCTGACCCTAACCCTAATACTTACCCTTTCCATAACCCCTACGCTAACCCTAACTCTAACCCTAACCTTACCCTAAACCTAACCCTACCCCAACCCTAACGCATACCCTTACCCTAACACTAAACCTAACCTTCACCCTAACCCTAACCCTAACCCTTACCATTACCCTAATCCTAACCCTAACCTTAAACCTAACCTTGACCCTAACCCTAACCCTAACCCTTATCCTAACGCTAACCCTAACCTGAAACCTAACCCTAACACATATCCTTACCGTAACCCTAACCTAACAGTAAGCCTAACCCTAACCGTAACCGTAACCCTAACACTAACCCTAACCCTTACCCTTACCCTAAACCTAACCCTAACCCTAACCCTAACACTTAACCTAAACCTAACCCTAACGCTAACCCTTACCCTTACCTTAACCCTAACCCTAACCGTAACCCTTACCTTACCATAATGCTAACACTAACCCTAACCCTAACCCTTACCCTTACCATAACCCTAACCCTAACCCTAACTGTTACCCTTACCCTAATCCTAACCCTAAACCTTACCTTAAACCTAACCATAACCCTAACCCTTACCCTAACCTTAAACCTAACTCTAACCCCTAACCCTAACCCTTAACCTAACACTAACCCTAACCGTAAGCCTAAAGCTTACCCTTACCCTAACCGTAAACCTAACCCTAAACGTAACCCAAAACCTTACCGTTACCTTACCCTAACCTAAACCTAACCCTAACCCTAAACCTAACCTTTACCCTAACACTAACCCTAATCCTAACTGTAACCCTTACCCTTTCCCTAACCCTAACCCTAACCCTAAACCTTACCCTAAATCTAACACTAATCCTAACCCTAACCCTAACCCTAACCTACCCTAAACTTAACCCTAACCCTTATCCTTACCCTAACTCTAACACTAACCCTAACCCTAAACGTAACCTTAACCCTTAACCTATCCCTTACCCTTACCCTAACCCTAACCCTAACCCTAAACCTTACCCTTACCCTAGACCTAAACCTAACCCTAACCCTAACCCTAACCCTTATCCTTACCCTAACCCTATCCCTAACTCTTACCCTTGCCCTAACGCTAACCCTAAACCTAACTCTAACACTAACCCTAACACATATCCTTTCCCTAACCCTAACAGTAACCGTAACCCTAAACGTAAAACTAACACTAACCCTAACCCTAACCCTAACCCTTACCTAACCCTAACCCTTACCCTAACCCTAACCCGAACACTAACCTCAAAATTAACCCTAACCCTAACCCCAAACCTAAACCTTACCCTTACCCGAACCCTAACCCTTACCCTTACCCTTACCCTAACCCTAACCCTAACCCCTAACCCTAAAACTAACCCTAACCGAAACCCTAACCCTTACACTTACCCTAATCCTAACCCTAACCCTAACTCTAACAGTTACCCTAACCCTAATCCTAACACTTACCCTTACCCTAACCGTAACCCTAACCTTAACCCCAACCCTAAACCTAACCTTAAACATAACCGTAACCCTAAACCTCACCCTTACCCTAACCCTTAATCTTATCCTAACCATAACCGTAACCCTAACCCTAAATGTAACCCTTACCTAAACCTAACTCTAACCCTAAACCTAACCCTAACACTTACCCTTACCCTCACCCTAACCCTAACCCTAACCCTAACCCTAACCCTCACCCTTATCCTTACCCTAACCCTATCCCTAACTCTTACCCTTACCCTAACGCTAACCCTAACCCTAACCCTTACCTAAACCTAACCCTTACCCTAACCCTAACCCGAACACTAACCTCAACATTAACCCTAACCCTAACCCCAAACCTAAACCTTACCCTTACCCGAACCCTAACCCTTACCCTTACCCTTACCCTAACCCTAACCCCTAACCCTAAAACTAACCCTAAACGAAACCCTAACCCTTACCTTACCCTAATCCTAAGCCTAACCCTAACCCTAACAGTTACCCTAACCCTAATCCTAACACGTACCCTTACCCTAACCATAACCCTAACCTTAACCCCAACCCTAAACCTAACCTTAACCATAACCGTAACCCTAACCCTCACCCTTACCCTAACCCTTACTCTTATCCTAACCCTTACCCTAACCCTAACCCTAAACGTAACCCTATACCTAAACCTAACTCTAACCGTAAACCTAACCCTAACACTTACCCTTACCCTCACCCTAACCCTAACCGTAACCCTAAACCTAACCCTAACCCTTACCCTTATCCTAACCCTAACCCTAACCCTAACCCTAACACTTACCCTTACCCTAACCCCTACCCTAACCCTAACGCTAACCCTAACCTTACCCTAACCCTAACCCTAACCCTAACCCTAAACCTAACCTTAACCCTAACCCTAACCCTAAATTTTACCCTTTACCTAACGCTAACCATAATCCTAACCCTAACGCTTACCCTAACACATATCCTTACCTTAACCCTAAACCTAACAGTAACCCTAACTCTAACCGTAACCCTAACGCTAACACTAACCCTAACCACTAACCCTAACCCTTACTCTAACCCTACTCTAACCCTAACCTCAACCTTAACCCCAACCCTAACCCTAAACCTAACCCTTACCCTTACCCTAACCCTAACCCTAAACCTAATCCTAACCCTAACCCTAACACTTACCCTTAACCTAACCCTCACTCTAAACCTAACCCTAACCCTAACCCTAATCCTAATCCTTAACCTAACACTAACCCTAACCCTAAGCCTAAAGCTTACCCTTACCCTAACCCTAAACCTAACTCTAAACCTAACCCAAACCCTAACCCTAACCCTAAAGCTAACCCTAACCCTCACACTTACCCTCACCCTAAACCTAACCTTAACCCTAACCCTAAGCCTAACCATAACCCTAAGCTTAACTCTAACTCTTATCCTTACCCTAACCCTAACACTAAGCCTAACACTAAACCTAACCATAACCCTAAACCTAACCCTTACCCTAACCCTAACCCTAATCCTAAACCTAACCCTAAAACTTACCCTTACCTAACCCTAAACCTAACCCAAACCCTAACCCTAACCCTAACCCTAAACCTAACCTTAACCATAACCGTAACCCTAACCATCAGCCTTACCCTAAACCTTACTCTTATCCTGACCCTTACCCTAACCCTAACCCTAAACCTAACCCTATACCTAACCCTAACTCTAGCCCTGAACCTAACCCTAACCCTTACCCTTACCCTCATCCTAACGCTAACCGTAACCCTAACCCTGACCTTAACCCTTACCCTTATCCTAACCCTAATCCTAACCCTAACCCTAACACTTACCCTTACCCTAACCCCTACCCTAACCCTAATGCTAACCCTAACCTTAGCCTAACCCTAACCCTAACCCTAACCATAACCCTTACCCTTACCCTAACCCTAAACTTAACCTTAACCCTAACCCTAACCCTAAATTTTACCCTTACCCTTACGCTAACCATAACCCTAACACATATCCTTACCCTAACCCTAACCCTAACCCTAACCCTTAACCTAACCATAACACTAACCCTAAACCCTATCCCTAACCCTAACCCTAACCCTTACCCGTATCCTAACCCTAACCCTTTCCCTAACACTTAACCTTAACGTAACCCCTACCCTAACCCTAACGCTAACCCTAACCTTACCCTAACCCTAACCTATCCCAAACATAACCCTTACCCTTACCCTAACCCTAAACCTAACCTTAACCCTAACCCTAACCCTAACCCTAACCTCAACCATAAACTTAACCCTAACCCTAACCCTAACCCTTATCCCTACCCTAAACCTAACCCTAAGCCTAACCCTAACCCTTACCCTAACCCTAACACTTACCCTAAGCCTAACCCTAAACCTAACACTTACCATTACCCTAACCCTAACCCTAACCCTAAACCTAAGCCTAACCCTAACCCTAAACTTTACCCTTGCTCTAAACCTAACCCTAAACCTAACCCTAAACATAACCCCTAATCCTAAAACTAACCCTAACCCTAACACTTACCCTTACCCTAACACTAACCCTAAACCTAACCCTATACTTAACCCTAACCCTAAGCCTAACACTTACCCTTACCTTAAACCCTGCCTTAACCTTAACGTTAACCCGAACCATTACCCTAACCCTAACACTAAATATAAACTTAAACCTAACCCTAACCCTAACCCTTACCCTTATCCTAAACCTAACCCTAACCCTAACCCTAAACCTTACCCTTACACTAAACCTAACCCTAACACTTACGCTATACCTAACCCTAACCCTAACACTTACCCTTACCTTAACCCTAACCCTAACCCTAACCCTTACCCTTACCTGAACGCTAACACTAAGCCTAACGCTAACCCTAACCCCTAAGCCTAACCTTAACCCCAACCCTAAACCTAACCCTAACCGTAACCCTAACTCTTACCCTTACCCTAACCCTAAACCTAACCCTAACCCTAACCCTAACCTTAAACCTAACCAAACCATAACCGTAACCCTAACCCTCACCCTTACCCTAACCCTTACTCTTATCCTAACCCTTACCCTAACCCTAACCCTAAACCTAACCCTATACCTAACCCTAACTCTAGCCCTAAACCTAACCCTAACCCTTACCCTTACCCTCACCCTAACCCTAACCGTAACCCTAACCCTAACCCTAACCCTAAACTTAACCCTTACCCTTATCCTAACCCTAACCCTAACCCTAACCCTAACACTTACCCTTACCCTAACCCCTACCCTAAACCTAATGCTAACCCTAACTTTACCCTAACCCTAACACTAACCATAACCATAACCCTTAACCTTACCCTAACCCTAAATCTAACCTTAACCCTAACCCTAAATTTTAACCTTACCCTTACGCTAATCCTAACTCTAACCCTAACACTTACCCTGACCCTAACGCTAACCCTAACCCTAACCCTTACCCTAAACTTAACCCTAACACATATCCTTACCCTAACCCTAACCCTAACCGTAACCCTAACTCTAACCCTAACCCCAGCCCTAAACCTAACCCTTACCATAACCCTAACCCTTACTTTTATCCTCAACCTAACCCTAAACCTTACCCTAACCCTAACCCTAATACTTACCCTTTCCATAACCCCTACGCTAACCCTAACACTAACCCTAACCTTACCCTAAACCTAACCCTACCCCTAACACTAACGCATACCCTTACCCTAACACTAAACCTAACCTTCACCCTAACCCTAACCCTAACTCTTACCCTTACCCTAATCCTAACCCTAACCTTAAACCTAACCTTGACCCTAACCCTAACCCTAACCCTTACCCTAACGCTAACCCTAACCTTAAACCTAACCCTAACACATATCCTTACCGTAACCCTAACCTAACAGTAACCCTAACCCTAACAGTAACCGTAACCCTAACACTAACCCTAACCCTTACCCTTACCCTAAACCTAACCCTAACCCTAACCCTAACACTTAACCTAAACCTAACCCTAACGCTAACCCTTTCCCTTACCTTAACCCTAACCCTAACCGTAACCCTTACCTTACCATAATGCTAACACTAACCCTAACCCTAAACCTAACCCTTACCCTTACCATAACCCTAACCCTAACCCTAACAGTTACCCTTACCCTAATCCTAACCCTAAACATTACCTTAAACCTAACCATAACCCTAACCCTTACCCTAACCTTAAAACTAACCCTAACCCCTAACCCTAACCCCTAACCTAACACTAACCCTAACCCTAAGCCTAAAGCTTACCCTTACCCTAACCCTAAACCTAACCCTAACCGTAACCCAAAACCTTACCGTTACCCTAACCCTAACCTAAACCTAACCCTAACCCTAAACCTAACCTTTACCATAACACTAACCCTAATCCTAACTCTAACCCTTACCCTTTCCCTAACCCTAACCCTAACCCTAACCCTTACCCTAAATCTAACACTAATCCTAACCGTAACCCTAACCCTAACCTACCCTTACCATAAACCTAACCATAACCCTAAACCTTCCCCTTACCTTAACCCTAACACTAACCCTAACCCTTACCCTTACCCTAACGCTAACACTAACCCCATCCCTAACCGTAACCCTTACTGTTACCCTAAACCTAACCCTAACTTTAACCCCAACCCTAAACCTAACCCTAACCGTAAACTTAACTCTTACCCTTACCCTTACCCTAACCCTAAACCTAACCCTAACCCTAACCCTAAACCTAACCCTTACCCTAACCCTAACCCTAACCCTAATCCTAACCCTAACCCTTACCCTTACCCTAACCCTAACCCTAACCCTAACCTTTACCCTTACCCTAACCCTAACCCTAAACCTAACCCTAAACCTTACCCTCACCCTAACCCTAACCTTAACCTAACCCTAACCCTAACCATAACCCTGACCCTTATCCTTACCCTAACCCTAACACTAACCCTAACCCTAAACCTAACCCTAAACCTAACCCTTACCCTTACCCTAACCCTAAGCCTAACCCTAACACTAACCGTAACCCCTAAGCCTAACCCTAAACCTAACGCTAACCCTTACCATTATCCTCACCCTAACCCTAACCCTAACCCTAAACCTTACCCTTACCCTGACCCTGAACTTAACCTTAAACCTAACCCTAACCCTAACCCTTACCCTTTCCCTAACCCTAACCCTAACCCTAACCCTTACCCTAAATCTAACACTAATCCTAACCGTAACCCTAACCCTAACCTACCCTTACCATAAACCTAACCATAACCCTAAACCTTCCCCTTACCTTAACCCTAACACTAACCCTAACCCTTACCCTTACCCTAACGCTAACACTAACCCCATCCCTAACCGTAACCCTTACTGTTACCCTAAACCTAACCCTAACTTTAACCCCAACCCTAAACCTAACCCTAACCGTAAACTTAACTCTTACCCTTACCCTTACCCTAACCCTAAACCTAACCCTAACCCTAACCCTAACCCTAACCCTTACCCTAACCCTAACCCTAACCCTAATCCTAAACCTAACCCTTACCCTTACCCTAACCCTAACCCTAACCCTAACCTTTACCCTTACCCTAACCCTAACCCTAAACCTAACCCTAAACCTTACCCTCACCCTAACCCTAACCTTAACCCTAACCCTAACCCTAACCCTGACTCTTATCCTTACCCTAACCCTAACACTAACCCTAACCCTAAACCTAACCCTAAACCTAACCCTAAACCTAACCCTTACCCTAACCCTAACCCTAACCCTAATCCTAACCCTAACCCTTACCCTTACCCTAACCCTAACCCTAACCCTAACCTTTACCCTTACCCTAACCCTAACCCTAAACCTAACCCTAAACCTTACCCTCACCCTAACCCTAACCTTAACCTAACCCTAACCCTAACCCTAACCCTGACCCTTATCCTTACCCTAACCCTAACACTAACCCTAACCCTAAACCTAACCCTAAACCTAACCCTTACCCTTACCCTAACCCTAAGCCTAACCCTAACACTAACCGTAACCCCTAAGCCTAACCCTAAACCTAACGCTAACCCTTACAATTATCCTCACCCTAACCCTAACCCTAACTCTAAACCTTACCCTTACCCTGACCCTGAACTTAACCTTAAACCTAACCCTAACCCTAACCCTTACCCTTACCCTAACCCTAACCCTAACCCTAAACCTTGACCTTACCCTAACCCTAAACCTAACCCTTACCCTAAACATAACCCTAACCATAACTCTAACCCTTACCCTTACCTTAACCCTAACCTTAACCCTAACACTTACCCTTATCCTAACGCTAACCCTAACCGTTACCCTAGCCTAAACCTAACCCTAACACATATCCTTACCAAACCCTAACCCTAACCGTAACCCCAACCCTAACCCTAACCCTAACCCTAACACTTACCCTAATCCTAAGCCTAACCCTAAACCTAACCCTTAACCTTACCCTAACCCTAACACTAAACCTAACCCGAACCCTAACCCTAAATTTAACCCTTACCCTTACCCTAACCCTACCCTAAACCTAACCCTAACCCTTACCCTTAGCCTAACCCTAACCCTAAAACTAACCCTAACCTTTACCATAACCCTAGCCTTAACTCTAAACCGAACCCTAACCCTAACCCTAACCTTAACCCTAACCCTTCTCCTTACCATAACCCTAACACTAACCCTAACCCTAAAACTGAACCTCACCCTAAAGCTAACCCTTACCCTTACTCTAAACCTAACCCTAACCCTAACCCTAACCGTAACCCCTAAGCCTAACTTAACCCTAACCCTAACACTTACCCTTACCCTAACCCTAAACCTAACATTAACCCTAACCCTAACCCTAACCCTTACCCTTATACTAACCCTAACCCTAACCCTAAACCTTACCCTTACCCTAAACTTAACCCTAACCCCAACCCTAATCCTCACCCTAACCCTAACACTTACCCTTACCATAACACTAACCCTAACCCTACCCCTAACCCTTATGCTAACCCTAACCCTAACCCTAACCCTAAAACTTAACCTAACCCTAACACTAATCCTAACCCCTAACCCTAACCCTTACCCTAACCCTAACCCTAACCCTAACGCTTACCCTTACCCTAACCCTAACCCTAACTCTAACCCTAACTCTAACCCTAACCCTAACACTTACCATAACCCTAATCCTAACCCTTACTCTAACCCTAACCCTAACCTCTACCTTAACCCCAACCCTAAACCTAACCCTAACCGTAACCCAAAACCTTACCCTTACCCTAACCCTAACCTAAACCTAACCCTAACCCTAAACCTAACCTTTACCCTAACCCTAACCCTAATCCTAACTCTAACCCCTACCCTTACCCTAACCCTAACCCTAACCCTAACCCTAACCCTTACCCTAAATCTAACCCTAATCCTAACCCTAACCCTTACCGTTACCATACCCTAACCCTAACCCTAACCCTAACCCTAACCCTAACCCTACCCTAACCTTAACCCTAACCCTTATCCTTACCCTAACCATAACACTAACCCTAACCCTAAACGTAGCCCTAACCCTAAACCTAACACTTACCCTTACCCTAACCCTAACCGAACCCTAAACCTTACCCTTACCGTAAACCTAAACCTAACCCTAACTCTAACCCTAACCCTAAACCTTATCCTTACCCTAAGCCTAACCCTAACTCTTACCCTTACCCTTACCCTAACCCAAACCCTAACCCTAACCCCTAACCCTAAAACTAAACCTAACCGAAACCCTAACCCTTACCATTACCCTAATCCTAACCCTAACCCTAACCCTAACCCTAAATTTTACCCTTACCCTTACGCTAACCCTAACTCTAACCCTAACACTTACCCTGACCCTAACGCTAACCCTAACCCTAACCCTTACCCTAAACTTAACCCTAACACATATCCTTACCCTAACCCTAACCCTAACCGTAAACCTAACTCTAACCCTAACCCCAGCCCTAAACCTAACCCTTACCATAACCCTAACCCTTACCTTTATCCTAAACCTAACCCTAACATTAACCCTAATACTTACCCTTTCCATAACCCCTACCCTAACCCTAACTCTAACCCTAACCTTAACCCTTACCCTTACCCTAACCCTAAACCTAACCTTCACCCTAAACCTAACCCTTACCCTTACCCTTACCCTAATCCTAACCCTAACACTAAACCTAACCTTGACCATAACACTATCCCTAACCCCTATCCTAACCCTTACCCTAACGCTAACCGTAACCTTAAACCTAACCCTAACACATATCCTTACCGTAACCCTAACCCTAACAGTAACCCTAACCCTAACCGTAACCCTAACCCTAACCCTAACCCTTACCCTTACCCTAAACCTAACCCTAACCCTAAAATTATCCTAACCCTAACCCTAACCCTGACCCTTAACCTAACCCTAACACTAACCCTAACTTTAACCCTAACCCTAACCCTAACCCTAACACTTACCCTAACCCTAACCCTAACCCTTACCCTTACCCTAATCCTAACCCTAACTCTAACCGTAACAGTAATCCTAACTCTAACACTTACCCTAACCCTAATCCTAACCCTTACTCTAACCCTAACCTCAACCTTAACCATAAACCTAACCCTAACCCTAAACCTAACCCTTACCTTACCCTAAACCTAACCTTAACCCTAACCCTAATCCTAACCCAAACCCTTACCCTAACCCTACCCTAACCCTAACCTCAACCTTAACCCTAAACCTAACCCTAAACCTAACACTTACCCTTACCCTAACCCTAACCCTAAACCTAACCCTAACCCTAAACCTAACCCTTACCCTTACCCTAACCCTAACCCAAAACCTAACCCTAACACTAACAAAACGTAACACCTAACCCTAAAAGTAACCGTAACCCTAACCCTAAAGCTTAAGCCTAACCCTAACCCTAATCCTAACCCTTACCCTTATCCTAACCCTAAACCTCACCCTAACACTTACCCTTATCTTAAACCCTGCCCAAACCCTAACGCTAACCCTAACCCTTACCATAACATTAACCCTAAACCTTACCCTTACCCTTACCCTAACACTAAACCTAACCTTAAACCTAAACCTAAGCCTAACCCTAACCCCAACACATATCCTTACCCTAACCCTAACCCTAACAGTAACCCTAACCCTAATCCTAACCCTAAACCTAACCCTTACCCTTACCCTAACACTAACCATAAACCTAACCCTAACCCTAATCCTAAACCTAACCCTAACCCCTAAACCTAAAACTAAGCCTAAACCTAACCGTAACCCCTAAGCCTAAACCTAACCCTAACCCTAACCCTTACCCTTATCCTAACGCTAACCCTAAACCTAACACTTACCCTTACCTTAAACCCTGCCCTAATCCTAACACTAACCTTAAGCCTAACACTATCCCTAACCCTTACCCTTACCCTAACACTAAACCTAACATTAACCTTAACCCTAACCCTAACCCTAATCCTAACACATATCCTTACCCTAACCCTGTACCTAAAAGTAACCCTAACCCTAACCGTAACCCTAACCGTAACCCTAACCCTTACCCTTCCCCTAGCCCTAACCCTAACCCTAATCCTAAACCTAACCCTAACACATATTCTTACCCTATCTCTAACCCTAACAATAACCCTAATCCTCACCCTAACCCTAACCCTAACACTAACCCTTACCCTTACCCTTACCCTAACCCTAACCCTAACCCTTACCCTAAACCTAACCCTAAGCCTTACCCTTAACCTCACCCTAACACTAACCCTAACCACTAACCCTAACCCTTACCCTAAACCTAACCCTATCCCTAACCCTTAACCTAACCCTAATGCTAACCCTAACTCAAACCCTAACCCTAACCCTAACCATAACACTTACCCTAACCCTAATCCTAACCCTTACTCTAACCCTAACCTCAATCTTAACCTTAACCCTAACCCTAACCCTATCCCTAACCCTTACCCTTACCTTAACCCTAACCCTAACCGTAACCCTTAGCTTACCATAATGCTAACACTAACCCTAACCCTAAACCTAACCCTTAACCTAACACTAACCCTAACCCTAAGCCTAAAGCTTACCCTTACCCTAACCCTAAACCTAACTCTAACCCTAACCCAAAACCTAACCCTAACCCTAAAGCTAACCCTAACCCTCACACTTACCCTCACCCTAAACCTAACCTTTACCCTAACCCTAAGCCTAACCATAACCCTAACCTTAACTCTATCTCTTATCCTTACCCTAAGCCTAACACTAAACCTAACACTAAACCTAACCATAACCCTAAACCTAACCCTTACCCTTACCCTAACCCTAATCCTAAACCTAACCCTAAAACTTACCCTTACCTAAACCTAAACCTAACCCAAAACCTAATCCTAACCCTAACCCTAAACCTAAACTTAACCATAACCGTAACCCTAACCCTCAGCCTTACCCTCACCCTTATTCTTATTCTAACCCTTACCCTACCCCTAACCCTAAACCTAACCCTATACCTAACCCTAACTCTAGCCCTAAACCTAACCCTAATCCTTACCCTTACCCTCATCCTAACGCTAACCGTAACCCTAACCCTAACCCTAACCCTAACCTTAACCCTTACCCTTATCCTAACCCTAACCCTAACCCTAACCCTAACACTTACCCTTACCCTAACCCCTACCCTAACCCTAATGCTAACCGTAACCTTAGCCTGACCCTAACCCTAACCATAACCATAACCCTTACCCTTACCCTAACCATAAACTTAACCTTAACCCTAACCCTAACCCTAAATTTTACCCTTACCCTTACGCTAACCATAACCCTAACACATATCCTTACCCTAACCCTAACCCTAACAGTAACCCTAACTCTAACCGTAACCCTAACCCTAACCCTTAACCTTACCCTAACCCTAACCCTAACCCTAACCATAACATTATCCTAACCCTAACCCTAACCCTAACACTTAACCTAACGCTAACACTAAACCTAACCACTAACCCTAACCCTTACCCTAACCCTAACCCTAACACTTACACTTACCCTAATCCTAACCCTAACTTTAACGCTAACTATAACCCTAGACCTATACCTAACCCTCACTCTAATCCTAAACCTAACCCTAACCCTTACTCTTACCCTCGCGCTAACCCTAACCGTAACCCTAACGCTATCCCTAACCCTAACCATAACCCTTACTCGTATCCTAACCCTAAACCTATCCCTAACACTTAACCTTAACGTAACCCCTACCCTAACCCTAACGCTAACCCTAACCTTACCCTAACCCTAACCTATCCCTAACCATAACCCTTACCCTTACCCTAACCCTAAACCTAACCTTAACCCTAACCCTCACCCTAAATTTTACCCTTACCCTAACGCTAATCTTAACCCTAACCCTAACCCTAACCCTAATACGTATCCTAACCCTAACCCTAACCCTAACAGTAACCCTAATCCTAACCATAACCCTAACTCTAACCCTAACTCTTACCCTTACCCTAACCCTAACTCTAACCCTAACCCTAACTGTAACCTTATCCTAACCCTAACCCTAACCCTTAACCTAAAGCTAACACTAGCCCTAACCACTAACCCTAACCCTAACATTAACCCTAACCCTAACCGTAACCCTAACCCTAAACCTAACCTTTACCCTTACCCTAGCCCTAACCCTAACCCTATCCCTAATCCTAACACATATCCTTACCCTAACCCTAACCCTAACAGTAACCCTAACCCTAACCGTAACCCTAACCCTAACCTAACCTTTACCCTTACCCTAGCCCTAACCTTAATCCTATCCCTAATCCTAACACATATCCTTACCCTAACCCTAATCCTAACCCTTACCCTTACTCTAACCCTAACCCTAACCTTGACCCTAACCCTAAAGCTAACCCTTACCCTAACCCTAACCCTAAACCTTACCCTAACCCTAACCCTAACCCTAAACCTAACGCTTAACTTTACCCTTACCCTAACCCTAACCGTAAACCAAACCCTAACCCTAACCCTAACCCTAACCCTAAACCTTACCCTAACCCTAACCCTAACCCTAAACCTAACCCTAACCCTTACCCTTACCCTGAACTTAACCCTAACCCTAAAGCTAACCCCAACCATATCCCTAACCCTCAACTTTAACGCTAACACTAACCCCAAACCTAACCCTCACCTTAACACTAACCCTTACCCTTACACTAACCCTAACCCTAACCCTAACCCTAAACCTTACCCTTACCCTAAACCTAACCCTAACCATAACAGTAAACCTAACACTAACCCTAAACCTAACCTTTACCCTTAGCCTAACCCTAACCCTAAACCTAACGTTAACCCTGAACATTACCCTCACCCTCACCCTAACCTTAACCGTAACCCTAACCCTAACACTAACCTTAACCCTAAACCTTATCCTTACCCAAACCCTAACACAAACCCTAACCCAAAACGTAGCCTTAACCCTAAATCTAACCCTTACGCTTACCCTACCCAAACCCTAACCATAACCCCTAAGCCTAACCCTAACCCTAACGCTAACCCTTAACCTTATCCTAACCCTAACCCTAACCCTACCCCTTACCCTTACACTAACCCTAAACCTAACCTTAACCCTACCCCTAACACTAACCCTTAACCTTACCCTAACCCTAAACCTAATCCCAACAATAAACCTTACCCTTACCCTAACCCTAACCCTAACCCTTACCCTAAACCTAACCCTAACCCTAACCCTTGCCCTTACCTTAACCCTAACTCTAACCCTAACACTTACCCTTACCCTAACGCTAACCCTAACCCTAACCCTAACCCTAACACATATCCTTCACCTAACCCTAACCCTAACAGTGACCCTAACCCTAACCCTAACCCTAACACCTACCCTAACCCTAACGCTAACGCTAACCCTAAGCTTACCCTAACCCTATCCCTAAAACTAACCCTAACCCTTACCCTTAACCAAACCCTATACCTAAACTTAACCATAACCCTAACCCTAAAACTAACAGTAACACTTACCCTTACACTAACGCTAACATGAACCCTAACCTCAACCCTAACCCTAAACCCTGATCCTAACCCTAATCCTAACCCTAACCTAAACCTTACCCTTACCCAAACCCTAACCCTACCCCTAACCCTAACCCTAACACTTATCCTAGTCCTAACCCTAACCCTTACCCTTACCCTAAACCTTACCCTAACCTTAAACCCACCCCTAAACCTAACCCTAACCGTAACCCTTACCCTAATACTTACCCTAACCCTAAACTTAAACCCAATCCTTATCCTTTCCCTAACCCTAACGCTAACCCTTACCCAAACCTATCCCTTACCCTAAACCTAACCCTTACCCTTACCCTAACCCTAACCCTAAACCTAACAATAAACCTTACCCTTACACGAACACTAATCCTAACCCTGACCTTAACCCTAACCCTAACCCTAACCCTAACCCTAAACCTAACCTTAACCCTAACCCTAAACCTTATCCTAACCCTTATCCTAACCCTAACCTAACCCTTACCCTTACCCGAACCCTAACCCTAAACTTAAACGTAACCCTAACCCTACCCCTTACCCTTACACTAACCCTAAACCTAACCTTAACCCTACCCCTAACACTAACCCTTAACCTTACCCTAACCCTAAACCTAACCCCAACCCTTATCCTAACCCTAATCCTAACCCTAACCTAACCCTTACCCTTACCCTAACCCTAACCCTAACCCTAACACTAACACTTACCCTAACCCAAACCCTAACCCTTACCCTTACACTAACCCTAACCCTAAACTTAACCCCAACCCTAAACCTAAACCTAACCGTAACCCTTACCCTAATATTTACCCCAACCCTAACTCTAACCCTAACCCTAACACTTACCCTTACCCTAACCCTAACCCTAACCCTATCTCTTACCGTAACCCTCACACTAATCCTAAACCTAACACTAACCCTTACCCTTTTCCTAACCCTAACCCTAACTCTAACCTTAACCCTTACCCTTAACCTAACCCTAACCCTAAACCAAACCCTAACCCTAACCCTAACCTTATCCTAACCCTAACCCTAACCCTAACCCTAACCGTTACCCTTACCCTAACCCTATACCTAACCCTAACTCTAACACTTACCCTAACCCTAATCCTAACCCTAAACCTAACCCTAACCCTAACCCTAACCCTTACCCTTACCCTAACTCTAACCCTAACCCTAACTCTTACCCCTACCCTAACGCGAACCCTAACCCTAACCCTAACACTAACCCTAACACATATCCTTAAACTAAACCTAACCCTAACCCTAAACCTAACCCTTACACTTACCTTAACCCTAACCCTAACCCTAACAATTACCATTACGCTAACCCCTACCATAACCCTAATGCTAACCTTAACCCTTACCCTAACCCTAACCCTAACCCTAACCCTAAACTTTACACTTAACTAACCCTAACCCTAACTCTTACCCTTACCCTAACCCTAACCTTAACCCTAACCCTTATTCTTTCCCTAAACCTAACGCTAACCCTAACCCTAAACCTATCCCTTACCCTAAACCTAACCCTTACCCTTACCCTAACCCTAACTCTAAAACTAACTGTAACACTTACCCTTACACTAACGGTAACATTAACCCTAACCTTAACCCTAACCCTAACCCTAACCCTAACCCTAACCTTTACCCTAACACCTAACCCTAACCCCTAGTCTAACCCTAACTTTAGCCTTACCCTAACCCTAACCCTAACCTTAACCCCCACCATATACCTAACCCTAAACCTAAACCTAACCCTTACCCTAACCCTAACCATAACCATAACCGTAACAGCTAACCGTAACCCTGACCCTAACCCCAACCCTTATCCTAACACTAACCCTAACCCTTAACCTAACCCTAACACTAACCCTAAACCCTAACCCTAACCCTAACCCTATCCCTTACCCTTACCCTACCTCTAACCCCAACGCTAACCCTAACCATAACCCTAACCCTAACCCATAACCTAACCCTAACCCTAATCCTTACTCTAACCCTAACCCTAACCTCAACCTTAACCCTACCCCTAACCCTACCCTAAACCTAACCTTTCCCATTACCCTGAACCTAACCCTAACCCTAACTCTACCCCAACCCTAACCATAACCCTTACCTAACCCTAACCCTAACCCCAACCTCAAACTTAACCCTAACGGTAACCCTAACCCTAAATCTTACCCTTACCCTAACACTAACCCTAAACCTAACTCTCACCCTAAACTTAACCCTTACCCTTGTCCTAACCCTAACCCTAACCCTAACCCCTAACCCTAACCCTAAAAATAACCGTTACCCTTACCCTAACCCTAACACTAACCCTAACCCTAAACCTTACCCTTACCCTAACTCTAACCCTATCTCTAACCCTAACAATAACCCTAACCCTAACCCATACCCTAACCCTAACCCTAACCCTTACTCTGACCCTAACCCTAACCTCAACCTTAACCCTAACCCTAACCCTAACCCTTACCCTTACCCTAACCCTAACCCTAGTCCTAACCCTTAACCTTACCTTAACCCTATCCCTAATCTTAACCCCAACCCTAAACCTAACCCTAACCCTAAACCGACCCTTACCCTTACCCTCACCCTAACCCTAAACCTAACCCTACCCCTAACCCTTACCCTAACCCTAAACCTAATCCTAAACCTAACACTTACCCTTACCCTAACCCTAACCCTAACCCTAAACCTAACCCTAACCTTAACCCTAACCCTTAACCTTACCCTAACCCTAACCCTTACCCTTACCCTAACCCTAACCCTAACCTAAACCCCAACCCTAAACCTAACCCTAACCGTAACCCTAACCCTTACCCTTACCCTCACCCAAACCCTAAACCTAACCCTAACCCTAACCCATACACTAACCCTAACCCTAATCCTAATCCTAACCCTTACCCTTACCCTAACCCTAATCCTAACCCTAAACCTAACCTAACACTAACCTTAACCCTAACCCTTAAACTTACCCTAAACCTAACCATAACCCTAAACCTAACCCTAACCCTAACACTTACCCTAACCCTCACACTCACCCTTACCATTAACCTTACCCTAACCCTAACCCTAACCTTAACTCCAACCCTAAAACCTAACCCTAACCCTAACCCTAACCATTACCCTAACCCTAATCCTAACCCTAACCCTAACACTTACCCTAACCCTCACCCTAACCCTAACCCTTACCCTTACCCTAACCCTAACCCTAACCTTAACTCCAACCCTAAACCTAACCCTAACCCTAACCTTAACCATAAACCTTACCATTACCCTAACCCTAACCCTAACCCTAAACCTAGCACTAACCATAACCCTAACTCTAACCCTAACACTTACCCTTACCCTAAACCTAACCCCAAACCTAACCCTAACCCTAACCCTAACCATAACCCCTATGTGTAAAACTAACCCTACCCCTAACCCTTACCCTTATCCTAACACTAACCCTAACCCTAACACTTACACTTACCCTAACCCTAAATCTAACCCTAACCCTTACCCTAACCCTAACCCTTACTCTAACCACAGCCCTAACCCTTACCCTTAACCTAACCCAAAACCTAACTCTAACCCTAACCCTAACCCTAACCCTAACTCTTACCCTAACCATAACCCTAACCCTTACCCTAACCTAACCCTAACCTTAACCCTAACCCTTAAATTACCCTAAACCTATCCATAACCCTAACCCCTAACCCTAACCCTTACCCTATCCCTATCCCTAACCCTAACCCTAACACTTACCCTTACCCTAACCCCAACCTAATCCCTTACCCTAATCCTAACCCTAATACTTAGCCTTACCCTAACACTAACCCTACCCTAACCTTTACCCTAACCCTAACCCTAACCCTAACCCTTACTCTAACCCTAACCCTAACCCTTACACTTACCCTTACCCTAACCCTAAACCTAATTCTACCCCTAACCCTAACCCTTACCCTAACGCTAACCCTAACCCTTACCCTAACCCTAACCCTAACGCTAACCTTATCCCTAACCCTAATCCTAACCCTTACCCTTACCCTAACCCTAACCCTAAACCGAACCCTAAACCTAACTCTAACCTTAACCCTAACCCTAACCTTTACCATTACCCTAATCCTAACCCTAAACCTAACACTAACCTTAACCCTAACCCTAATCCTAACCCGTACACTTACCCTAAGGCTAACCCCAAAACTAACCCTAATATTAACCCTAACCCTAAACCCTAAGCCTAACCCTAACCGTAACCTTAACCCATATCCTTATCCTAACCCTAACACTAACCCTAACATTTACCCTTACCCTAACCCTAACGCTAACCCAAACCCTTACTCTAACCCTAACCCTAACCCTAACCCTTAGCCTTACCCTCACCCTAAACCTAACCTTAACCCTACCCTAACCCTAACCCTTACACTTACCCTAACCCTAACCCTTACCCTTACCGTAACCCTAAACCTAAATCTAACCCTAACCCTAACCCTAACCCTAACGCTTACCCTAACCCTAAACCTAACCCTTACCCTAACACTAACCCTAACCTCAACCTTAACCCTAACCCTAACACTAACCCTACCATAAACCTTACCCTAAATCTAACCCTAACCCTTACCCTAACCCTAAATCTAACCCTAACCATTACTCTAAAACTAACCCTAAACCTAAGCCAAACACTTACCCTTTCCCTAACACTAACCCTACCCTAACCCTTACCCTAACCCTAACCCTAACACTAACCCTTACCCTAACCCTAACCCTAACCCTAACCCTTAACCTTACCCTAACCCTAAACCTAACTCTACCCCTAACCCTAACCCTAACCCTAACCGTTACCCGAATCCTAAACCTAACCCTTACCCTAACCCTAAGCAAAACCCTAAACCGAACCCTAACCCTTACCCTTACCATAAGCAAAACCCTAAACCGAACCCTAACCCTAACCCTAACCTTAACCCTAACCCTAACCCTAACCCTTACCATTACCCGAATCCTAACCCTAAACCTAACACTAACCCTAACACTAACCCTAAGCCTAACCTGTACCCTTACCCTAACCCTAACCCCAAACCAAAACCTAACATTAACCCTAAGCCTAACCCTAACCCTAACCCTAACCCTTATCCTTATCCTACTCCTAACCCTAACACTTACCCTTACTCTAAACCTAAAGCTAACCCTAACCCTAAACCTAACCTTAACCCTAACCCTAACCCTTACCCTTACCCCAACCGTAACCCTAAACCTAAGCCTAACACTAACCCTAACCCATACCCAAACCCTAACCCTAAACCTAACCCTATCCCTAACCCTAAACCTAACCCTAACCCTACCACTTACCCTTAAACACAGCCTAACACTAACCCTAACCCTAACACTTACCCTTAACCTAAGCCTAACCCTAATCCTAACACTACCCTAACTCTAACCCTAAACCAAACCCTTATCCTAATACTAACCCTAACCCTAACCCTTCCCCTTACCCTGATCCTAAACCTAACCCTAACTCTAACCCTAACCCTTACCCTTACCCTAACACTAACCCTAACCCTAAACCTTACCCTTACACTAAACCTAACCCTAACCTTACCCTAAACCTAACCCTAACCCTAACCCTTACCTTAACCCTAACCCTAACCTTAAACCTTACCCTTACCCATACCCTAACCCTAACCCTAAACCTAACCCTAAACCTTACCCTCACCCTAACCCTAACAGTAACCCTAACCTTAATCCCAACCCTAAACCTAACCCTAACCCTAAACCTAAACTTTACGTTAACCCTAACCCTAACCCCTACCCTAACACTAACACTTACCCTTACCCTAACCCTAAACCTAACCCTTTTCCTAACCCTAACCCTAACCCTAACTCTAACCCTAACCATTAACCTAACCCTAACACTAACCAACCCTTACCCTTACCCTAACCCTAAACCTAACCCTAACCCTAACCCCTAACCCTAACCCTAACCCTAACCCTAACCCTAAACCTAACGCTTACCCTAACCCTAACCCTTCCCCTTACCCTAATCCTAAACCTAACCCTAACCCTAACCCTAAACCTATTCCTTACCATTACCCTACCCTAACCCTAACCCTAACCCTAAACCTTACCCTTACACTAAACCTAACCCTAACCTTACACTAAACCTAACCCTAACCCTGACCCTAAACCTTACCCTTACCCTAACACTTACGCTAACCCTAATCCTAACCCTAACCTTTCCCCTTAGCCTAACCCTAACCCTATCCTTAATCCCAACCATTAACCTTAACCTAACCCTAACACTAACCTTTACCCTAACCCTAACCCTAATCCTTACCCTAACCCTAACCCTAACCCTAAACTTAACCCATACCCTAAACCTAACCCTAACCCTTAACCTAACACTTACCCTAACCCTATCCTAACCCTAACACTTACCCTTACCCTAACCCTAACCCTAACCCCTACCCTAATCCTAACCCTAACCCTTACCCTAAGCCTAACACTAACCCTAAAACTAACCCCTAACCCTAACTCTTAACATAACCCTAACCCTAACCCTATACCTTACCAACCCTAACCCTAAACCTAACTCTAACCCTAAACCTAACCCTAACCCTCACCCTTACCATAACCCTAACCCAAACCCTTACCCTAACCCTAACGCTAAACCTAACCCTAACCTTAACCCTAACCCTAACCCTAACCCTATCCCTTACCCTTACCCTAAACCTAACCCTAAACCTAACCCTAAACCTAACCCTAACCCTAACCTCAACCCTAACCCTAACCCTAAACCTTGCCCTTACCCTAACGCTTGGCCTAACCCTAAACCTTACTCTAACCCTAACCCTAAACCTAACACTTACACTTACCCTAACCCTAAACCTAACCCTAACCCTAACACTAACCCTAACCCCTAACCCTAACCCAAACCCTGACCCTAACCCTTACACTTATTCTAACACTAACCCTAACCCTAACACTTCCCCTTACCCTAAACCCTACCCTAACCCTAACACTAAACCTAATCCTTCCCCTAACCCTAACCCTAACCCTAACCCTTCCCCTTATCCTAATCCTAAACCTAACCCTAACCATAACCCTTACCCTTACCCTAACCCTAACACTAACCCTAACCCTAAACCTTGCCCTTACAGTAAACCTAACCCTAACCTTACCCTAAACCTAACTCTAAACCTAACCCTAAGCCTTACCCTTCCCTTAACCCTAACACTAACCCTAAAACTTACCCTTACTCTAACACTTATGCTAACCCTAACCCTAACCCTAACCTTTACCCTTACTCTAACCCGAACCCTAAACATAATCCCAACCCTAAACCTAAACGTAACCCTAACCCTAACCTTTACCCTAACCATAACCCTAACCCCTACCCTAACACTAACACTTACCCTTACCCTAACCCTAACCCTAACCCTAACCCTTTTCCAAACCCTAACCCTAAACCGAACCCTAATCATTAACCTAACCCTAAAACTAACGCTAACCCCTAAAACTAACCCTTACCGTAACCCTAACCCTATCCCTAACAATAAACCTAAACCTAACCCTTACTCTTACCCTTACCCTAACCCTAACCCTTACCCTTACTCTAACCCTAACCGTAAACCTAACCCTAACCCTAACCCTAACCCTAACACTTGCCCTTAACCTAACCCTAACCCTAAATCTCACCCTCACCCTAACCCCTTACCCTAACCCTATCCCAAACCTTTACCCTTACCCTAACCCTAACCCTAACCCTGACCCTAACCAGAACACTTACCGTAACCCTAACCCTAACACTAACCCTGACGCTTACCCTTACCCTAACCCTAAACCTAACCCTAAATCTAACCCTTACCCTTACAGTAAACCTAACCCTAAACCTAACCCTAACCCTTACGCTAAACCTAACCCTAACCCTAACCTTTACTCTAACCCTAACATAACCCCAACACTAACCATAACCCTAACACTTACCCTATCACTAACCCTAACCCTAACCTTTACCCTTACCCTAACCTTAACCCTAACATTAACCCCAACGCTAAACCTAACCCTAACCCTAGCCCTAATACTAACACTTACCCTTACCCTAACCCTAACCCCTAACCCTAACCCTAACCCTAACCCTAACCTCTACCCTAACCCTAACCCTTACCCTAACCCTAACCCTAACCCTAACCCTTACTCTTACCCTAACCCTAAACCTAACCATAACCCTAACTCTCACCCACACCTTTGCCCTTACCCTTACCCTAACCCTATCCCTAACCCTAACCCTAAACCATACCCTTACACTAAACCTGACCCTAACCCTTACGCTAAACCTAACCCTAACCCTAACTCTAACGCTTACCCTTACATTAACCCTAACCCTAACCTTAACCCTTACGCTTACCCAAAAGCTAACCCTAACCCTAAACCTAACCGTAAACCTAACCCTAACACATACCCTTACCCTAACCCTAACCCTAACCATAACCCTAACCCTAACCCTAAACCTAACCCCAACCCTTACCCTTACCCACACCGTAACCCTAAACTTAAACCTAATCCTAACTC
The DNA here is from genome assembly GCA_024803745.1 of Megascapheus bottae. NCBI lineage: Eukaryota > Metazoa > Chordata > Mammalia > Rodentia > Geomyidae > Megascapheus > Megascapheus bottae. Next base: position 319,939 of record JANJXV010000058.1, on the reverse strand, counting down.
TAACCCTTACCCTAAACTTAACCCTAACCCTTACGCTACACCTAACCCTAACCCTAACTCAAACACTTACCCTTAACTTAAAACTAAACCCAACCCTAACCCTTACACTTATCCTAGCGTTAATACTAACCCTAAACAGAACCCTAACTCTAAACTTAACCCTTATGTTTACCCTAACCCAAACCCTAAACCTAACCCTAAACTTACCCTTACCCTAAACCTAACTCTAACCCAAACCATGACCTTAACTGTAAACCTTACCCTAACCCTAACCCTAACCCTAACCCTTACACTAAACCGAACCCTAACCCTAACACTGAATCTAACCCTTACCCTTACAATAACCCTAACCCTAAACCTAACCCTAACCCTTACCATTCCCCAACCCTAACTCTAACCTAACCCTTACCCTTGCCCTAACCCTAACCCTAACAGTAAATCTAACCCTAACCCTAACCCTAACCTTAACCCTAACCCTAACCCTAACCCTTGCCCTTACCCTAACCCTAGCCCTGAACCTAAACCTTACTCTAACCCTAACCCTATACCTAACCCTTACACTTACCCTAACCTTAACCTAACCCTAACACTAACCCCTAACCCTAACCCTAACCCTAAACCTAACCCTTACCCTAGCCCTAACCCTAACCCTAACCCTTCCCCTTACCCTAATCCTAAACCTAATCCTAACCCTAACCCTAACCCTTACCCTTACCCTAAAACTAACCCTAACTCTAAACCTTACCCTTACACTAAACCTAACCCTAACCTTATCTTAAACCTAACCCTAACCCTAACCCTTACCCTTACCTTAACCCTAACCTTAACCCTAACCCTAACCCTTACTCTTACCCTAACCCTAAACCTAACCATAACACTAACTCTAACCCAAACCTTTGCCCTTACCCTTACCCTAACCCTATCCCTAACCCTAACCCTAACCCTAACCTTAACCCTAACCCTAACCCTAACCGTAACCCTAACCCTTGCCCTTACCCTAACCCTAGCTCTAAACCTAAACCTTACTCTAACGCTAACCCTAATCCTAACCCTAACCTTACCCTTACCCTAAACCTAACCCTAACCCAAACCCTGACCTTAAGTGTAACCCTTACCCTAACCCTAACCCTAACCCTAACACTAAACCTAACCCTAACCCTAACCCTAACCCTAACCCTTACCCTTACCCGAACCCTAACCCTAACATTGAATCTAACCCTTACCCTTACAATAACCCTAACCCTAAACCTAACCCTAACCCTTACCATTCCCCAACCCTAACTCTAACCTAACCTTTACCCTTACCCTAACCCTAACACTAACACTAAATCTAACCCTAACCCTAACCCTAAACCTTACCCTAACCCGAAACCTAACCCTTGCCCTTACCCTAAAGCTAACCCTAACCCTAAACCTAACCCATAACCCTAACCCTAACCCTTACCTTTACCGTTACCCTAACCCTAACCCTAACCCTAACAAGAACACTTACCCTAACCCTAAACCTAACCCTAACCCTTACCCTTACCCTAACTCTAACGCTAACCCTAACCCTTACCCTAATTCTAACCCTAACCCTAACACTAATCCTAACCCAACCCCTAACCCTAACCCTTAACATAACCCTAACCCGAAACCTAACACTAACCCTTACCCTTACCCTAAACCTGAACCTCACTCTAACCCTAACCCTAACCTTAACCCTAACCCTAACCCTACCCCTAACCCTAACCTTAATCCCAACCCTAAACCTTAACCTAACCCTAACACTAACCTTTACCCTATCCCTAACCCTAACCCTTACCCTTACCCTAACCCTAACCCTAAACTTAACCCATACCCTAAACCTAACCCTAACCCTAACTCTTAAACTAACACTTACCCTCACCCTAACCCAAACCCTTACACTTAACCTTACCCTAACCCTAACCCTAACCCTTACCCTAATCCTAACCCTAACCCTTACACTAACCCTAACACTAACCCTAACCCTAACCCTAACCCTAACCCTTAACATAACCCTAACCCTAACCCTAACCCTAACCCTTACCATTACCCTAACCCTAAACCTAATTCTAACCCTAACCCTAACTCTAACCCTAACCCTTACCGTAACCCTAACCGTAACCCTTACCCTAACCCTAACCCTAAACCTAACCCTAACCTTAACCCTAACCCTAAACCTAACCCTAACCCTTACCCTTACCTTAAACCTAACCCTAAACCTAACCCTAAACCTAACCCTAACCCTAAACTTAACCCTAAACCTAACCCTAACCGTTTCCCTTACACTAACCCTAGCCCTAACCCTAACCCTTACTCTAACCCTAACCCTAAACCTAACCCTTACACTTACACTAACCCTAAACCTAACCCTAAGACTAACTCCTAACCCTAACCCAAACCCTAACCCTAACCCTTACCCTTATTCTAACACTAACCCTAACCCTAACACTTCCCCTTACCCTAAACCCTACCCTAACCCTAAGCCTAAACCTAACCCTTACCCTAACCCTAACCCTAATCCTAACCCTTCCCCTTGCCCTAATCCTAAACCTAACCCTAACCCTAACCCTTACCCTTACCCTAACCCTAACCCTAACCCTAAACCTTGCCCTTACAGTAAACCTAACCGTAACCTTACCCTAAACCTAACTCTAAACCTAAACCTAACCCTTACCCTTACCTTAACTCTAACCCTAAACCTTACACTTGCCCTAACACTTATGCTAACCCTAACCGTAATCCTAACCTTTACCCTTACTCTAACCCTAACCCTAACCATAACCCCAACCCTAAACCTAACCCTAACCCTAAACTTTACCCTAACCCTAACCCTAACCCCTACCCTAACACTAACACTAACACTTACCCTTACACTAAACCTAACCCTAACCCTAACCCTTTCCCTAACCCTAACCCTAAACCTAACCCTAACCATTAACCTAACCCTAACACTAACCCTAACCCTAACCCTTACCCTAACGCTAACCCTAACCCTTACCCTAATCCTAACCCTAACCCTTACCCTAACCCTAACACTAATCCTAACCCAACCCCTAACCCTAACCCTTAACATAACCCTAACCCGAAACCTAACCCTAACCCTTACCCTTACCCTAAACCTAAACCTCACTCTAACCCTAACCCTAACCTTAATCCCAACCCTAAACCTTAACCTAACCCTAACACTAACCTTTACCCTAACCCTAACAATTACCCTTACCCTAACCCTAGCCCTGAACCTAAATCTTGCTCTAACCCTAACCCTATACCTAACCCTTACACTTACCCTAACCCTAAACCTAACCCTAACACTAACCCCTAACCCTAACCCTAACCCTAAACCTAACCCTTACCCTTGGCCTAACCCTAACCCTAACCCTTCCCCTTACCCTAATCCTAAACCTAATCCTATCCCTAACCCTAACCCCTACCCTTACCCTAACCCTAACCCTAACTCTAAACCTTACCCTTACACTAAACCTAACCCTAACCTTATCTTAAACCTAACCCTAAACCTAACCCTTACCCTTACCTTAACCCTAACCCTAACCCTAACCCTAACCCTTACTCTTACCCTAACCCTAAACCTAACCATAACACTAACTCTAACCCAAACCTTTGCCCTTACCCTTACCCTAACCCTATCCCTAACCTTAACCCTAAACTTAACCCTAACCTTAACCCTAACCCTAACCCTAACCCTTGCCCTTACCCTAACCCTAGCCCTAAACCTAAACCTTACTCTAACCCTAACCCTAATCCTAACCCTAACCTTACCCTTACCCTAAACCTAACCCTAACCCAAACCCTGACCTTAACTGTAACCCTTACCCTAACCCTAACCCTAACCCTAACCCTTACCATTCCCCAACCCTAACTCTAACCTAACCTTTACCCTTACCCTAACCCTAACCCTAACACTAAATCTAACCCTAACCCTAACCCTAAACCTTACCCTAACCCGAAACCTAACCCTTGCCCTTACCCTAAAGCTAACCCTAACCCTAAACCTAACCCATAACCCTAACCTTTATCTTTACCGTTACCCTAACCCTAACCCTAACCCTAACCAGAACACTTACCCTAACCCTAAACCTAACCCTAACCCTTACCCTTACCCTAACCCTAACGCTAACCCTAACCCTTACCCTAATCCTAACCCTAACCCTTACCCTAACCCTAACACTAATCCTAACCCAACCCCTAACCCTAACCCTTAACATAACCCTAACCCGAAACCTAACCCTAACCCTTACCCTTACCCTAAACCTGAACCTCACTCTAACCCTAACCCTAACCTTAACCCTAACCCTAACCCTACCCCTAACCCTAACTTTAATCCCAACCCTAAACCTTAACCTAACCCTAACACTAACCTTTACCCTAACCCTAACCCTAACCCTTACCCTTACTCTAACCCTAACCCTAAACTTAACCCATACACTAAACCTAACCCTAACCCTAACACTTAACCTAACACTTACCCTCACCCTAACCCTAACCCTTACACTTAACCTTACCCTAACCCTAACCCTAACCCTTACCCTAATCCTAACCCTAACCCTTACACTAACCCTAACACTAACCCTAACCCTAACCCTAACCCTAACCCTTAACATAACCCTAACCCTAACCCTAACCCTAACCCTTACCATTACCCTAACCCTAAACCTAACTCTAACCCTACCCTAACTCTAACCCTAACCCTTACCGTAACCCTAACCGTAACCCTTACCCTAACCCTAACCCTAAACCTAACCCTAACCTTAACCCTAACCCTAAACCTAACCCTAACCCTTACCCTTACCTTAAACCTAACCCTAAACCTAACCCTAAACCTAACCCTAACCCTAAACTTAACCCTAAACCTAACCCTAACCGTTGCCCTTACACTAACCCTAGCCCTAACCCTAACCCTTACTCTAACCCTAACCCTAAACCTAACCCTTACACTTACACTAACCCTAAACCTAACCCTAAGACTAACTCCTAACCCTAACCCAAACCCTAACCCTAACCCTTACCCTTATTCTAACACTAACCCTAACCCTAACACTTCCCCTTACCCTAAACCCTATCCTAACCCTAAGCCTAAACCTAACCCTTACCCTAACCCTAACCCTAATCCTAACCCTTCCCCTTGCCCTAATCCTAAACCTAACCCTAACCCTAACCCTTACCCTTACCCTAACCCTAACCCTAACCCTAAACCTTGCCCTTACAGTAAACCTAACCGTAACCTTACCCTAAACCTAACTCTAAACCTAAACCTAACCCTTACCCTTACCTTAACTCTAACCCTAAACATTACCCTTACCCTAACACTTATGCTAACTCTAACCGTAATCCTAACCTTTACCCTTACTCTAACCCTAACCCTAACCATAACCCCAACCCTAAACCTAACCCTAACCCTAAACTTTACCCTAACCCTAACCCTAACCCCTACCCTAACACTAACACTTACCCTTACACTAAACCTAACCCTAACCCTAACCCTTTCCCTAACCCTAACCCTAAACCTAACCCTAACCATTAACCTAACCCTAACACTAACCCTAACCCTAACCCTTACCCTAACGCTAACCCTAACCCTTACCCTAATCCTAACCCTAACCCTTACCCTAACCCTAACACTAATCCTAACCCAACCCCTAACCCTAACCCTTAACATAACCCTAACCCGAAACCTAACCCTAACCCTTACCCTTACCCTAAACCTAAACCTCACTCTAACCCTAACCCTAACCTTAATCCAAACCTAAACCTTAACCTAACCCTAACACTAACCTTTACCCTAACCCTAACACTTACCCTTACCCTAACCCTAGCCCTGAACCTAAATCTTGCTCTAACCCTAACCCTATACCTAACCCTTACACTTACCCTAACCCTAAACCTAACCCTAACACTAACCCCTAACCCTAACCCTAACCCTAAACCTAACCCTTACCCTTGGCCTAACCCTAACCCTAACCCTTCCCCTTACCCTAATCCTAAACCTAATCCTATCCCTAACCCTAACCCTTACCCTTGCCCTAACCCTAACCCTAACTTTAACCTTACCCTTACACTAAACCTAACCCTAACCTTATCTTAAACCTAACCCTAACCCTAACCCTAACCCTTACCTTAACCCTAACCCTAACCCTAACCCTAACCCTTACTCTTACCCTAACCCTAAACCTAACCATAACACTAACTCTAACCCAAACCTTTGCCCTTACCCTTACCCTAACCCTATCCCTAACCCTAACCCTAACCTTAACCCTAACCTTAACCCTAACCCTAACCCTAACCCTTGCCCTTACCCTAACCCTAGCCCTAAACCTAAACCTTACTCTAACCCTAACCCTAATCCTAACCCTAACCTTACCCTTACCCTAAACCTAACCCTAACCCAAACCCTGATCTTAACTGTAACCCTTACCCTAACCCTAACCCTAACCCTAACCCTTACCATTCCCCAACCCTAACTCTAACCTAACCTTTACCCTTACCCTAACCCTAACCCTAACACTAAATCTAACCCTAACCCTAACCCTAAACCTTACCCTAACCCGAAACCTAACCCTTGCCCTTACCCTAAAGCTAACCCTAACCCTAAACCTAACCCATAACCCTAACCCTAACCCTTACCTTTACCGTTACCCTAACCCTAACCCTAACCCTAACCAGAACACTTACCCTAACCCTAAACCTAACCCTAACCCTTACCCTTACCCTAACTCTAACGCTAACCCTAACCCTTACCCTAATCCTAACCCTAACCCTTACCCTAACCCTAACACTAATCCTAACCCAACCCCTAACCCTAACCCTTAACATATCCCTAACCCGAAACCTAACCCTAACCCTTACCCTTACCCTAAACCTGAACCTCACTCTAACCCTAACCCTAACCTTAACCCTAACCCTAACCCTACCCCTAACCCTAACCTTAATCCCAACCCTAAACCTTAACCTAAACCTAACACTAACCTTTACCCTAACCCTAACCCTAACCCTTACCCTTACCCTAACCCTAACCCTAAACTTAACCCATACCCTAAACCTAAACCTAACCCTAACCCTTAACCTAACACTTACCCTCACCCTAACCCTAACCCTTACACTTAACCTTACCCTAACCCTAACCCTAACCCTTACCCTAATCGTAACCCTAACCCTTACACTAACCATAACACTAACCCTAACCCTAACCCTAACCCTAACCCTTAACATAACCCTAACCCTAACCCTAACCCTTACCATTACCTTAACCCTAAACCTAACTCTAACCCTAACCCTAACTCTAACCCTAACCCTTACCGTAACCCTAACCGTAACCCTTACCCTAACCCTAACCCTAAACCTAACCCTAACCTTAACCCTAACCCTAAACCTAACCCTAACCCTTACCTTAAACCTAACCCTAAACCTAACCCTAAACCTAACCCTAACCCTAAACTTAACCCTAAACCTAACCCTAACCGTTGCCCTTACACTAACCCTAGCCCTAACCCTAACCCTTACTGTAACCCTAACCTAAACCTAACCCTTACACTTACACTAACCCTAAACCTAACCCTAAGCCTAACTCCTAACCCTAACCCAAACCCTAACCCTAACTCTAACCCTAACCCTTACCCTAACCCTAACCCTAACCCTAACCCTAACCTTAACCCTAATCCTAAACCTAACCCTAACCCTTACGCTTACCTTAAACCTAACCCTAAACCTAACCCTAAACTTAACCCTAACCCTAAACTTAACCCTAAACCTAACCCTAACCGTTGCCCTTACCCTAACCCTAGCCCTAACCCTAACCCTTACTCTAACCCTAACCGTAATCGTAACCTTTACCCTTACTCTAACCCTAACCCTAACCATAACCCCAACCCTAAACCTAACCCTAACCCTAAACTTTACCCTAACCCTAACCCTAACCCCTACCCTAACACTAACACTTACCCTTACAATAAACCTAACCCTAACCCTAACCCTTAACATAACCCTAACCCTAACCCTAACCCTAACCCTAACCCTTACACTAACCCTAACACTAAGCCTAACCCTAACCCTAACCCTAACCCTTAACATAACCCTAACCCTAACCCTAACCCTAACTCTTACCATTACCCTAACCCTAAACCTAACTCTAACCCTAACCCTAACTCTAACCCTAACTCTTACCCTAACCCTAACCCTAACCCTAACCCTAACTTTAACCCAAATCCTAAACCTAACCCTAACCCTTACGCTTACCTTAAAAATAACCCTAAACCTAACCCTAAACTTAACCCTAACCCTAAACTTAACCCTAAACCTAACCCTAACCGTTGCCCTTACCCTAACCCTAGCCCTAACCCTAACCCTTACACTAACCCTAACCCTAAACCAGCCCTTACACTTACACTAACCCTAAACCTAACCCTAACCCTAACCCTAAGCCTAACTCCTAACCCTAACCCAAACCCTAACCCTAACCCTTACCCTTATTCTAACACTAACCCTAACCCTAACACTTCCCCTTACCCTAAACCCTACCCTAACCCTAACCCTAAACCTAACCCTTACCCTAACCCTAACCCTAATCCTAACCCTTCCCCTTGCCCTAATCCTAAACCTAACCCTAACCCTAACCCTTACCCTTACCCTAACCCTAACCCTAACCCTAAACCTTGCCCTTACAGTAAACCTAACCGTAACCTTAGCCTAAACCTAACTCTAAACCTAACCCTAACCCTTACCCTTACCTTAACTCTAACCCTAAACCTTACCCTTACCCTAAAACTTATGCTAACCCTAACTGTAATCCTAACCTTTACCCTTACTCTAACCCTAACCCTAACCATAACCCCAACCCTAAACCTAACCCTAACCCTAACCTTTACCCTAACCCTAACCCTAACCCCTACCCTAACACTAACACTTACCCTTACACTAAACCTAACCCTAACTCTAACGCTTTCCCTAACCCTAACCCTAAACCTAACCCTAACCATTAACCTAACCCTAACACTTACCCTAACCCCTAAACATAACCCTTACCATAACCCTAACCATAACCCTATCCCTAACACTAACCATAACCTCTAACCTTAACCCTCACCCTAACACTAACTCCTAACCCTAACCATAACCCTAACACTAACCCTTAACCTTAACCTAACTCTAAACCTAACCCTAACCCTAACCCTCACCCTAACACTAACCCCTAACCCTAACCATAACCCTAACCCTTAACCTTACCCTAACCCTAAACCTAACACTAAACCTAACCCTAACCCTAATCCTAACCCTTATGCTTACCCTAACCCTAACACTAACCCTAACCCTAAACCTTACGCTTACCTTAAACCTAAACATAACCCTTACGCTAAACCTAACCCTAACCGAAACACTAACCCTTACCCTTACATTAACCCTAACCCTAACAATAACCCTTACCCTTACCCTAACGCTAACCCTAACCCTAACCCTAACAGTAACACTAAACCTAACACATAACCTTACCCTAACCCTAACCCCAACCCTAAACCCAACCCTAAACCTTACCCTTACCCTCACCCTAACCCTAACCTTAAACCTAACCCTAATTCTAAACCTAACACGAAACTTAACCCTAACCCTTATCCTTACCGTAACCTAAACCTAACCGTAACCCTAAATTAAACCCTTACCTTTACACTAACCCAACCCTAAACCTAACCCTAATCCTTACCCTTACCCTAAGCCTAACCCTAACCCTAAGCCTAACCCTAAACTTAACCCTAAGCCTTACCCTTAACGTAACCCTAACACTAACCCAAAACCTAACCCTAATTCTAAAACTAACTCTTACCCTTACCCTAAACCTAACCCTAACCCTAAATCTAACCCTTACCCTTACCCTAAACCTAACCCTAACCCTTACCCTTTCCCTTACCCTAACCCTAACCCTAACCCTAAACCTTACCCTCACCCTAACCCTAACCCTAAACCTAACCCTAACCCTAACCCAAAACCTAACCCTAACCCTAACCCTAACACTTGCCCTTACACTAACCCTAACCCTAAACCTCACCCTAACCCTAACCCTAACCCCAACCCCTAACCCTAACTCAAAACTTTACCCTTACCTAACCCTAACCCTAAACCTAACCCTAACCCTAACCCAAAACCTAACCCTAACCCTAACCCTAACCCTAACACTAACCCTTACGCTTTCCCTTACCCTAACCCTAAACCTAACCCTAACCCTAATTCTAACCCTAACCCTAAACCTAACCTTAAACCTTAACCTTACCCTAAACCTAACCCTAACCCTTTTCCTAAACCTAACCCTAACCCTAACCCTAACACTTACCCTTACCTTAACCCTAACCATAACCCTTACCCTTACCTTAACCCTAACCCTAACCCTAACACATACCCTTACTCTAACCCTAAACCTAACCGTAACCCTAACCCTAACCCTAACCCTTACCCCAACCCTATCCTTAACCCCAACACTACACCTAACCCTAACCCTAACCCTAACCCTGACCCTTACCTAACCCTAACCCTAACCATAACCATAAGCATAACTCTAACCCTTACCCTAACTCTAACCCTAATCCTAACCATAACCCTAAACCTAACATTAATCCTAACCCTAACATTAACCCTTACCATAACTCTAACCCTAACACTTATCCTAACCCTAACCCCAACCCTAACCCTAAACCTTGCCCTTACAGTAAACCTAACCCTAACCTTACCCTAAACCTAACTCTAAACCTAACCCTAAGCCTTACCCTAACCCTAACCCTAACCCTAACCCTTACACTTACCCTAACCCTAACGCTAACCCTTACAAAACCCTAACCCTAACCCCTAATCCTAACCATTAACCTAACCCTAACCCTAACCCTAACCCTTACCCTTACCCTAACCCTAAACCTAATCCTAACCCTAAACCTTGCCCTTACAGTAAACCTAACCCTAACCTTACCCTAAACCTAACTCTAAACCTAACCCTAAGCCTTACCCTTACCTTAACCCTAACACTAACCCTAAAACTTACCCTTACCCTAACACTTATGCTAAACCTAACCCTAACCCTAACCTTTACCCTTACTCTAATCCTAACCCTAACCATAATCCCAACCCTAAACCTAAAATTAACCCTAACCCTTACCCTTACCCACACCCTAACCCTAAACTTAAACCTAATCCAAACTCTAACCCTAATCCTAAACTTAACCATAACCCTCACGCTACACCTAAACCTAACCCTAACTCTAACACTTACCTTACCTTAAACCTAAAACTAACCCTAACCCTTACCCTTATCCTAATGCTAACCCTAACCCTAAACCTAACCCTAACCCTAACCCTAACACATACCCTTACCCTAACCCTAACCCTAACTGTAAGCCTAACCCTATCCCTAAACCTAACCCTAACCCTTACCTTACCCACACCCTAACCCTAACCTTAAACCTACCCCTAACTCTAAACCTAACCCTAAACTTAACCCTAACCCTTATCCTTACCCTAACCCTAACCCTAACCCTAACCCTAAACCTAACCCTAACTCTAAATTTAACCCTTATCTTTACACTAACCCTAAACCTAAACCTAACCCTAACCCGTACCGTTACCCTAAACCCAACCCTAACCCAAACCCTGACCTTAACTGTAACCCTTACCCTAACACTAACCCTAACCCTAACCCTAAACCTAACCCTAACCCTAACCCTAACCCTAACCCTTACCCTTACCCTAACCCTAACCCTAACACTGAATCTAACCCTTACCCTTACAATAACCCTAACCCTAAACCTAACCCTAACCCTTACCATTCCCCAACCCTAAATCTAACCCTAACCCTTACCCTTACCCTATCCCTAACCCTAACACTAAATCTAACCCTAACCCTAACCCTAAATCTTACCCTACCCCTAAACCTAACCCTTGCCCTTACCGTAAAGCTAACCGTAACCCTAAACCTAACCCATAACCCTAACCCTAACCCTAACCCTTAACTTTACCGTTACCCTAAACCTAACCCTAACCCTAACCATAACCATAACACTTACCCTAACCCTAACCCCAACCCTAACCCTTACCCTTACCCTAACCCTAACGCTAACCCTAACCGTTACAATAATCCTAACCCTCACCCTTACCCTAAACCTAACACTAATCCTAACCCAACCCCTAACCCTAAACCTTAACATAACCCTAACCCAAAAACTAACCCTAACCCTTACCCTTACCCTTCCCCTAAACCTAACCCTAAACCTAACACTAAACCTAACCCTAACCCTAAACTTAACCCTAACCCTAATCCTAACCCTTGCCCTTACCCTAACCCTAGCCCTAAACCTAAACCTTACTCTAACCCTAACCCTAAACCTAACGCTTATACTTACCCTAACCATAAACCTAACCCTAACCCTAACCCCTAACCCTAACCCTAACCCTAAACCTAACCCTTACCCTAACCCTAACCCTAACACTAACCCTTACCCTTACCCTAATCCTAAACCTAATCCTAACCCTAACCTTAACCCTTACCCTTACCCTAACCCTAACTCTAACCCTAAACCTTACCCTTACACTAAACCTAACCCTAACCTTATGCTAAACCTAACCCTAACCCTAACCCTAAACCTTACCCTTCCCCTAACAGTTACACTAACCCTAACCCTAACCCTAACCTTTACCCTTACCCTAACCCTAACCGTAACCCTAACCCTTACCCTAATCCTAACCCTAACCCTTACCCTAACCCTAACCCTAACCCTAACCCTAAACCTAACTCTAACCCTAACCCTAACCCTAACCCTAACCCTTACCGTAACCCTAACCCTAAACCTTACCCTAACCCTAACCCTAAACCTAACCCTAACCTTAACCCTAACCCTAACCCTAACCCTTACCCTAACCCTAAACCTAACCCTAAACCTAACCCTAACCCTAACCCTAATCATAACACTAACCCTAACCCTAACCGTTGCCTTTACCCTAACCCTAGCTCTAACCCTAACCCTTACTCTAACCCTAACCCTTACTCTAACCCTAACCCTAACCCTAACCCAAACCCTAACCCAAACCCTAACCTTAACCCTTACACTTATTCTAACACTAACCCTAACCCTAACACTTCCTCTTACCCTAAACCCTACCGTAACCCTAACCCTAAACCTAACCCTTACCCTAACCGTAACCGTAATCCTAACCCTTCCCCTTGCCCTAATCCTAAACCTAACCCTGACCCTAACCCTTACCCTAACCCTTACCATAAACCTAACCCTAACCCTAAACCTTGCCCTTACAGTAAACCTAACCATCACCTTACCCTAAACCTAACTCTAAACCTAACCCTAACCCTTACCCTTACCTTAACCCTAACACTAACCCTAACCCTAACCCTTACCCTTACTCTAACCCTAACCCTAACCATAACCCCAACCCTAAACCTAACCCTAACCTTTACCCTAACCCTAACCCTAAAACCTACCCTAACACTAACACTTACCCTTACCCTAACCCTAACCCTAACCCTTTTCCTAACCCTAACCCTAAACATAACCCTAACCATTAACCTAACCCTAACAATAACCCTAACCCCTTAACCGAACCCTTACCAAAACACTAACCCTAACCCTATCCCTGACACTAACCATAACCCCTAACAATAACCCTCACCCTAACACTAACCCCTAACGCTAACCATAATCCTAACACTAACCCTTAACCTTACCCTAACCCTAAACCTAACCCTAACCCTAATTCTAACCCTAACCCTAACACTTATCCTTACCCTAACCCTAACACTAACCCTAACCCTAAACCTTACCCTTACCCTAAACCTAACCCTAACCCTTATGCTAAACCTAACACTAACCCTTACCCTAACCCTTACCCTTACCTTAACCCTAACCCTAACCCTAACCCTTACCCTTACCCTAACGCTAACCCTAACCCTAAACCTAACAGTAACTCTAAACCTAACATATAACCTTACCCTAACCATAACCCTAACCCTAACCTTAACCCTAACCCTAACCCTAAACCTAACCCTAAACATTACCCTTAACCTCACCCTAACCCTAACCTTAAACCTAACCCTAATACTAACCCTAACACTAAACAACCCTAACCCTTATCCTTACCGTAACCTAAACCTAACCATAACCCTAAACTTAACGTTACCTTTACCCTAACCTCAACCCTAAACCTAACCCTAATCCTTACCCTTACCCTAAGCCTAAACCTAACCCTAACCCTAAGTCTAACCCTAAACTTAACCCTAAGCCTTACCCTTAACCTAACCCTAACACTAACCCAAACCTAACCCTAACCCTAACCCTAATTCTTACCCTTACCCTAACCCTAACCCTAAATCTAACCCTTACCCTTACCCTAAACCTAACCCTAAACCTAACCCTAATCCTTACCCTTACCCTTACCCTTACCCTAACCATAACTCTAACCCTAACCCTTACCCTCACCCTAACCCTAAACCTAACCCTAACCCTAACCCTAACCCTAACCTTTACCCTAACCCTAACCCTAACACATATACCCTTACCCTAACCCTTACCCTAATACTAACCGTAACCCTAAACCTAACCGTAACCCTAACCCTAACCCTGACCCTTACCCTAACCCTAACCTTAACCCCAACACTACACCTAACCCTAACCCTAACCCTAACCCTGACCCTTACCCTAACACTAACCCTAACCCTAACCCTAACCATAACCCTAACCCTTACCCTAACTCTAATCCTAATCCTAACCCTAACCCTAAACCTAAAACTAATCCTAACCCTACCCCTAACACTTACCATAACTCTAACCCAAACACTTATCCTAACCCTAACCCTAACCCTAACCCTAACCCTAACACTTACCCTAACACGAACCCTAACCCTAACCCTTACACTTACCCTAACCCTAACTCTAACCCTTACCCAACCCTAACCCTAACCCTAACCATTAACCTAACCCTAACCCTAACCCTAAACCTTACCCTTACCCTAACCCTATTCCGAACTCTAACCCTAACCCTAACCCTAACCCTAACCCTAAGCCTAACCCTTACCCTAACCCTAACTCTAACCCTTACCCTAACACTAACCCTAACCCTAACCCTTACCCTTACCCTAACCCGAATCCTAAACCTAACCCTAACCCTAATCCTAAACCTAACCTTAACCCTAACCCTAACCCTTGCTCTTACCATAACAATAAACTTAACACTATCCCTAACCCTAACCCTAACCCTAACGCTAACCCTTACCCTTATCCTAACCCTAATCCTAAACCTCACCCTAACCCTAACCCTAACCCTAACCCTTACCCTGTCCCTAACCCTAACCTTAACCCTAACCCTAACCCTAACCCTAACACTTACCGTTACCATAACCCTAACCCTAACCCTAACCCTAAACCTTGCCCTTACAGCAAACCTAACCCTAATCTTACCCTAAACCTAACTGTAATCCTAACCCTAAGCCTTACCCTTACCTTAACCCTAACACTAACCCTAAACCTTACCCTTACTCTAACACTTATGCTAAACCTAACCCTAACCTTTACCCTTACTCTAACCCTAACCCTAACCATAACCCCAACCCTAAACCTAAACCTAAACCTAACTCTAACCTTTACCCTAACCCTAACCCTAACCCCTACCCTAACAATACACTTACCCTTACCCTAACCCTAACCCTAACCCTAACCCTTTTCCTAACCCTAACCCTAAACCTAACCCTAACCATTAACCTAACCCTAACACTAACCCTAACCCTTAAACCTAACCCTTAACATAACCCTAACCCTAACACTAACCATAACCCCTAAACCTAACACTCACCCTAACACTAACCCCTAACCCTAACCATAACCCTAACACTAACCTTTACATTACCTAAACCTAAACCTAACCCTAACCCTAACCATAACCCTAACCCTTATCCTTACCCTAACCCTAACACTAACCCTAACGCTAAACCTTACCCTTACCCTAAACCTGACCCTAATCCTTACGCTAAACCTAACCCTAACCCTAACCCAAAACTTAACCCTAACCCTTATCCTTACCGTAACCTAACCCTAAACCTAACACTAAACCTAACCCTAACCCTAAACTTAACCTTTACCTTTACCCTAACCCCAACCCTAAACCTAACCCTAATCATTAAAATTACCCTAAGCCTAAACCTAAACCTAACTCTAACCATAAACTTAACCCTAAGCCTTACCCTTACCCTAACCCTAACACTAACCCAAAACCTAACCCTAACCCTACCCCTAACTCTTACTCTTACCCTAACCCTAACCCTAACAATAAACCTAACCCTAAACCTTATCCTTACCCTTACCCTAAAACTAACCCTTACCCTTACCCTAACCCTAAACCTAAACCTAACCCTAACCCTAAAACTAACCCTAACCCTAAACCTAACACTTGCCCTTACCCTAACACTATCCCTAAACTTCACCGTAACCCTAACCCTAACCCCTTACCCTAACCCTAACCCAAACCTTTACCCTTACCCTAACCCTAACCCTAACCCTAACTAGAACACTTACCTTAACCGTAAAACTAACACTAACCCTTACGCTTACCCTTACCCTAACCCTAAACCTAACCCTAACCCTAACCCTAACCCTAACCCTAAACCTAAACCTTACCCTTACCCTAAACCTAACCCTAACCCTTACCATAAACCTAACCCTAACCATAACCCTAACCCTTACCCTTACCTTAACCCTAACCCTAACCCTAACCCTAACACATACCCTTACTCTAACACTAACCCTAACCGTAACCCTAAACCTAACCATGAACCTAACGGTAACCCTAACCCTAACCCTAACCCTTACCCTAACCCTAACCTAAACCCCAACACTACACCTAACCCTAACCCTAACCCTAACCTTACCCTTACCCTTACCCTAACACTAACCCTTACCCTAACCCTAACCATAACCCTAACCCTTACCCTAACTCTAACACTAATCCTAACCCTAAACCTAAACCTAACACTAATCCTAACCCTAACCCTAACATTTACCATAACTCTAACCCTAACACGTATCCTAACCCTAACCCTAACCCTAACCCTAACACTTACCCTAACACGAACCCTAACCCTAACCCTTACCCTTACCCTAACCCTAACCCTAACCCTTACCTAACCCTAACACTAACCCCTAACCCTAACCATTAACCTAAGCCTAACCCTAACCCTAACCCTTACACTTACCCAAACCCTATTCTGAACTCTAACCCTAACCCTAACCTTAACCCTAACCCTAAACCTTAACCTAACCCTAACCCTAACCCTTACCCTAACATTAACCCTAACCCTAAACTTAACCCTAACCCTAACCCTAACCCTTACCCTTACCCTAACCCTAATCCTAAACCTAACCATAACCCTAATCCTAAACCTAACCTTAACCCTAACCCTAACCCTTGCTCTTACCCTAACTCTAACAATAAACTTAACCCTAACCCTAACCCTAACCCTAACCCTAACGCTAACCCTTACCCTTACCCTAACGCCAACCCTAAACCTAACCGTAACCCTAACCCTAACCCCTAACCCTAACACTAACCCTAACCCTAACCATTACCCTTATTCTAACACTAACCCTAACCCTAAGACTTACCCTTATCCTAAACCTTACCCTAACCCTAACCCTAAACCTAACCCTAACCCTAACCCTAACCATTACCCTTACCCTAAACCTAAACGTAACAATAACCTTAACCCTAACCCTTACCCTTACCCTAACCATAACCCTAACCCTAACCCTAACCCTAAACCTTACCCTTACACTAAACCTAACCCTAACCCTTACCCTAAACCTAACCCTAACCCTAACCCTAACACTTACCCTTACCTTAACCCTAACCATAACCCTAAACCTTGCCCTTAACCTAACAATAACCTAACCCTAACCCTAAACCTAACCCTAAGCCTAACTCTAACCCTAACCCTAACCCTAACCCTAACCTAACACTTAACCTAACCCTAACCCTAACCCTAACCATTACCCTTACCCTAACCCAAACACTAACCTTACACCCAACCCTAAACCAAACCCTAATCCTAACCCTAACACTTACCCTAACCCTATCCCTAAACCTAACCATAACCCTAACACTTATCTTTACCCTAACCCTAATCTTAACCCTAACCCTAACCCTAATCCTTATCCTAACCATAACCCTATGTGTAACACTAATCCTAACCCTTAACCTAACCCTAACACTAACCCTAACCCACAACCCTAACATTACCCTGACCCTCACCCTAACCCTAACCGCTAACCCTAACCCTAACCCAACCCTGACCTTAACTGTAACCCTTACCCTAACCCTAACCCTAAACCTACCCCTAAACCTAACCCTAACCCTAACCCTACCCTTACCCTTACCCTAACCCTAACCCTAACACTGAATCTAACCCTTACCCTTACAATAACCCTAACCCTAAACCTAACCTTAACCCTTACACTTACCCTAACCCTAACACTAAATCTAACCCTAACCCTAACCCTAAACCTAAACCTAAACCTTGCCCTTACCCTAAAGCTAAACCTAACCCTAAACCTAAACCATAACCCTAACCCTAACCCTTACCTTTACCGTTACCCTAACCCTAACCCTAACCCTAACCCTAACACTAACCCTAACGCTAACCCTTACCCTTACCCTAAACCTAACCCTAAACCTAACACTAAACCTAACCCTAACCCTTACCTTAACCCTAACCCTAACCCTTACACTTGCCCTTACCCTAACCCTAGCCCTAAACCTAAACCTCACTCTAACCCTAACCCTAAACCTAACCCTTACACTTACCCTAACACTAAACCTAACCCTAACCCTAACCCCTGACCCTAACCCTAACCTTAAACCTAACCCTTACCCTAATCCTAACCCTAACATTAACCCTTACCCTTACCCTAATCCTAAACCTAATCCTAACCCTAACCCTAACCCTAACCCTTACCCTTACCCTAACCCTAACCCTAACCCTAAACCTTACCCTTACACTAAACCTAACCCTAACCTTAACCTAAACCAAACACTAACCCTAACCCTAAACCTAACCCTTACCAATATCCTAACCCTAAATCTAACCCTAACACTTACCCTTACCCTCACCCCTACCCTAACCCTAACACTAACACTAACACTTACCCTTACCCTAACCCTAACCCTAACCCTAAATCTAACCCTTACCCTTACAGTAAACCTAACCCTAAACCTAATACTAACCCTTACGCTAAACCTAACCCTAACCCTAAAGTTTACCCTAATCCTAACACTAACCCTAACCCTAACCTTTACCCTTACCCTAACCCTAACCCTAACATTAACCCCAACCCTAAACCTAACCCTAACCCTAGCCCTAACACTAACACTTACCCTTACCCTAACCCTAACCCCTAACCCTAACCCTTACCCTATCCCTAACCCTAACACTAACCCTAACCACTAACCCTATCCCTAACCCTAACACTAACCCCTAACCCTAAACCTAACCCTAACCCTTACCCTTACCCTAACCCTAACCCTAACCCTTACCCTTACCCTAACCCTAAACCTAACCCTAACCCTAACCCTAACCCTTGCTCTTACCCTATCCCTAACAATAAACTTAACACTAACCCTAACCCTAACCCTTATCCTAACCATAACCCTAAGTGTAACCCTAATCCTAACCCTTAACCTAACCCTCACCCTAACCCTAACCCTAATTCTAACCTCTAACCCTAATCCTAACCCAAACCCTAATCCTTACCCTTATCCTAAACTTAACCCTAACCCTAACCCTTACGCTAAACCTAACCCTAACCCTAAACTTTACCCTAATCCTAAACTTAACCCCAACACTAACCATAACCCTAACACTTACCCTAAACCTAACCCTAACCCTAACCCTAACCTTTACCACTACCCTAACCCTAACCCTAACATTAACCCCAACCCTAAACCTAACCCTAACCCTAGCCCTAACACTAACACTTACCCTTACCCTAACCCTAACCCCTAACCCTAACCCTTACCCTATCCCTAACCCTAACACTAACCCTAACCACTAACCCTATCCCTAACCCTAACAATAACCACTAACCCTAAACCTAACCCTAACCCTTACCCTTACCCTAACCCTAAATCTAACCCTTACCCTTACCCTAACCCTAAACCTAACCATAACCCTAACCCTAACCCTTGCTCTTACCCTAACCCTAACAATAAACTAAACACTAACCCTAACCCTAACCCTAACCCTAACCCTAACCCAAACCCTGACCTTAACAGTAACCCTTACCCTAACTCTAACCCTAAACCTAACCCTAAACCTAACCCTAACCCTAACCCTAACCCTAACCCTTACCCTAACCCTAACCCTAACACTGAATCTAACCCTTACCCTTACAATAACCCTAACCCTAAACCTAACCCTAACCCTTACACTTACCCTAACCCTAACTATAACCCTAAACCTTACCCTTACCCTAACCCTAAACCTAACATTAAATCTAACCCTAACCCTAACCCTAAACCTTACCCTAACCCTAACCCTAAACCTTGCCCTTACCCTAAATCTAACCCTAACCCGAAACCTAAACCATAACCCTAACCCTAACCCTTACCTTTACCGTTACCCTAACCCTAACCCTAACCCTAACCCTAACCCTAACCAGAACACTTACCCTAACCCTAACCCTAACCCTAACACTTACTCTTACCCTAACCCTAACGCTAACCCTAACCCTTACCCTAATCCTAACACTAACCCTTACCCTAACCTTAACACTAATCCTAACCCAACCCCCAATCCTAACCCTTAACATAACCCTAACCCGAAACCTAACCCTAACCCTTACCCTTACCCTAACCCTAAACCTAACTCTAACCCTAACCCTAACCTTAACCCTAACACTAACCCTAACGCTAACCCTTACCCTTACCCTAAACCTAACCCTATACCTAACACTAAACCTAACCCTAACCCTTACCTTAACCCTAACCCTAACCCTTACACTTGCCCTTACCCTAACCCTAGCCCTAAACCTAAACCTCACTCTAACCCTAACCTTAAACCTAACCCTTACACTTACCCTAACACTAAACCTAACCCTAACCCTAACCGCTAACCCTAACCCTAACCTTAAACCTAACCCTTACCCTAACCCTAACCCTAACACTAACCCTTACCCTTACCCTAATCCTAAACCTAATCCTAACCCTAACCCTAACCCTTACCCTTACCCTAACCCTAACCCTAACCCTAAACCTTACCCTTACACTAAACCTAACCCTAACCTTAACCTAAACCAGCCCTAACCCTAACCCTAAACCTAACCCTTACCAATATCCTAACCCTAAATCTAACCCTAACACTTACCCTTACCCTAACCCTAATCGTAACCCTAACCCTAACCCTAATCCTTATCCTAACCATAACCCTAAGTGTAACATTAATCCTAACCCTTAACCTAACCCTAACACTAACCCTAACCCACAACCCTGACACTTAGCCTGACCCTCACCCTAACCCACAACCCTGACACTTACCCTGACCCTCACCCTAACCCTAACCGCTAACCCTAACCCTAACCCTAACCCCTAACCCTAACCCTAAACCTAACCCTTACCAATATCCTAACCCTAAATCTAACCCTAACACTTACCCTTACCCTCACCCCTACCCTAACCCTAACACTAACACTAACACTAACACTTACCCTTACCCTAACCCTAACCCTAACCCTAAATCTAACCCTTACCCTTACAGTAAACCTAACCCTAAACCTAACCCTAACCCTTACGCTAAACCTAACCCTAACCCTAAACTTTACCCTAACCCTAACCTTAACCCCAACACTAACCATAACCCTAACACTTACCCTAACCCTAACCCTAACCCTAACCTTTACCCTTACCCTAACCCTAACCCTAACATTAACCCCAACCCTAAACCTAACCCTAACCCTAGCCCTAACACTAACACTTACCCTTAACCTAACCTAACCCCTAACCCTAACCCTTACCCTATCCCTAACCCTAACACTAACCCTAACAACTAACCCTATCCCTAACCCTAACACTAACCCCTAACCCTTACCCTAACCCTAACCTTTACCCTTACCCTAACCCTAACCCTAACATTAACCCTAACCCTAACCCTAACCCTTACCCTTACCCTAACCCTAAACCTAACCATAACCCTAACCCTAACCCTTGCTCTTACCCTATCCCTAACAATAAACTTAACACTAACCCTAACCCTAACAATTATCCTAATCATAACCCTAAGTGTAACCATAATCATAACCCTTAACCTAACCCTAACACTAACCATAACCCACAACCCTAACCCTTACCCTAACCCTCACCCTAACCCTAACCGCTAACCCTAACCCTAACCCTAACCCCTAACCCTAACCCTAACCCTTACCAATATTCTAACCCTAAACCTAACCCTAACACTTACCCTTACCCTCACCCCTTCCCTAACCCTAACACTCACACTAACACTTACCCTTACCCTAACCCTAACCCTAACCTTTACCCTTACCCTAACCCTAACCCTAACATTAACCCCAACCCTAAACCTAACCCTAACCCTAGCCCTAACACTAACACTTACCCTTACCCTAACCCTAACCCCTAACCCTAACCCTTACCCTATCCCTAACCCTAACCACTAACCCTATCCCTAACCCTAACACTAACCCCTAACCCTAAACCTAACCCTAACCCTTACTCTTACCCTAACCCTAACCCTAACCCTTACCCTTACCCTAACCCTAAACCTAACCATAACCCTAACCCTAACCCTTGCTCTTACCCTATCCCTAACAATAAACTTAACACTAACCCTAACCTTAACCCTTATCCTAATCATAACCCTAAGTGTAACCCTAATCCTAACCCTTAACCTAACCCTAACACTAACCCTAACCCACAACCCTAACCTTTACCCTAACCCTCACCCTAACCCTAAACGCTAACCCTATCCCTAACCCTAACCCCTAACCCTAACCCTAACCCTTACCAATATCCTAACCCTAAACCTAACCCTAACCCTTACCCTTACCCTCACCCCTACCCTAACCCTAACACTCACACTAACACTTACCCTTACCCTAACCCTAACCCTAACCCTAAATCTAACCCTTACCCTTACAGTAAACCTAACCCTAAACCTAACCCTAACCCTTACGCTAAACCTAACCCTAACCCTAAACTTTACCCTAATCCTAAACTTAACCCCAACACTAACCATAACCCTAACACTTACCCTAAACCTAAACCTAACCCTAACCCTAACATTTACCCCTACCCTAACCCTAACCCTAACATTAACCCCAACCCTAAACCTAACCCTAACCCTAGCCCTAACACTAACACTTACCCTTACCCTAACCCTAACCCCTAACCCTAACCCTTACCCTATCCCTAACCCTAACACTAACCCTAACCACTAACCCTATCCCTAACCCTAACACTAACCACTAACCCTAAACCTAACCTAACCCTTACCCTTACCCTAACCCTAACCCTAACCCTTACCCTTACCATAACCCTAAACCTAACCATAACCCTAACCCTAACCCTTGCTCTTACCCGAACCCTAACAATAAACTTAACCCTAACCCTAACCCTAACCCTAACCCAAACCCTGACCTTAACTGTAACCCTTACCCTAACCCTAACGCTAAACCTAACCCTAAACCTAACCCTAACCCTAACCCTAAACCTAACCCTTACCCTAACCCTAACCCTAACACTGAATCTAACCCTTACCCTTACAATAACCCTAACTCTAACCCTAACCCTAACCTTAACCCTAACACTAACCCTAACGCTAACCCTTACCCTTACCCTAAACCTAACCCTAAACGTAACACTATACCTAACCCTAACCCTTACCTTAACCCTAACCCTAACCATTACACTTGCCCTTACCCTAACCCTAGCCCTAAACCTAAACCTCACTCTAACCCTAACCCTAAACCTAACCCTTATACTTACCCTAACACTAAACCTAACCCTAACCCTAACCCCTAACCCTAACCCTAACCTTAAACCTAACCCTTACCCTAACCCTAACCCTAACATTAACCCTTACCCTTACCCTAATCCTAAACCTAATCCTAACCCTAACCCTAACCCTTACTCTTACCCTAACCCTAACCCTAACCCTAAACCTTACCCTTACACTAAACCTAACCCTCACCTTAACCTAAACCTAACCCTAACCCTAACCCTAAACCTAACCCTTACCAATATCCTAACCCTAAATCTAACCCTAACACTTACCCTTACCTTCACCCCTACCCTAACCCTAACACTAACACTAACTCTTACCCTTACCCTAACCCTAACCCTAACCCTAAATCTAACCCTTACCCTTACAGTAAACCTAACCCTAAACCTAACACTAACCCTTACGCTAAACCTAACCCTAAGCCTAAACTTTACCCTAACCCTAACCTTATCCCCAACACTAGCCATAACCCTAACACTTACCCAACCCTAACCCTAACCCTAACCCTAACCTTTACCCTTACCCTAACCCTAACCCTAACATTAACCCCAACCCTAAACCTAACCCTAACCCTAGCCCTAACACTAACACTTACCCTTACCCTAACCCTAACCCCGAACACTAACCCTACCCTATCCCTAACCCTAACACTAACCCTAACCACTAACCCTATCCCTAACCCTAACACTAACCCCTAACCCTAAACCTAACCCTAACCCTTACCATTACCCTAACCCTAACCCTAACCCTTACCCTTACCCTAACCCTAAACCTAACCATAACCGTAACCCTAACCCTTGCTCTTACCCTATCCCTAACAATAAACTTAACACTAACCCTAACCCTAACCCTTATCCTAATCATAACCCTAAGTGTAACTCTAATCCTAACCCTTAACCTAACCCTAACACTAAACCTAACCCACAACCCTAACCCTTACCCTAACCCTAACCCTAACCCTAACCGCTAACCCTAACCCTAACCCTAACCCCTAACCCTAACCCTAACCCTTACCAATATCCTAACC
This sequence comes from Megascapheus bottae, assembly GCA_024803745.1. Lineage (NCBI taxonomy): Eukaryota > Metazoa > Chordata > Mammalia > Rodentia > Geomyidae > Megascapheus > Megascapheus bottae. The sequence goes on along the minus strand of JANJXV010000058.1, from coordinate 294,860 downwards.
CTAAACCTAACCCTAACACTTACCCTTACCCTCACCCCTACCCTAACCCTAACACTCACACTAACACTTACCCTTACCCTAACCCTAACCCTAACCCTAAATCTAACCCTTACCCTTACAGTAAACCTAACCCTAAACCTAACCCTAACCCTTACGCTAAACCTAACCCTAACCCTAAACTTTACCCTAATCCTAAACTTAACCCCAACACTAACCATAACCCTAACACTTACCCTAACCCTAACCCTAACCCGAACCTTTACCCCTACCCTAACCCTAACCCTAACATTAACCCCAACCCTAAACCTAACCCTAACCCTAGCCCTAACACTAACACTTACCCTTACCCTAACCCTAACCCCTAACCCTAACCCTTACCCTATCCCTAACCCTAACACTAACCCTAACCACTAACCCTATCCCTAACCCTAACACTAACCACTAACCCTAAACCTAACCCTAACCCTTACCCTTACCCTAACCCTAACCCTAACCCTTACCCTTACCCTAAACCTAAACCTAACCATAACCCTAACCCTAACCCTTGCTCTTAACGAAACCCTAATAATAAACTTAACACTAACCCTAAACCTAACCCTAACCCTAACCCTAACCCAAACCCTGACCTTAACTGTAACCCTTACCCTAACCCTAACCCTAACCAGAACACTTACCCTAACCCTAACCCTAACCCTAACCCTTACTCTTACCCTAACCCTAACGCTAACCCTAACCCTTACCCTAATCCTAACACTAAACCTTACCCTAACCTTAACACTAATCCTAACCCAACCCCCAATCCTAACCCTTAACATAACCCTAACCTGAAACCTAACCCTAACCCTTACCCTTAGCCTAACCCTAAACCTAACTCTAACCCTAACCCTAACCTTAACCCTAACACTAACCCTAACGCTAACCCTTATCCTTACCCTAAACCAACCCTAAACCTAACACTAAACCTAACCCTAACCCTAAACTTAACCCTAACCCTAACCCTTACACTTGCCCTTACCCTAAACCTAGCCCTAAACCTAAACCTCACTCTAACCCTAACCCTAAACCTAACCCTTACACTTACCCTAACACTAAACCTAACCCTAACCCTAACCCCTAAGCCTAACCCTAACCTTAAACCTAACCCTTAACCTAACCCTAACCCTAACACTAACCCTTACCCTTACCCTAATCCTAAACCTAATCCTAACCCTAACCCTAACCCTTACCCTTACCCTAACCCAAACCCTAACCCTAAACCTTACCCTTACACTAAACCTAACCCTAACCTTAACCTAAACCTAACCCTAACCCTAACCTTACCCTTACCTTAACCCTAACCCTAAACCTTACCCTTACCCTAACAGTTAGGCTAACCCTCACCCTAACCCTAACCTTTACCCTTACCCTAACCCTTACCCTAACGTTAATCCCAACTATAAACCTAAACCTAACCCTAACACTAACCTTTACCCTAACCCTAACATTAACTCTTACCCTTAACCTAACCCTAACCCTAAACTTAACCATACCCTAAACCTAACCCTAACCCTAACCCTTAACCTAACACTTACCCTAACACTAACCCTAACACTTAACTTTACCCTAACCCTAACCCTAACCCTAACCCTTACCCTAATCCTAACCCTAACCCTAACCCTTACCCTAACCCTAACACTAACCCTAACCCTAACCCTAACCCTTAACATAACCCTAACCCTAAACCTAACCCTAAACCTAACGCTAACCCAAAACCTAAACCTAACCCTTACCCTTATTCTAACACTAACCCGAACCCTAACACTTCCACTTACCCTAAACCCTACCCTAACCCTAACCATAAAACTAACCCTTACCCTAACCCTAACCCTAATCCTAACCCTTCCCCTTGCCCTAATCCTAAACCTAACCCTAACCCTAACCCTTACCCTTACCATAACCCTAACCCTAATCCTAACCCTAACCCTAAACCTTGCCCTTACAGTAAACCTAACCCTAACCTTACCCTAAACCTAACTCTAAACCTAACCCTAACCCTTATCCTTACCTTAACCCTAACACTAACCCTAAACCTTACCCTTACCCTAACACTTATGCTAACACTATCCCTAATCCTAACCTTTACCATTACTCTAAACCTAACCCTAACCATAACCCCAACCCTAAACCTAACCCTAACCCTAACCCTAACCTTTACCCTAACACTAACCCTAACCCCTACCCTAACACTAACACTTACTCTTACCCTATCCCTAACCCTAACCCTAACACTTTTCCTAACCCTAACCCTAAACTTAACCCTAACCATTAACCTAACCCTAACACTAACCTTAACCCCTAAACCTAACCCTTACCATAACACTAACCCTAACCCTATACCTAACACTAACCATAACCCCTAACCCTAAACCTCACCCTAACACTAACCCCTAACCCTAACCATAACCCTAACACTAACCCTTAACCTTACCCTAACCCTAAACCTAACCCTAATACTAATCCTAACCCTAACCCTAAACCTTATCCTTACCCTAACCCTAACACTAACCCTAACCCTAAACCTTACCCTTACACTAAACCAAATCCTAACCCTTACGCTAAACCTAACCCTAACCCTAACCCTAACCCTTACCCTGCCTTAACCCTAACCCGAACGCTAAGCCTTACACTTACCCTAACGCTAACCCTAACCCTAACCCTAAGAGTAACTGTAAACCTAACACATAACCTTACTCTAACCCTAACCCTAACCCTAACCATAAACCTAACCGTATACCTAAACCTAACCCTAAACCTTACCCTTACCCTCACCCTAACACTAACCTTAAACCTAACCCTAATTCTAACCCTAGCACAAAACTTAACCCTAACCCTTATCCTTACAGTAACCTAAACCTAACCGTAACCCTAAACTTAAACGTTACCTTTACCCTAACCCCAAGCCTAAACCTAACCCTAATCCTTACCCTTACCCTAAGCCTAACCCTAACCGTAAGCCTAACCCTAAACTTAACCCTAAGCCTTACCCTTAACCTAAACCTAACACCAACCCAAAACCTAACCCTAACCCTAACCCTAACTCTTACCCTTACCCCAACCCTAACCCTAACCCTAAATCTAACCCTTACCCTTACCCTAAACCTAACCATAAACCTTATCCTTACCCTTACCCTAACCCTAACCCTAACCCTAACAGTTGCCCTTACCCTAACCCTAACCCTAAACCTCACCCTAACCCTAACGCTAACCCCTAATCCTAACCCAAAACTTTACCCTTACACTAACCCTAACCCTAACCCTAACCTTAACCAGAACACTTATCCTAACCCTAACCCTAACACTAACCCTAACACTAACCCTAACCCTAAACCTTACCCTTACCCTAAACCTAACCCTAAACCTTATCCTAAACCTAACCCTAACCCTTACCCTTACCTTAACCCTAACCCTAACCCTAACCCTAACACATACCCTTACTCTAACCCTAACCCTAACCCTAAGCGTAACCCTAAACCTAACCCTAAACCTAACCGTAACCCTAACCCTAAACCTAAACCTTACCCTAACCCTAACCTTAACCCCAACACTACACCTAACCATAACCCTAACCCTAACCCTGACCCTTACCCTAACACTAACCCTAACCCTAACCATAACCATAACCCTAACCCTTACCCTAACTCTAACACTAATCCTAACCCTAAACCTAAACCTTACACTAATCCTAACCCTAACCCTAACCCTTACTATAACTCTAAACCTAACACTTACCCTAACCCTAACCCTAACCCTAACACTTACCCTAACACTAACCCTAACCCTAACCCTTACCCTTACCCTAACACTAACCCTAACCCTTACCGAACCCTAACCCTAACCATTAACCTAACCCTAACCCTAACCCTAACACTTACCCATACCCTAACCCTATTCCGAACACTAACCCTAACCCTAACCCTAACCCTAAGCCTAACCCTTAACCTAACCCTAACCCTAACCTTTACCCTAACACTAACCCTAACCCTAACCCTAACCCTAACCCTAACCTTACCCTAACCCAAACCCTAACCCTAACACTTATTCTAACCGTAACCCTAACACTAACCCTTCACGTAACCCTAACACTAACACTAACGCCTAACCCTAACCTTCACCCTAACCCTAACCCTAACCCTAACCCTAACCCTAACACTAACCCTAACCACTAACCCTAACCCTAACCCTAACACTAACCCCTAACCCTAAACCTAACCGTAACCCTTACCCTTATCCTACCACGAAACCTAACCCCAAACTCTACCCTAACCCTAACCCTAACCTTTACCCTAAACCTAACCCTAAACCTAACCCTAACCCTTACTCTTACTCTGACCCTAAACCTAACCCTAACCCTAACCCTAACCCTAACCCTTACTCTTACCCTAACCCTAACCTTAACCCTAACCCTAACCCTAAACCATAGCCTTACACTAAACCTAACCCTAACCCTTACGCTAAACATAACCCTAACCCTAATTCTAACCCTTACCTTACCTTAACCCTAACCCTAACCATAACTCTTACCCTAACGCTAACGCTTACCCTAAACCTAAACCTAACCCTAACACATACACTTACCCTAACCCTAACCATAAACGTAAACCTAACCCTAACCCTAACCCTTAACATAAACGTAACTCTAACCCTAACCATAACCCTTAACCTTACGCTAACCCTAAAACTAACTCTAACCCTAACCATAACCCTAACCCTAACCCTTACCCTAACCCTTACAATAACCCTTACCTTAAACCTAACCCTAAACCTAACCCTAACCTTAACCCTAACCATAACCCTAACACTTACCTTTACTCTAAACCTAACCCTAAACTTAACCCTAACCCTAAGCTTAACCCTAACCCTAACCCTAACCCTTACTCTAAACCTAACCCTAAACCTAACCCTTACACTTACCCTAACCCTAAACCTAACCCTAACCCTAACGCTAACCCTAACACTTACCCTTACCCTTACCCTACACCTAACCCTAACCCTAAACCTAACCCTAAACCTTACCCTTACCCTAAACCTAACACTAACCCTAACCCTTACCCTTACCCTAACCCTAACCCTAACCCTTAACCTTATCCTAACCTAACCCTAAACCTAACCCTAACCCTAACCCTAACCCCTAACCCTAAAACTAACCCTAACCGTAACTCTAACCCTAAACTTAACCCCAGGCCCAAACCTAACCCTAACCCTAACCCATAACCGAACACTTACCCTAACCCTAACCCTAACCCCTACCCTAACCCAAACCTTAACCCTAACCCTAACCCTAACCCTTACCCTTACCCTACCTTAACCCTAAACCTAACCCTAACCCTAACCCCTAAGCCGAAACCTAACCCTAACCCTTACCCTTATCCTAACCCTAACCCTAAACCAAACACTTACCCTTACCCTAAACCCTACCCTAATCCTAACACTAACCATAACCCTTACTATAACCCTAACCCTAACCCTTACCTTTACCCTAACCCTATCCCTAAAACTAACCCTAACCCTAAACCTAACCCTAACACTAACCCTTATCCGAACCTAACCCTTACCCTTACCCTAACTCTAACCAGAAAACCTAACCCTAACCCTAACCCTTACCCTTACCCTAACACTAAACCTAACTTTAACTTAACCCTAACCCTAACCCTTACCCTTATCCTAACTCTAACATTAACCCTAACCCTAAACCTTACTCTTACCCTAACCCTAACCCTAACCCTTACCCTTACCCTAACCCTAAACTTAACCCTTACCCTTAACTTAACCCTAACCCTAACCGTAACCCTTACCCTTACCCTAACACTAACCCTAACCCTAATCCTTAACCTTACCCTAACCCTAAATCTAACCTTAACCCCAACCCTAAACCTACCCTAACCGTAATCCTAACCCTTACCCTTACCCGAACCCTAACCCTAAGCCTAACCCTAACCCTTACCATAACCCTTACCATAACCCTAACCCTAACCCTAACTCTAAACCTTACCCTTAGCCTAACACTAACCATAACCGTAAACCTAACCCTAACCCTAACCTTAACCCTAACCCTTACCCTTACCCTAACCTTAACCCTAACCCTAACCCTAACCCTTACCCTTAGCTTAACCCTAACCCTAAAAAAACCCTAACCCTAAACCTAACTCTAACCCTAAATCTAAACCTTACCCTTACCTTAACCCTAACCCTAACCCTAAACATAACCCCTGAGCCTAACCCTAACCCTAACGCAAACCCTTACCCTTATCCTAACCCTAACCCTAAATCTAACCCTTACCCTTACCCTAACCCTAAACCTAACCTTAACCCTAACCCGAACTCTAACTCTTACCCTTACCCTAACCCTAACCCTAACCTTAAATCTTACCCTTACCCTAACCATAACCCTAACTCTTATCCTAAAGCTAACCCTAACCCTAACCCTAACCCTTACCCTAACTCTAACCCTAACCCTAACCCTAACCCTAACACATACCCTTACCCTAACCCTAACCCTAACAGTAACACTAATCGTAACCCTAAACCTAACCTTTACCCTTACCCTAACTCTAACCCTAAACTTAACCCTAACCCTAACCCTAACAAGAACGCTAAACATAAACCTAACCCTAACCATAACCCTAACCCTAACCCTGACCCTCACCCTTACCCTAACCTTTACCCTAACCCTTACCCTTACCCTAACCCTAAACCTAACATTAACCCTAACCCTAAGCCTAACACTTACCGTTAACATAACCCTAACCCTAACCCTAAACCTTACCCTACCTAAACCTAACCCTAACTCTAACCCTAACCTAATCCTTACTCTAAACCTAAACCTAAACTCAACCTTAACCTAACCCTAACCCTAACCCTTACCATTACTCTAACCCTAACCCTAACCCTTACCCTAACCCTAACTGTTAACCTAAACCTAACCCTAACCCTAACCTCAATCTTAACCCTAACCCAAACCCTAAACCTAACCCTTACCCTTACCCTAACCCTAAACCTAAACCTAACCCTAACCCTAAACTTAACCCTAACCCTTACTCTTACCCTAAACCTAACACTAACCCTAAACCTAACCCTTACCCTTAGCCTAAACCTAACCCTAAACCTAACCCTAACACTTACTCTTACCCTCACCCTAACCCTAACCTTAACCCTAACCCTTACCCTTACCCTTACCCTAACCCTAACACTAACCCTAAACCTAAACCTAACTCTAACACTAAACCCAATCCTTACCCTTACACTAACCCTAAACCTAACCCTAACCTTAACCCCTAAGCCTAACCCGAACCCTAACGCTAACCCTTACCCTTATCCTAACCCTAAACCTAACCTTAACCCTAACCCTAACCCTAACCCTTACACTTACCCTAACCCTAACCCTTAACCGAAACCTAACCCTATCCCTAACCCTAACCCTAAACCTTACCTTTACCCTAACCCTAACCCTAACCCTAACCCTTACCCTAAACCTAACCCTATTCCTAACCCTAACCCTAAACCTTACCTTACCTTAACCCTAACCCTAACCCTAACACTTACCCTTACCCTAACTCTACCCCTAACCCTTACCCTAACCCTAACACATATCCTTACCCTAACCCTAACCCTAACCGTAACTCTAACCCTAACCCTAACCCTAACCTTTACCCTTACCTGAACCCTAACACTAAACTTAACCCTAACCCTAAACCTATCCCTAACACTAACCCTAACCCTAACACTAACGTTAACCCTAACCCTAACCCTAACATAACCCTAAGCCTAACCCTAACCCTAACCCTAACCCTACCCTAACACTTACGCTAACCCTAACCCTTACCCTTACCCTAACACTAAACCTAACATTAACCCTACCCCTAACCCTAACCCTTCCCCTTACCTAACCATAAACCTAAACCTAAAGCTTACCCTTACCCTAAACCTAACTCTATTCCTAACCCTAACCCTAACCCTAACCCTAAAACTTACCCTTACCCTAACCCTAACCCTAACCCTTACCCTAAACCTAACCCTAATCCTAACCCTGAACCTTACATTAACCCTAACCCTAACCCTAACCCTTACCCTTATCCTAACGCTAACCCTAACCCTAACCCTTATCCTAACCCTAACCCTAACCCTAACCCTAACAATAATCCTAACCCCTAACACTAACCCTTACCCTATCCGTAACCCTAACCGTAACCCTATCCACTAACCTTAACCGTAACCCTAACCCTAACCCTAACCACTAACCCTAACCCTAACCCTAACCCTTACACTTATACTAACCCTAACCCTAACCCTAACACTTACCCTTACCCTAACCCCTACCCTAACCCTAAACCGAACAATTAACCTAAACCTAACCCTAAACCAAACCCTAACTCAACCCTTACCCTAACACTAAACCTAACCCTAACCCTAACCCTAACCCTTACCCTTATCCTACCCCTAACCCTAACTCATACCCTAACCCTAAACCTTACCCTTACCCTAACACTAACCCTAACCCTTACCCTTACCTTAACCCTAACCCTAACCCTAAACTTTACCCTTACCCTAACGCTAACCCTAACCTTAAACCTAACCCTAACCCTGACCCTAACACATACCCTTACCCTAACCCTAACCCTAACCATAACCATAACCCTAAACCTAACCCTAAACCTAACCCTAAACCTAACCCTTATCCTAACCCTAACCTTAACCCCAGCACTCAAACTAACCCTAAACCTAACCCTAAACCTTACCCTTAACCTAACCCTAACCCTAAACCTAACCATAACCCTAACCCTTACCCTAACCCTTACCCTAACACTAACCCTAATATTAACCCTAAACCTTCCCTTACCCTAACGGTAATCCTAACCGTTACACTAATCCTAAACCTAATCATAACCTTAACCCTAACCTTTACCCTTACCCTAACCCTAACCCTAACCCTAACTCTAAAACTAACCCTAACCCTAACTGTTACCCTCACCCTAAACCTAACCTTAAACCTAACCCGAACCCAAACCCTAACCCTAACCTTAACCCTAAACCTTATCCTTACCCTAACCCTAAGCCTAATCCTAAAATTAAAACTAACCCAAACCCTAAACTTAACCCTTACCCTTACCCTAACGCTAACCCTAAACCTAACCCTAACCCTTACCCTTACCCTAACCCTAACCCTAACTCTAACCCCAATAATAACACATACCCTTACCCTAACCCTAACCCTACCTTAACCCTAAACCTTATCCTTACCCTAACCCTAAGTTTAACCCTAACCCTAAAACTACCCCTAACACTAAACTTAACCCTTACCCTTCCGATTACCCTAACCCTAAAGCTAACCCTAACCCTTACCCTTACCCTAACCCTAACCCTAAACCTAACCCTAACCCTTACCCTTACCTTAACCCTAACCATAACGCTTACCCTTACCCTAACCCTAACCCTAAACCTAACCCTAAGCCTAACCCTAATCCCAACCCTTACGCTAAACCTAACCCTAATCCTAACCCTAACCCTAAACCTAACCCTATCTGTAACCCTAAACCTAACCCTTACCCTAACCCTAACCCTTACCCTAACCTTAACCCTAACCCTTTTCTTTACCCTAACCCTAACACTAACCCTAAACCTAACCCTAACCTAAACCTAAACCTTACTCATACCCTAATCCTAACCCTAAACCTAAGCATAACCCTAAACCTAAACCTTATTCTTACCCTAATCCTAACGCGAAACCTAACCAAAACTCTTCCCTAACCTAACCCTAACCCTAACCCTAAACCTTAACCTTACTTTAACCCTAACCCTAACCCTAAATCTTACCCTTACCCTAACGCTAACCCTAACCCTACCCTAACCCTATATCCAACCCTAACACATATCCTTACCCTAACCCTTACCCTAACCCTAACCCTAACCCTTACCCTTACTCTAACACTAACCCTAACCCTAACCCTAACCCTAACCCTTACCCTTACCCTAACCCTAAACCTAACCTTAATCCCAACCCTAAACCTAACCCTAACCTAACCCTAATGCTTATCATTACCCTAACCCTAAATTAAACCTAACCCTAACCCTAACCCTAACCCTTACTCTAAACCTAACCCTAATCCTAACCCCAACCTGAACCTAACGCTAACCCTAACGAAAACCCTTACCCTAAAACTAAATCTAAACCTAACCTTAACCCTAACCCTTATCATTACCCTAACCATAACCCTAACCCTAAACCTAACCCTAACTTTAAACCTAACCCTTACTGTTACCCTAATCCTGACCCTAAACCTAACCCTAACCCTTACCCTTACCAAAACCCTAACCCTAACCCTAACCCTAACCTTAACCCTAACCCTTACCTTCACCCTAACACTAACCCTAACCCTAACCCTTACCCTAACTCTAACCCTAACCCTAAACCAGCCCTTACCCTTACACTAAACCTAACCCTAATCTTAAACCTAACACTAACCCTAAACCTTACCCTTACCCTAAACCTAACCCTAAACCTAACCCTTACCCTTATACTAACCCTAACCCTAACCCTAACACTTACCCTTCCCCAAACCCTACCCTAACCCTAACCCTAACCCTTACTGTTAAATTAATCCTAACCCTAAAACTAACCCTAACACTAAACCTAACCCTAATTCTTACCCTTACCCTAACCCTAAACCTAAACCTAACCCTCACCCTAACCCCAACCCTAACCTTAACCCTAACCCTTACCCTTACCCTAACCATAACCATAACCCTTACCCTAACCCTAACCCTAACCGTAACCCTAAACCCTAACCCTAACCCTTAACCTAACCCTAACCCGAACCCTAACCCTAACACTAACACTAACCCTAACCTTAACCCTAACCCTTACCCTTACCCTAACCCTAACCCTAACCCTTACCCTAACCCTAACCCTAACACTAACCCCGAACCCTAAACCTAACCCTTACCATTACCTTAAACCTAACCCTGACCCTAACCTTTACCCTTACCCTAACGCTAACCCTAACTGTAAACCTAACCCTAACCCTGACCCTAAACCATACCCTTACCCTAACCCTAACCCTAACCTTAAACCTAAACCTAACGCTAACCCTTGCCCTTACCCTAACACTAACCCTAAACCTAACACTAACCCTAACACTAACCCTTACCCTAACCCTAAACCTTACCCTTACCCTAACCCGAACCATAAACTTAACCCTAACCATAACGCTAACCCTAACCCTTACACTTAAACTAACCCTAAACCAAAAATTACCCCTAACCCTAAACATTACCCTTACCCTAACGCTAACACTAACCATAACCCTAAACCTTATACTTACCCTAAACCTAACCCTAACCCTTACCCTAAACCTAACCCTAAACCTAACCCTAACCCTTACCCTTACCTTAAGCCTAACCATAACTCTAAACCTTACCCTTACCCTAACCCTAACCCTAACCCTAACGCTAACACATATCCTGACCCTAAACCTAACAAGAACCCTAACCCTAACCATAATCCTAAACCTAACCCTACCCCTAACCCTAACCCTTACCCTAACCCTAACCCTAACCCTAACCCTTAAGTTAAACCTAACACTAACCCAAATCCCTAACCCTAACACTTACCCTAACTCTAACCCTAACCATAACCCTAATGCATACCCTTACCCTAACCCTAACCGTAATATTAAGGCCAACCCTAACCCTAACCCTAACCTAAACCTAACCCTAACCCTAACACTTACCCTTACCCTAACCCTAACCCTAACCCTAACCCTAACACTAACCCAAACCCCTAACCCTAACCGTTAACCTAACCCTAACCCTAACCCTTACCCTAAACCTAACAATAACCCTAACCCTAACCCTTAACCTTACCTTAAACCTAACCCTAACCCTAAGCCTAACCCTTACCCTTACCCTAACGCTAACCCTAACCCTAACTCTTTCCCTAAACCTAAACCAAACTCTAACCCTAACCCTAACCCTAACCCTAACTCTTACCCTAAACCAAACCCTAAACCTAACCCTAACCCTAAGCCTAACCTTAATCCTAACAATTATCCTTACCCTAACACTAACCCTAACCCTAACCCTAACCCTATCGCTAAACTTTACCCTTACCCTTACCCTAACCGTAACCCTAAACATAACCCTAACCCTTACCCTTACCAGAAACCTAACCCTCACCCTAACCTTAAACCTAACCCTTACATATACCCTAACCCTAACCCTAACCCTAACCCTGCCCCTAAACCTAACCATTTCACTTACACTTACCCTAATCCTAACCCTAACCCTAGCCCTTACCCTAACCCTCACCCTAACCGTTACCCTAACCCTAACACTATCCCCTAAGCATAACCCTTAACGTAACCCTAACCCTAACCCTAACCCTAACCCTTACCCTTACCCTTACCCTTACCCTAAACCTAAACCAAACTCTAACCCTAACCCTAACCCTAAACCTAATCCTAACCCTAACCCTTACGCTAACACTAACCCTAAACCTAAATGTAACCCTAACCCTAAACTTAACCTTAACCCAAACCCTAACCCTAACGCTAACCCTTACCCTTACCCTAACCCTAACCCTAAACCTAACCGTAACCCTAACCCTAACCCTAAGCCTAAACGTAACCCTAAACCTAACCCTAACCCTTGCCCTTACCCTAACCATAACCCTAAAACTATCACTAACACTAACACTAACCCTAACCCTTACCCTTAAACTAACCCTAACTCTAAACCTAACCCTAACCCCAACCCTAACCTTAACCCTAACCCCTAACCCTAACCCTAAACCTAACCCTAACCCTAACCCCTAACCCTAACCGTAACCCTAACCCTAACCCTAACAGTAACACTTAACCTTACCCTAACCCTAACCCTAAGCTTAAGGCTAAACCTAGCCATAACCCTAACCCTTACCCTAACCCTAATCCTCATTCTTATCCTTACCCTAACCCTAACCCTAACCCTAACCCTTACGCTTTCCCTAAACCTAATCCTAACCCTAACCCTTACATCTACCCGACCCCTAACCCTAAACCTAAAACTAACAGTAACTCTAAACCTAACCCTAACCTTAACCATAACCCTAACCCTAACCCTAACCCTTACCCTAAACTTAACCCTAACCCTTACCATAATCCTAACCCTAACCGAACCCTAACCCTAAAACTTACCCTAACCCTAACACCAAACCTAACCCTTACACTTACCCTAAACCTAACCCTAAACTAAACCCCAACCCTAAAAATAACCCTAACCCTTACCCTAACCTTTACCCTAACCCTAACCCTAAACCTAACGCTAACCCTAACACTTAGCCTTACCCTAACCCTAACCCTAACCCTAACCCTAACCACAACCCTAAACATAACCCTAACCTTAACCCTTACCCTGACACTAACCCTAACTCTAACCCTAACCTAAACCTAACCCTAACCCTAACCCTAACCCAAACCCTTACTCTAACCCTAACCCTAATCTTAACCCTAACACTTACCCTAACCCGAACCCTAACCCTAACCCTAACACTTACCCTAACCCTAACCCTTACCCTAAACCTAACTCTAACCCTAACCATAACCCTAACCCTTACCCTTATCCTAACCCAAACCCTAATACTAAACCCAACCCGAACCCTAACCCTAACCCTTACCCTTACCCTAACCCTACCCTAAACCTAACCCAAACCCTTACCCTGACCCTTACCCTCACCCTAACCCTAACCTTAACCCTAACCCTAACCCGAACCCTAACCCTAACCTTAAAACTAAACTTTATACTTACCCTAACACTAACCCTAAACTTAAACCTAACCCTAACCCTAAACTTAACTCTTAACTTTACCCTACCCCTGACCCTAACTCTAACCCTAACCCTTACCCTTACCCTAACCCTAAACCTAAATCTAACCCTAAGCCTAACCCTAAACCTAACCCTAAACCTAAACCTAAACCTTGCCCTTCCCCTAAAGCTAACCCTAACCCTAACCCTAACCCATAACCCTAACTCTAACCCTAACCCTTACCCTTACCCTAACCCTAAACTTAACCCATACCATAAACCTAAACCTAACCCTAACCCTAACCCTAACACTTACCCTTACCCTAACCCTAACCCTTTTCCTAATCCTAACCCTAACCCTTACCCTAACTCTAACACTAACCCTAACCCTAACCCCTAACCCTAACCCTTAACATAACCCTAACCATAACCCTTACCCTAACCCTAAACCTAACTCTAACCCTAATCCTAACCATAACCTTAACACTTACCCTAACCATAACCGTAACCCTAAACCTAACTCTAACCCTAATCCTAACCATAACCTTAACACTTACCCTAACCATAACCGTAACCCTTACTCTAACCCTAACCCTAAACCAACCCTAACCATAACCCTAACCCTAACCCTAACCCTAACCCTAACCCTTGCCTTAACCTAACCCTAACCCTAACACTAACCCTTACTCTAACCTTAACCCTAAACTTAACACTTAAACTTACCCTAACCCTAAAACTAACCCTAACCCTAACCCCTAACCCTAACCCAAACCCGAACCCTAACCCTTACCCTTATTCTAACCCTAACCCTAACACTTCCCTTTACCCTAAAACCTACCCTAATCCTAACCCTAAACCTAACCCTTACCCTAATCCTAACCCTATCCCTAACCCTTCCCCTTACCTAATCCTAAACCTAAATCTAACACTAAACCTAACCCTTACCCTTACCCTAACCCTAACCCTAACCCTAACCCTAAACCTTACCCTTACCTTAATCCTAACACTAATCCTAAACCTCACCCTTACCCTAACACTTTAACTAACCCTAACCCTAACCCTAACCGTTACCCTTACCCTAACCCTAACCCTAACCTTAACCCCAACCCTAAACCTAACCCTAACCCTAACCCTAACCCTAACCCTTACCAGAACCTTACCCTAAACCTAACCCTAACCCTAACCCTAACCCTTACCCTTACCTTAACCCTAACACTAATCCTAAACCTTACCCTTACCCTAACACTTTAACTAACCCTAACCCTAACCCTAACCGTTACCCTTACCCTAACCCTAACCCTAACCTTAACCCCAACCCTAAACCTAAACCTAACCCTAACCCTAACCCTAACCTTTACCCTAACCATAACCCTAACCATATCCCTAAAACTTGCCCTTACCCTAACACTTACCCTAAACCTAACCCTTACCCTAACCCTAACCCTAACTCTAACCCTAACCATAAACATTACCCTAACCCTAACCCTAACCCTAACCTAACCCTAACCCTAACCCTAACCCTAACCCTTACCCTAACCGTAACCCTAACCCTAGCTCTAACACTAACACTTACCCATACCCTAACCCTAAGCCTAACCCTAACCCTTATCCTAACCCTAACCCTAACCCTAAGCCTAACCCTTACCCTTACCCTAACCCTAAACCTAACTTTTACCCTAACCCTAACCTTAACCCTAACACTAACCCTAACCCTAACTGTTACCCTTACCATAAACCTAACCCTAAACCTAACCCTAACCCTAACCTTAACCCTAACCCTAACCCTAACCCTTGCCCTTACCCTAACCCTAGCCCTAACCCTAACCCTTACTCTAAACCTAACCCTAAACCTAACCCTTACACGTACCCTAACCCTAAACCTAACCCTAATCCTAACCCCTAACCCTAACCCAAACCGTAACCATAACCCTCACCCGTACCCTTATTCTAACCCTAACACTAACCTTCCCACTTCCCCTTACCCAAAACCCTACTCTAAGCCTAACCCTAAACCTAACCCTTACCCTAAACCTATCACTAACCCCTTCCCCTAATCCTAAACGTAACCCTAACCCTAACCCTAAACATTACCCTTACCCTAACCCTAACCCTAAACCTAACCCTAACCCTTCCCCTTACCCTAATCCTAAATGTAACCCTAACCCTAACCCTATACCTTACCCTTACACTAACCCTAACCCTTCCTCTTACCCTAATCCTAAACGTAACCCTAACCCTAATCCTAACCATTAACCTTACCCTAAACCTAACCCTAACCCTATCCCTAAACCTTATCCCTACACTAAACCTAACCCTAACCTAACCCTAAACCTAACCTAACCCTAAAACTAACCCTTACCCTTACCTTAACCCTAACCCTAACCTTAAACCTTACACTTGCCCTAACACTTACGCTAACCCTAACCCTAACCCTAACCTTTACCCTTACCCTAACCCTAACCCTAACCTTAATGCCAACCCTAAACCTTAACCTAACCCTAACACTAACCTTTACCCTAACCCTAACCCTAACCCTTACCCTTACCCTAACCCTAAGCCTAAACTTAACCCATACCCAAAACCCTAACACTAACCCTAACCCTTACCATAACACTTGCCCTAACCCTAAACCTAACACTAACACTTACCCTTACCCTAACTCTAACCCTAACCCTAACCCAAAACCTTGCCCTTACACTAAACCTAACCCTAATCTTACCCTAAACCTAACCCTAAACCTAACCCTAACCCTTACCCTTACCTTAACCCTAACCCTAACGCTAAACCTTACCCTTACCCTAACACTTACGCTAACCCTAAACCTAACCCTACCTTTACACTTACCCTATCCCTAACAATAACCTTAACCCCAACCCTAAACCTAACCCTAACCTTTACCCTAACCCTAACCCTAACCCCTACCCTAACACTACCACTTACCCTTACCCTAACCCTAAACCTAACCCTAAACCTTTTCCTAACACTAACCCTAAACCTAAACCTAACCATTAACCTAACCCTAACACTAACCCTAACCCATGATGCTAACCCTTACCATAACCCTAACCCTAACACTAACCCTAACCCCTAACCCTAACCCTCACCCTAACACTAACCCCTAACACTAACCATAACCCTAACACTAACCCTTAACCTTACCCTAACCTTAACCCTTACTCTAACCCTAACCCTAACCTTATCCTTACCCTAACCCTAAACATAACCCTAACCCTAAACGTTACCCTTACCCTAAACTTAACCCTAACCCTTACGCTAAACCTAACCCTAACCCTAACCCTAACCCTTACCCTTACCTTAACCCTAACCCTTACCCTAACACTTACCCTTACCCTAACGATAACCCTAACCTAACCCTAACAGTAACCCTATCACTAACACATAACCTTACCCTAACCCTAACCCTAACCATAACCATAACCCTAACACTAACCCTAAACCTAACCCTAACTCTTACCCTTACCTTCACCCTAACCCTAACCTTAAACCTAACCCTAACTCTAACCCTCACTCTAAACTTAACCCTAACCCTTATCCTTACCGTAACCTAACCCTAACCCTAAACTTAAACCTAACCCTAACCCTAAACTTAACCCTTACCTTTATCCTAACCCCAACCCTAAACCTAACCCTAATCCTTACCCTTACAATAAGCCTAACCCTAACCTTAAGCCTAACCCTAAACTTAATCCTAATCCTTACACTAACACTATCCCCTAATCCTAACCATAACCCTAAAACTAACCCTTAACCTTTCCCTATCCCTAAATCTAACCCTAAAACTCACCCTAACCCTAACCCTAACCCCTAACCCTAACCCTAACCCAAACCTTTACCTTTACCCTAACACTAACCCTAACCCTAACCAGAACACTTACCCTAACCATAACCCTAACCCTAACCATTACCTTAAGTTTACCCTAACCCTAACCCCAAACCTAACCCAATCCTTTACTTTACCCTACACCTAACCCTACCCCTAACCCTAACCAGAACACTTACCCTAACCATAACCCTAACCCTAACCGTTACCCTTAAGCTTACCCTAACCCTTACCCTAAGCTGAACCCTAACCCTAACAGTAACCCTAAACCTAACCCTAAACCTAACCGTAACCCTAAACCTAACCGTTACCCTAACCCAAACCTTAACACCAACACTACACCTAACCCTAAACTTAACCATAACCCTAACCATAACCCTAACCCTTACACTAACTCTAACCCTACCAATTATCCTAACCCTAACACTAACCCTTAACCTTTCCCTATCCCTAAATCTAACCCTAAAACTCACCCTAACCCTAACCCTAACCCTACCACTTACCCTGACCCTAACCCTAACCCTTACCCTACCACTTACCCTAACACGAACCCTAACCCTAACCCTTACCCTTACCCTAACCCTAACCCTAACCCTTACACTAACCCTAACCCTAACCCCTAACCCTAAACATTAACCTAAACCTAACCCTAACCCTAAACCTTACCTTTACCCTAACCATAACCCTAACTCTAACCCTAAACCTAACACTAACCCTAAGCCTAAACCTTAACCTAACCCTAACCCTAACCCTTACCCTAACACAACCCTAACCCTAACAATAAACTTAACACTAACACTAACCCTAACTCTAACCCTAGCGCTAACCCTTACACTTACCCTAACCCTACCTCTAAACCTAACCCTAACTGTAACCCTAAACCTAAACCTAAACCTTACCCTTACCCTTACTCTAACCATAACCCTAACCGTAACCCTTACCCTTACCCTAACCCTAACCCTAACATTAACCCCAACCCTTAACCTAACCCTAACCCTAACCCTTACCCTAACCCTAACCCTAACACTAACACTTAACCTTACCCTAACCCTAACCCTAACCATAAACCTTATCCTAACCCTTACCCTAACCCTAACCCTAACCCTAACATTAACCCCAACCCTAAACCTACCCCTAACCGTAACCCTAACCCTTACCCTAACCCTAACCCTAACGCTAACACTAACACTTAACCTTACACTGACCCTAACCCTAACCATAAACCTTATCCTAACACTTACCCTAACCCTAACCCTAACCCTTACACTTAACATAACTCTAACACTAACCCTAACCCTTACCCTAACCCTAACCCTAACCCTAACCCTAACGCTTACCCTAACCCTAACCCTAACCCTTACCCTAACCCTAAACCAAACCCTAACCCTAACCCTAACACTAACCCTTACCTTATCCTAACCCTAACCCTAACCCTAACCCTAACCCTAAACCTTACCCTTACCCTAAAACTAACCCTAACCCCCACCCTAAACCTAACCCTAACCCTAACCCTTACCCTTACCTTAACCTTAACCCTACCCCTAACCCTTACTCTTACCCTAACTGTAACCCTAACCCTAACCCTAACCTTAACCCTAACCTTAACCCTTACCCTTACCCTAAGCCTAACCCTAACCCTAACCCTTACCCTTACCCTAACACTAACCCTAAATCTAACCCTAACCCTAACCCTAAACCTAACCCTAACCCTAAACCTAACCCTTGCCCTTACCCTAAAGCTAACCCTAACCCTAACCCTAACCAATAACCCTAACCCTAAACCTAACATTTACCGTTACCCTAACCCTAACCCTAACCCTAAACAGAACTCTTACCCTAACCCTAACCCTAACACTGACACTTACCCTTACCCTAACCCTAAACTTAACCCATACCCTAAACCTAACCCTAACCCTAACCCTTACCCTAACACTTACCCTAACCCTAACCCTAACATTAACACTTACCCTTACACTAACCCTAACCCTAACCCTAACCCTTACCCTAATCCTTACCCTAACTCTTACACTAACCATAACACTAAACCTAACCATAACACCTAAACCTAAACCTTAACATAACCCTAACCCTCACCCTAACCCTTACCCCTACCCTTACCCTAACCCTAAACCTAACTCTAACCCTAATCCTAACCCTTACCCTAACCCTAATCCTAACCCTAACCCTAACCCTAACCCTAACCTAACCGTAAACCTAAGCCTAACCCGAACCCTAACCCTTGCCCTTACCCTAACCATAGCCCTAACCCTAAATCTTACTCTAACCCTAACCCTAACCCTTACAATAACCCTAACCCTAACCCTAACCCTAACCCCTAACCCAAACCCTAAACCTAACCCTTACCCTTATTCTAACCCTAATCCTAACGCTAACACTTACCCTTACCCTAAACCCTACCCTAACCCTAACCCTAAACCTAACCCTTACCCTAACCGTAACCCTAACCCTAACCCTTCTCCTAACCCTAATCCTGAACATAACCCTAACCCTAACCCTAACCATTACCCTTACCCTAACCCTAACGCTAAACCTTACCCTTACAATAAACCTAACCCTAACCCTTACCCTAAACCTAAACCTAACCCTAACCCTAACCCTAACCCTTACCCTTACCTGAAGCCTAACCCTAACCCTTACCCTTACCCTAACACTTACCCTAACTCTAACCCTAACCCTAATCTTTACCCTTACCCTAACCCTAACCCTAACCTTAACCCCAAACCTAAACCTAACCCTAACACTAATCCTAACTCTAAACCTAACCCAACCATTAACCTAACCCTAATAATAACCCTAACCCTTAACCCTAACCCTTACCATAACCTTAACCCTAACCCTAACACTAACCTTAACCCCTAACTCAAACATTCACACTAACACTAACCCCTAACCCTAACCATAACCCTAACACTAACCCTTACCCTTACTCTAAACCTAAACCTAACCATAACCCTAACCGTAACGTTAACCCTTACCTTTACCAAAACCCTAACCCTAACCCTAACCCTAAACCTTACCCTTACCCTAAACCTAACCCTAACCCTTACGCTAAACCTAACCCTAAACCTAACCCTAACCCTTACCCTTATCTTCACCATAACCCTAACCCTTACCCTAACGCCTTCCCTAACCCTAACCCTAACAGCAACGATAACCCTAACCCTAAACCTAACCCTACCTCTTACCCTTACCCTCACCCAAACCCTAACCCTAAACCTAACCCTAACTCTAACCCTAAGCCTAAACTTAATCCTAACCCTTATCCTTACCCTAACCTAACTCTAACCCTAACCCTAAACCTAACCCTAACCCTAACCTTAACCCTTCCCTTTACCCTAACCCTAACCCTAAACCTAACGCTAATCCTTACCCTTACCCTAAGCCTAAGCCTAACCCTAACCCTAAACCAAACCTTAACCCTAACACTTACCCTTACCATAACCCTAACACTAACCCTAACCCTAACCCTAACCCTAAATCTAACCCTTACCCTTACCCTAAACCTAACCCTAAACTTAACCCTAACCCTTACACTTACCCTAATCCTAACCCTAACCCTTACCCTTACCCTAAATCTAAGCCTAAACCTAACCCTAAACCTAACCCTAAAGCTAACCCTAATCCTAACCCTGACCCTTGCCCTTACCCTAAACCTAACAATAAACCTCACCCTAACCCTAAACCAAACCCCTAACCCTAACCCTAACCCTAACCTTTACCCTTACCCTTACCCTTACCCTAACCCTAACCCTAACCCTAACCCTAACCCTTAACCTAAACCTTAACATTACCCTAAACCTAACGCTGACCCTTACCCTAAACCTAACCCTAACCTAAACCTTACCCTTAAACTTACCTTAACCCTAACCCTAACCCTAACCCTAACCCTAACCCTTACCCTTACTCTAACCCTAACCCTAATCCTAAAGGTAACCCTAACCCTAAACCTAACCCTAACCCTAACCCTTACCCTAACCCTAACCTTAACCCTAACCCTAACCCTAACCCTAACCATAACCCTAACACTTCCCCTAACCTTATCCCTAACCCTAACCCTAACCCTAAACCTAACCCTAACTCTAACCCTTGCCCTTACCCTAACCCTAGCCCTAACCCTAACAATTACTCTAAACCTAACCATAAACCCAACCCTTACACGTACCCTAACCCTAAACCTAACCCTAATCCTAACCCCTAAACCTAACAAAACCCTCACCCTTACCCTTATTCTAACCCTAACACTAACCCTACCACTTCCCCTTACCCAAAACCCTACCCTAAGCCTAACCATAAACCTAACCCTTACACTAACCCTAACCCTAACCCCAACCCTTCCCCTTACCCTAATCCTAAATGTAACCCTAACCCTAACCCTATACCTTACCCTTACACTAACCCTAACCCTTCCCCTTACCCTAATCCTAAACATAACCCTAACCCTAACCCTAACCATTAACCTTACCCTAAACCTAACCCTAACCCTAACCCTAAACCTTATCCTTACACTAAACCTAACCCTAACCTAACCCTAAACCTAACCTAACCCTAAAACTAACCCTTACCCTTACCTTAAACCTAACCCTAACCTTAAACCTTACACTTACCCTAACACTTACGCTAACCCTAACCCTAACCCTAACCTTTACCCTTACCCTAACCCTAACCCTAACCTTAATACCAGCCCTAAACCTTACCCTAACCCTAACACTAACCTTTACCCTAACCCTAACCCTAACCCTTACCCTTACCCTAACCCTAAGCCTAAACTTAACCCATACCCTAAAACTAACCCTAACCCTAACCCTTACCATAACACTTACCCTAACCCTAAACCTAACCCTACCACTTACCCTTACCCTAACTCTAACCCTAACCCTAACCCAAAACCTTGCCCTTACACTAAACCTAACACTAACCTTACCCTAAACCTAACCCTAAACCTAACCCTAACCCTTACCCTTACCTTAACCCTAAACCTAACGCTAAACTTTACCCTTACCCTAACACTTACGCTAACCCTAACCCTAACCCTAAACTTTATGCTTACCCTATCCCTAACAATAACCTTAACCCCAACCCTAAACCTAACCCTAACCCTAACCTTTACCCTAACCCTAACCCTAACCCCTACCCTAACAATAACACTTACCCTTACCCTAACCCTAAACCTAACCCTAACCCTTTTCCTAACATTAACCCTAAACCTAACCCTAACCATTAACCTAACCCTAACACTAACCCTAACCCATAATCCTAACCCTTACCATAACCCTAACCCTAACCCTAACACTAACCCTAACTCCTAATCCTAACCCTCACCCTAACACTAACCTGTAACCCTAACCATAACCCTAACACTAACCCTTAACCTTACCCTAACCCTAAACCTAATCCTAACCCTAACCCTAACCCTTATCCTTACCCTAACCCAAACCATAACCCTAAACCTAAACCTTACCCTTACCCTAAACTTAACCGTAACCCTTACTCTAAACCTAACCCTAACCCTAACCCTAACCCTTACCCTTACCTTAACCCTAACCCTAACCCTAGCCCTAACCCTTACCCTTACCGTAACGCTAACCCTAACCTAACACTAACAGTAACCCTAACCCTAGCATATAACCTTACTCTAACCCTAACCCTAACCATAACCATAACCCTAGCACTAACCCTAAACCTAACCCTAACCCTTACTCTTACCCTCACCCTAACCCTAACCTTAAACCTAACCCTAACTATAACCCTAACTCTAAATTTAACCCTAAGCCTTTTCCTTACCGTAACCTAACCCTAACCCTAAACCTAAACCTTACCCTAACCCTAACCCGAACCCTAAACGTAACCCTAAACCTTGCCCTTACCCTATCACTTACCCTAACCCTAACCCTAACCCTTACCCTAACCCTTACCCTAAACTTAGAACCAAACATAAACCTAACCCTAATCCTAACCCTAACCCTTACCCTAACCCTAAACCTAACGCTAACCCTAAAACTTATCCCTACCCTAACCCTAAACCTAACCCTAACCCTTACACTTATCCTATCCCTAACCCTAACCCTAACACTTACCCTTACCCTAACCCCTACCCTAACCCTAACACTAACACTAACACTTACCCTTACCCTAACCCTAACCTTAACCCTAAATCTAACCCTTATCCTTACACTAAACCTAACCGTAAACCTAACTCTAACCCTTACGCTAAACCTAACCCTAATCCTAACCCTAACCTTTTCCCTAACCCTAACTTTAACCCCAACACCAACCCTAACCCTAACACTTACCCTAACCCTAACCCTAACCCTAAACTTTACCATTACCCTAACCCTAACCCTAACATTAACCTCAACCCTAAACCTAACCCTAACCCTAACCCTAACCCTTACCCACCCTAACCCTAACCCTAGCCCTAACACAAAAACTTACCCTTACCCTAACACAAACCCTAACCCTAACCCTTATCCAAACCGTAACCCTAACCCTAACCCATACCCTTAACCTAACCCTAACACTAACCCTAACCCCTAACTCTAACCCTTACCCTAACCATAACCCTAACCCTAACCCTAACCACTAAACCTAACCTTAACCCTAACCCTTACCCTTACCCTAAACCTAACCCTAACTTTAACCCTAAACCTAACCCTAACCCTAACCCTTACGCTTAGCCTAACCCTAACCCTAAACCTAATCCTAACCCTTACTCTTACCCTCACCCTAACCCTAAACTTAACCCTAACCCGAACCCTAACCCTAACCTTAACCTTAACCCTAACCCTTATCCTTACCCTAACCCTAACACTAACCCTAACCCTAAACCTAACTCTAACACTAAACCTAAACCTTACCCTTACCCTAACCCTAACCCTAACCCTAACCGTAACCCGTAAGCCTAACCCTAAACCTAAGGCTAACCCTTACCCTTATACTAACCCTAACCCTAACCCTAACCCTTACCCTTACCCTAACCCTAACCCTAACCCTACACCTTACCCTTACCCTAACCCTAACCCTAACTCTTACCCTAAACCTAACCCTAACCCTAACCCTTACCCTTCCCTTAACCCTAAACCTAACACTAACACTTACCCTTACCTAACTCTAACCCTAACCCTAACCATAACCCTAACACATATCCTTACAATAATCCTAACCCTAACCTTAACTCTAACCCTAACCCTAAACTTTACCCTTACCCTTACCCGAACCCTAAACTTAACCCTGACACTAACCCTAACCCTAACAATAACGCTAACCCTAAAGCTAACCCTAACCATTACCCTAACCCTAACCCAAACCCTTACCCTAAACCTTACCCTAACCCTTACCCTTACCCTAACCCTAACCCTAACCCTAACCCTTACCCTTACCCTAACCCTAAACCTAACATTAACCCTAACCCTAACCCTAACACTTACCCTTACCCTAACCCTAACCCTTACCCTTACCCTTACCCTTACCCTAAACCTAACCCTTACCCTTACCCTAAGCCTGAACCTAAACCTAACCCTAACCCTAACCTTAACCCTTAACCTAACCCTAACTCTAACCCCAACCTCACCATTAACCCTAACCCTAAACCTAACCCTTACCCTTACCCTAATCCTAACCCTAAACCTAACCCTAACCCTAACCCTTATCCTTACTCTAACCCTAACCCTAAACCTAACCCTAACCCTAACCCTAACCCTTACCCTTACCCTAACCCTAACCCTAATCTTAAGGCCAACCCTAACCCTAACCCTAACACTAACCCTAAACCTAACACTTACCCTTACCCTAACCCTAACCCTAACCCTAACCCTTATCCTAACCCTAACACTAACTCTAAACCTTAACCTTAACCTAACACTAACCCAAACCCCTACCCTAACCCTTACCCTAACCCTAACCCTAACCCTTACCCTAAACCTAACAATAACCCTAACCCTAACCCTAACCCTAACCCTAACCCTAAACCTAAACCTTACCCTAACCCTAACCCTTACCCTTAATCTAACGCTTACCTTAACCCTAACCCTAACCCTTACTCTTACCCCAAAACTAACCCTAAACCTAAACCTAACCCTTACCTTTACCCTAACCATAACCCAAACCCTAACCCTTACCCTTACCCTAACCCTAACCCTAACATTAACTCCAACCCTAAACCTAACCCTAACCGTAACCCTAACCCTTACCCTAACCCTAACCCTAACCCTAACACTAACACTTAACCTTACCCTGACCCTAACACTAACCATAAACCTTATCCTAACCCTAACCCAAACCCTAACCCTAACCCTTACACTTAACATAACTCTAACACTAACCCTAACCCTTACCCTAACCCTAACCCTAACCCTAACCCCTAACCATAATCCTAATGCTAACTGTAACACTTAACCTTATGCTAACCCCTACCCTAACCCTAACCCTAAAGCTTACCCTAACGCTAACCCTAACCCTAACCCTTACCCTAACCCTAAACCAAACCCTAACCCTAACCCTAACACTATCCCTGACCATTATCCTAACCCTAACCCTAACCTTAACCCCAACCCTAACCCTAACCATAACACTTACCCTAACCCTAACCCAAACCCTAACCGTTACCCTTACCCTAAACTAACCCTAACCTTAAACACAACCCTAAACCTAACCCTAACCTTAACTCTTACCCTGAAACTTAACCTAACCCTAACCCTGACCCTAACCCTAACCCTAACACTTACCCTTAGCGTAACCCTAACCCTAACCCTAACCCAAACCTTAATGCCAACCCTAAACCTAACCCTAACCCTAACCCGAACACTTACCCTGACCCTAACCCTAACCCTAACCCTAACCCTAACACTTATGTAACCCTAACCATAAACCTAACCCTAACCTTAACCCTTACCCTAACCCTAACCCTAACCCTAACCCTAACCCTTATCCTAACCCTAACCCTAACTCTAACCCTTAACCTTAACCTAACACTAACCCAAACCCCTACCCTAACCCTTACCCTAACCCTAACCCTAACCCTTACCCTAAACCTAACAATAACCCTAACCCTAACCCTAACCCTAACCCTAAACCTAAACCTAACCCTAACCCTAACCCTTACCCTTAACCTAATGCTTACCCTAACCCTAACCCTAACCCTTACTCTTACCCCAAAACTAACCCTAAACCTAAACCTAACCCTTACCTTTACCCTAACCATAACCCTAACCCTAACCCTTACCCTTACCCTAACCCTAACCCTAACATTAACTCCAACCCTAAACCTAACCCTAACCGTAACCCTAACCCTTACCCTAACCCTAACCCTAACCCTAACACTTAACCTTACCCTGACCCTAACCCTAACCATAAACCTTATCCTAACCCTAACCCAAACCCTAACCCTAACCCTTACACTTAACATAACTCTAACACTAACCCTAACCCTTACCCTAACCCTAACCCTAACCCTAAACCCTAACCATAATCCTAAAGCTAACCGTAACAATTAACCTTATGCTAACCCCTACCCTAACCCTAACCCTAACGCTTACCCTAACGCTAACCCTAACCCTAACCCTTACCCTAACCCTAAACCAAACCCTACCCCTAACCCTAACACTAACCCTGACCCTTATCCTAACCCTAACCCTAACCTTAACCCCAACCCTAACCCTAACCATAACACTTACCCTAACCCTAACCCAAACCCTAACCGTTACCCTTACCCTAAACTAACCCTAACCTTAAACACAACCCTAAACCTAACCCTAACCTTAACTCTTACCCTGAAACTTAACCTAACCCTAACCCTGACCCTAACCCTAACCCTAACACTTACCCTTACCATAACCCTAACCCAAACCCTAACCCTAACCTTAATGCCAACCATAAACCTAACCCTAACCCTAACCCGAACACTTACCCTGACCCTAACCCTAACCCTAACCCTAACCCTAACACTTATGTAACCCTAAATATAAACCTAACCCTAACCTTAACCCTTACCCTAACCCTAACCCTAAACCTAACACTAACCCTAACACTAACAATTACCCTAACCCTAACCCTTACCCTTACCCTAACCGTAACCCTAAACTTAACCCTAACCCTAACCTTAACCCTAACCCCTACTCCTAACCCTAACCCTAAACCTAACCCCTACCCTTATCCTAACACTAACCCTTACCCTAACACTTACCCTTACCCTAACCCCTACCCTAAACCTAACCCTAACCCTGACCCGTACACTTACCATAACCCTAA
Organism: Megascapheus bottae; assembly: GCA_024803745.1. NCBI lineage: Eukaryota > Metazoa > Chordata > Mammalia > Rodentia > Geomyidae > Megascapheus > Megascapheus bottae. The sequence goes on along the minus strand of JANJXV010000058.1, from coordinate 266,944 downwards.
ATCTAACCCTAACCCTAACCCTGACCCTATCCCTAACCCTTACCCTTACACTTACCCTTACCCTAACCCGAACCTTAATGACAACCCTAACCCTAACCCTAACCCTAACTCTTACCCTTACCCTAACACTAACCCTAAACCTAACCCTTATCCTAACCCTAACCAGAACCCTAACCATAACCTAAACCCTTAACCTAACCCTAACACTATCTCTAAAGTCTAACCCTAACCCTTACCCTAACCCTAACCTTATTCCTAACCCTTACACTTACCCTAACCCTAACACTAACTCTAACCTTAACCATAACCCTAACTCTAACGTTTAACCTAAACCTAACCCTAACCCTTCCTCTAACCCTAACCCTAACCTCAATCTTAACTCTAACCCTAACCCTAACCCTAACCCTTACACTTACCCTTACCCTAACCCTGACCAAACACCAAACCTAACCCTTACCCTAACCCTAACCTTATACCTTAACCTAACCCTAACTCTAACCCTAACCTCACGCTTAACCCTAACCTTAACCCTAACCCGTACCCTTACCCTAATCCTAACCCTAAACCTAACCCTAACCCTAACCTTTACCCTTACTCTAACCTTAACCCTAAACCTAACCCTAACCCTAATCCTAACCCTTACCTTATCCTAACTCTAAACCTAAAACTAACCCTAAACCTCACCTTAAACCTAACCCCTAACTCTAACCCTAACCCTAACCCTTACCCTTACCCTAAACTTAACCCCAACCCTAACCCTAACCATACCACTTACCCTAAACCTAACCCAAACCTTAACCGTTACCCTTACCCTAAACTAACCCTAACCTTAAACACAACCCTAAACCTAACCCTAACCTTAACTCTTAGCCTGAAACTTAACCTAACCCTAACCCTAACCCTAACACTTACCCTTACCCTAACCCTAACCCTAACCCTAACCCTAACCCTAACCCTAACCTTAATGCCAACCCTAACCCTAACCCGAACACTTAACCTGACCCTAACCCTAACCCTAACCCTAACCCTAACACTTATGTAACCCTAACCATAAACCTAACCCTAACCTTAACCCTTACCCTTACCCTAATCCTAAACCTAACCCTTACCCTTACCTTCATCCTCACCCTAACCCTAAACCTAACGCTTACGCTTACCCTAACCCTAACCCCAAACCTTACCCTAACACTTCCCCTAACCCTAACCCTTACCCTAAACCTAACCCTAATCCTAACCCTAACCCTAAACCTAACCCTAACCCTAACCCTAACCTCAACCCTTACCCTAATCCTAAACCTAACCCTAAACTTAACCCTCACCCATATCCTTACCCTAACCCTAAACCTAACCCATACCCTTATCCTAACCCTAAACCTAACCCTAAACCTTACGATTCCCTAACCCTAACCATAACCCTAACCATAACCCTAACCCTAAACTTAACCCTAACCCTTACCCTCACCCTAACCCTAAAATTAACCCTAACCTAACCCTAACCTCAACCCTTACACTAACCCTAAACCTAACCCTAAACTTAACCCTCACCCATATACTTACCCTAACCCTAACCCTAACCCTAAACCTAACCCTTACCCTAACCCTAACCCTAACCCTAACCCTAACCCATACCCTTAACCTAACCCTAACACTAACCCTAACCCCTAACTCTAACCCTTACCCTAACCATAACCCTAACCCTAACCCTAACCACTAAACCTAACCTTAACCCTAACCCTTACCCTTACCCTAAACCTAACCCTAACTTTAACCCTAAACCTAACCCTAACCCTAACCCTTACGCTTAGCCTAACCCTAACCCTAAACCTAATCCTAACCCTTACTCTTACCCTCACCCTAACCCTAAACTTAACCCTAACCCGAACCCTAACCCTAACCTTAACCTTAACCCTAACCCTTATCCTTACCCTAACCCTAACACTAACCCTAACCCTAAACCTAACTCTAACACTAAACCTAAACCTTACCCTTACCCTAACCCTAACCCTAACCCTAACCGTAACCCGTAAGCCTAACCCTAAACCTAAGGCTAACCCTTACCCTTATACTAACCCTAACCCTAACCCTAACCCTTACCCTTACCCTAACCCTAACCCTAACCCTACACCTTACCCTTACCCTAACCCTAACCCTAACTCTTACCCTAAACCTAACCCTAACCCTAACCCTTACCCTTCCCTTAACCCTAAACCTAACACTAACACTTACCCTTACCTAACTCTAACCCTAACCCTAACCATAACCCTAACACATATCCTTACAATAATCCTAACCCTAACCTTAACTCTAACCCTAACCCTAAACTTTACCCTTACCCTTACCCAAACCCTAAACTTAACCCTGACACTAACCCTAACCCTAACAATAATGCTAACCCTAAAGCTAACCCTAACCATTACCTTAACCCTAACCCAAACCCTTACCCTAAACCTTACCCTAACCCTTACCCTTACCCTAACCCTAACCCTAACCCTAACCCTTACCCTAACCCTAAACCTAACATTAACCCTAACCCTAACCCTAACACTTACCCTTACCCTAACCCTAACCCTTACCCTTACCCTTACCCTTACCCTAAACCTAACCCTTACCCTTACCCTAAGCCTGAACCTAAACCTAACCCTAACCCTAACCTTAACCCTTAACCTAACCCTAACTCTAACCCCAACCTCACCATTAACCCTAACCCTAAACCTAACCCTTACCCTTACCCTAATCCTAACCCTAAACCTAGCCCTAACCCTAACCCTTATCCTTACTCTAACCCTAACCCTAAACCTAACCCTAACCCTAACCCTAACCCTTACCCTTACCCTAACCCTAACCCTAATCTTAAGGCCAACCCTAACCCTAACCCTAACACTAACCCTAAACCTAACACTTACCCTTACCCTAACCCTAACCCTAACCCTAACCCTTATCCTAACCCTAACACTAACTCTAAACCTTAACCTTAACCTAACACTAACCCAAACCCCTACCCTAACCCTTACCCTAACCCTAACCCTAACCCTTACCCTAAACCTAACAATAACCCTAACCCTAACCCTAACCCTAACCCTAACCCTAAAACTAAACCTTACCCTAAACCTAACCCTTACCCTTAATCTAACGCTTACCCTAACCCTAATCCTAACCCTTACTCTTACCCCAAAACTAACCCTAAACCTAAACCTAACCCTTACCTTTACCCTAACCATAACCCAAACCCTAACCCTTACCCTTACCCTAACCCTAACCCTAACATTAACTCCAACCCTAAACCTAACCCTAACCGTAACCCTAACCCTTACCCTAACCCTAACCCTAACCCTAACACTAACACTTAACCTTACCCTGACCCTAACACTAACCATAAACCTTATCCTAACCCTAACCCAAACCCTAACCCTAACCCTTACACTTAACATAACTCTAACACTAACCCTAACCCTTACCCTAACCCTAACCCTAACCCTAACCCCTAACCATAATCCTAATGCTAACTGTAACACTTAACCTTATGCTAACCCCTACCCTAACCCTAACCCTAAAGCTTACCCTAACGCTAACCCTAACCCTAACCCTTACCCTAACCCTAAACCAAACCCTAACCCTAACCCTAACACTATCCCTGACCATTATCCTAACCCTAACCCTAACCTTAACCCCAACCCTAACCCTAACCATAACACTTACCCTAACCCTAACCCAAACCCTAACCGTTACCCTTACCCTAAACTAACCCTAACCTTAAACACAACCCTAAACCTAACCCTAACCTTAACTCTTACCCTGAAACTTAACCTAACCCTAACCCTGACCCTAACCCTAACCCTAACACTTACCCTTACCGTAACCCTAACCCTAACCCTAACCCAAACCTTAATGCCAACCCTAAACCTAACCCTAACCCTAACCCGAACACTTACCCTGACCCTAACCCTAATCCTAACCCTAACCCTAACACTTATGTAACCCTAACCATAAACCTAACCCTAACCTTAACCCTTACCCTAACCCTAACCCTAACCCTAACCCTAACCCTTATCCTAACCCTAACCCTAACTCTAACCCTTAACCTTAACCTAACACTAACCCAAACCCCTACCCTAACCCTTACCCTAACCCTAACCCTAACCCTTACCCTAAACCTAACAATAACCCTAACCCTAACCCTAACCCTAACCCTAAACCTAAACCTAACCCTAACCCTAACCCTTACCCTTAACCTAACGCTTACCCTAACCCTAACCCTAACCCTTACTCTTACCCCAAAACTAACCCTAAACCTAAACCTAACCCTTACCTTTACCCTAACCATAACCCTAACCCTAACCCTTACCCTTACCCTAACCCTAACCCTAACATTAACTCCAACCCTAAACCTAACCCTAACCGTAACCCTAACCCTTACCCTAACCCTAACCCAAACCCTAACCGTTACCCTTACCCTAAACTAACCCTAACCTTAACTCTTACCCTGAAACTTAACCTAACCCTAACCCTGACCCTAACCCTAACCCTAACACTTACCCTTACCATAACCCTAACCCAAACCCTAACCCTAACCTTAATGCCAACCCTAAACCTAACCCTAACCCTAACCCGAACACTTACCCTGACCCTAACCCTAACCCTAACCCTAACCCTAACACTTATGTAACCCTAAATATAAACCTAACCCTAACCTTAACCCTTACCCTAATCCTAACCCTAAACCTAACACTAACCCTAACACTAACAATTACCCTAACCCTAACCCTTACCCTTACCCTAACTGTAACCCTAAACTTAACCCTAACCCTAACCTTAACCCTAACCCCTACTCCTAACCCTAACCCTAAACCTAACCCCTACCCTTATCCTAACACTAACCCTTACCCTAACACTTACCCTTACCCTAACCCCTACCCTAAACCTAACCCTAACCCTGACCCGTACACTTACCATAACCCTAAATCTAACCCTAACCCTAACCCTGACCCTATCCCTAACCCTTACCCTTACACTTACCCTTACCCTAACCCGAACCTTAATGACAACCCTAACCCTAACCCTAACCCTAACTCTTACCCTTACCCTAACACTAACCCTAAACCTAACCCTTATCCTAACCCTAACCAGAACCCTAACCATAACCTAAACCCTTAACCTAACCCTAACACTATCTCTAAAGTCTAACCCTAACCCTTACCCTAACCCTAACCTTATTCCTAACCCTTACACTTACCCTAACCCTAACACTAACTCTAACCTTAACCATAACCCTAACTCTAACGTTTAACCTAAACCTAACCCTAACCCTTCCTCTAACCCTAACCCTAACCTCAATCTTAACTCTAACCCTAACCCTAACCCTAACCCTTACACTTACCCTTACCCTAACCCTGACCAAACACCAAACCTAACCCTTACCCTAACCCTAACCTTATACCTTAACCTAACCCTAACTCTAACCCTAACCTCACGCTTAACCCTAACCCTAACCCTAACCCGTACCCTTACCCTAATCCTAACCCTAAACCTAACCCTAACCCTAACCTTTACCCTTACTCTAACCTTAACCCTAAACCTAACCCTAACCCTAATCCTAACCCTTACCTTATCCTAACTCTAAACCTAAAACTAACCCTAAACCTCACCTTAAACCTAACCCCTAACTCTAACCCTAACCCTAACCCTTACCCTTACCCTAAACTTAACCCCAACCCTAACCCTAACCATACCACTTACCCTAAACCTAACCCAAACCTTAATCGTTACCCTTACCCTAAACTAACCCTAACCTTAAACACAACCCTAAACCTAACCCTAACCTTAACTCTTACCCTGAAACTTAACCTAACCCTAACCCTAACCCTAACACTTACCCTTACCCTAACCCTAACCCTAACCCTAACCCTAACCCTAACCCTAACCTTAATGCCAACCCTAACCCTAACCCGAACACTTAACCTGACCCTAACCCTAACCCTAACCCTAACCCTAACACTTATGTAACCCTAACCATAAACCTAACCCTAACCTTAACCCTTACCCTTACCCTAATCCTAAACCTAACCCTTACCCTTACCTTCATCCTCACCCTAACCCTAAACCTAACGCTTACGCTTACCCTAACCCTAACCCCAAACCTTACCCTAACACTTCCCCTAACCCTAACCCTTACCCTAAACCTAACCCTAATCCTAACCCTAACCCTAAACCTAACCCTAACCCTAACCCTAACCTCAACCCTTACCCTAATCCTAAACCTAACCCTAAACTTAACCCTCACCCATATCCTTACCCTAACCCTAAACCTAACCCATACCCTTATCCTAACCCTAAACCTAACCCTAAACCTTACGATTCCCTAACCCTAACCATAACCCTAACCATAACCCTAACCCTAAACTTAACCCTAACCCTTACCCTCACCCTAACCCTAAAATTAATCCTAACCTAACCCTAACCTCAACCCTTACACTAACCCTAAACCTAACCCTAAACTTAACCCTCACCCATATACTTACCCTAACCCTAACCCTAACCCTAAACCTAACCCTTACCCTAAACCTAATCCATGCCCTTACCCTAACCCTAACCGTAAACCTAACCCTCACCCTTACCCTTCCCTAACCCTAACCCTAACCCTAACCCTTACCCTAACCCTAACCCTTACCTTAACCCTAAACTTACCCTAACCCTAACCCTAACCCCTAACCATAACCCTTAACCTACCCCTACCCCTAACCCTAACCCTAACCCTTGCCCTAACCCTAAGCCTAACCCTTACCCTAACCCTAACTCTAACTCTAAACTTAACCTTAACCCTAAACCTAACCCTAAAGCTAACCTTTACCATTACCCTAAACCTAAACCTAAATCTAAACCTAACCCTAACCCTAACCCTAACCTTAACCCTAACCCTAAATCTAAGTCTTGCCCTTACCCTAACCCTAACCCTAAACCTAAAACTAACCCTAACACTAACAATAACCCTAACCCTAACCCTTACCCTTATCCTATCTCTAACCCTAAACTTAACACTAACCCTAACCTTAACCCTTACCCCTACCCCTAACCCTAACCGTAAATCTAACCCCTACCCTTATCCTAACCCTAAACCTTACCCTAACACTTACCCTTACCCTAACACCTACCCTAACCCTAACCCTAACCCTTACCCTAACCCTAACCCTAACCCTAACCCTTACACTTACCCTTACCCTAAACCTAACCCTAACCCTAACCCTAAACCTAACCCTTACCCTCACCCTAACCCTAAACCTAACCTTAATGACAATCCTAACCCTAACCCTAACCCTAACCCTAACACTAACTCTTACCCTTACCCTAACCCTATCCCTAACCCTAACCCTTATCCTAATCCTAACTATAATCCTAACCCTAACCTTAACCCTTAATCTAACGCTAACACTATCTCTAAAGTCTAACCATAACCCTTACCCTAACCCTAACCCTAACCGTTACCCTAACCCTTACACTTACCCTAACCCTAACACTAACTCTAACCCTAACCATAACCCTAACCCTCACCTTTAACCTAACCCTAAACCTAACCCTTACTCTAACCCTAACCCTAACCTCAAACTTAACCCTAACCCTAACCCTAACCCTAACCCTTACACTTACCCTTACCCTAACCCTAAACCTAACCCTAACCCTAAGCCTTCCCCTAACCCTAACCGTAACCCTTAACCTAACCCTTACTCTAACCCTAACTTAAACCTTAACCCTAACCCTAACCCTTACCCTTACCCTAATTCTAACACTAAACCTAACCCTAACAGTAACACTTACCATTACTCTAACCCTAACCCTAAACCTAACCCTAACCCTAACACTAACCCTTACCCTTATCCTAACTCTAAACCTAAAACTAACCCTAACCCTCACCTTGAACCTAACCCCTAACTCTAACCCTAACCCTAACACTAACCCTTACCCTAACCCTAACCCTAACCCTAACACTTACCCTAACCCTAAACTAACCCTAACCTAACCACAACCCTAAACCTAACCTTAACACTTACCCTGACACTTACCCTAACGCTAACCCTAACCCTAACCCTAACACTTACCCTAACCCTAACCCTTACCCTAACCCTAACCCTAACCCTAACAATTACCCTAACCCTAACCCTAACCCTAAACTTTACCCTTACCATAGCCCTAACCCTAACCTTAACCCCAACCCTTAACGGAACCCTAACTCTAAACCTAACCCTTATTCTAACCCTAACCCTAACACTAACCCTAACACTAACACTTACCTTTATCCTAACCCTAACCCTAACCCTAACCCTAACACTTATCCTAACCCTAACCCTAACCCTAACCCTTAAGCTAAACCTAACACTAACCCAAACCCCTAACCCTAACACTTACCCTAACTCTAACCCTAACCATAACCCTAACCCATACCTTACCCTAACCCTAATCGTAATCTTAAGGCCAACCCTAACCCTAACCCTAACCTAACCCTAACCCTAAACCTAACACTTAACCCTACCCTAACCATAACCCTAACACTTATCCTAACCCTGACCCTAACCCTAACCCTTAACGTAAACCTAACCCTAACCCAAACCCCTAACCCTAACCGTTACCCTAACCCTAACCCTAACCCTTAACCTAAACCTAACATTAACCCTAACCCTAACCCTTACCCTTACCTTAACCCTAACCATGCCTAACCCTTACCCTTACCCTAATGCTAACCCTAACACTAAACCTAACCCTAACCCTTACAATAACCCTAACCCTAAACCTAACCCTAACCCTAATCCTAACCTTAATCCTAACCCTTATCCTTACCCTAACACTAACCTTAACCCTAAACCTAACCCTAACCCTAAACTTAACCCTTACCCTTACCCTAACCCTAACCCTAAACATAACCCTAACCCTTACCCTTACCAGAAACCTAACCCTAACCCTAACCTTAACCCTAACCCTTACATTTACCCTAACCCTAACCCTAACCCTTACCCTAACCCTCACCCTAACAATTACCCTAACCCTAACCCTAAACCCTAAGCCTAACCCTTAACCTAACCCTAACCCTAACCCTAACCCTAACCCTGACCCTTACCCTAAACCTAAACCAAACTCTAACCCTAACCCTAACCCTAAACCTCACACTAACCATAACCCTTACCCTAAGCCTAACCCTAAACCTAACCGTAACCCTAACCCTAAGCCTAAATTTAACCATAACTCTAACCCTAACCCTTGCCCTTACCCTAACCGTAACCCTAAACCTATCACTAACCCTAACACTCACACTAACCCTTACCCTTACCCTAACCCTAACTCTAAACCTGACCCTAAACCCAACCCTAACCTTAACCATAACCCCTAACCCTAACCCTAACTCTAACCCTAACCCTTACCCTTATCCTAACCATAACAGTAACCCTAACACTTACCCTTACTGTATCCCTACCCTAACCCTAACCCTAACCCTAACCCTAACCCTAAACCTAATCTTAACCCTTCCACTTACGCTACCCCTAACCCTAACCCTAACCCTTACCCTTACCCTAACGCTAACCCAAACCCTTACCCTAACCCTAACCCTAACTCATAGCCTTACCCTAACCCTAACCCTAACCCTTATCCTTACCCTTACCCTAACCCTAACCCTAAACGTAACCCTAACCCTAACCCCTAAACCTAACCGTAACCCTAACCCTAACCCTAACACTTACCCTTAACCTAACCCTAAACCTAACCCTAAGCTTAAGGCTAAACCTAGCCCTAACCCTAACCCTTACCCTAACCCTAATCCTCATTTTTATCCTAACCATAACCCTAACTCTAACCCTTACGCTTTCCCTAACCCTAACCCTAACCCTAACCCTTACACTTACCCGAACCCTAACCCTAAACCTAAAACTAAAACTAACCCTAAACCTAACCCTAAACTTAACCATAACCCTAACCCTAAGCCTAACCCTTACCCTTACCCGAATCCTAACCCTAAACCTAACCCTACCCCTTACCATAATCCTAACCCTAACCGAACCCTAACCCTAACACTTACCCTAACACAACACCAACCCTAACCCTTACCCTTACCCTAACCCTAACCCTAACCCTAAACCTAACGCTAACCCTAACACTTCCCCTTACCCTAAACCTAACCCTAACCCTAACCCTTACCCTTAGAGTAACCTAACTCTAACCTTTACCACAACACTAAACCTAACCCTAACCTTAACACTTACCCTGACACTTACCCTAACCCTAACCCTAACCCTAACACTTACACTTACCTAACCCTCACCCTAACCCTAACCCTAACCCTTACCCTAACCCTAACCCTAAACGTAACACTAACACTTACCCTAACCCTAACCCTATCCCTAAACTTAACCCCAACCCTAAACAGAACCCTTACCCTAACCCTAACCCTAACCCTAACCCTAACCCTTATTCTAACCCAAAACCTAACCCTAACCCTAACCCTTAACCTAAACCTAACACTAACTCAAACCCCTAACCTTAACACTTACCCTAAACCTAACATTAACCGTAACCCTAACCCCTACCCTTATCCTAAACCTAACCCTAATCTTAAGGCCAACCCTAACCATAACCCTAACCCTAAACCTAAACCTAGCACTTACACTTACCCTAACCCTAACTCTAACCCTAACCCGAACACTTATCCTAAACCTAACCCTAACCCTGACCCTTTACCTAAACCTAACAGTAACCCAAACCCCTAACCCTAACCCTTACCCTAACACTTATCCTAATCCTAATAATAACCCTAACCCTAACCCTTACCCTAACCATAACCTTTAACCTTACCCTAACCCTAACCCTTACCCTAACCCTAACCCTAAACCTAACCTTAACCCTAACCCTAATCTTAACCTTAACCCTAACCCTAACACTAACGCTAACCCTTACCCTTACCCTAACCCTAACCCTAAACCTAACCTTAACCCTAACACTAATCCTAAACTTAACCCTAACCATAACCCTTGCCCTTACCCTAACTGTAACCCTGAACCTATCACTAACCCTAACACTAACCCTAACCCTAACACTAACCGTTACCCTTACCCTAACCCTAACCCTAACCCTAACCCTAACCTTAACCCTAACCCCTAAACCTAACCCTAACTCTAACCCTTACCCTACCCCTACCCTAACCCTAACCCTAAGCCTAAGCCTAACCCTTACCCTAACCCTAAACCTAACCCTAACCCTTACACTTACCCTAACCCTAACCCTAAACCTTAACCTTACCCTAACCCTAACTTTAACTCCAAACCTAAACAGAACCCTAACCCTAACCCTAACCCTTACTCTAACCCTAACTCCAACACTAACCCTAACACTAACACTTAGTCTTACCCTAACCCTAACCCTAACCCTAACCCTAATCCTAACCCTAAACCTAACCCTAACCCCAACCCTAACCCTAACCCTACCCTAACCCTTAACCTAACACTAATAGTAACCCAAACCCCTAACCCTAACCCTAACACTAAACCCTAACCCTAACCCTAACACTTAACCTTACCCTAACCCCTACCCTAACCCTAACCCTAACCCTCACCCTAACCCTAACCCTTATCCTAACCCTACCCTTACCCTTACCCTAAACCTAAACCTAACCCTAAACCTAACTCTTACCCTTATCCTAAACTTAACCCTAACCCTAAACCTTACACTTACCCTTAACCTAACCCTTACCCTTACCTTAAACCTAACCCTAACCCTAACCTTAACCCTAAACGTAAACCTAACACTTACCCTTACCCTCACCCTAACCTTAAACCTAACCCTAACCCTAACCCTAACCCTTGCCCTTACCCTCACCCTAACCCTAAACCGAACCCTAACCCTCACCCTAACCCTAACCTTAACCCTAACCCTTATCCTTACCCTAACTCTAAACATAACCCTAAACCTAAGCCTAACCCTAACCCAAAACTTAACACTTAACCTTACCCTAACCTTAACCCCATACCTAACCCTAAACCTTACCCTTACCCTAACCCTAACCCTAAACTTTACCCTAAACCTAACAGTAACCGTAAACCTAACGCTAAACCTAACCCTAACCCTAACCCTTACCCTAACCCTCACCTTAACCCCAACACTAAACCTAACCCCAACACTACCCTAACCCTTACCCTAAACCTAACCGTAAACCTAACCCTAACCCTAACCTTAACCCTTACCCTAACCCTACCCTAACCCTTACCCTTACCCTAATCCTTACCCTAACCCTAACCCTAAACCTAAGCCTAACCCTTACCCTGAACCTAACCCTAACCCTAACCCTAACCATTACCCTAACCCTAACCCTACACTTAACCCTAATCCTTACCCTTACCCTAACCCTTAACCTTACCCTAACCCTAAACCTAACACTAACCCTTACCCTTACTCTAACCATAACCCTAAACCTAAACCTAAACCGAACCATTACCCTAACCCTTACCCTAAACCTAACCCTAAACCTAACCCTAACCTGAACCCTAACCCTAACCCTAACCTTAACCCTTATCCTTACCCTAACTCTAACCCTAACCCTAACCCTAAACCTAACCCTAAACCTAAACTTAACCCTTACCCTTACCCTAACCCTAACCCCAAAACTGACCCTAAACCTTACCCTTACCCTAAACCTAAACCAATCCCTAAACTTAACCCTAAACCTTACCCTTACCCTAACCCTAACCCAAAACCTAAACCTAACCCTAACCCTATACCTAACCCTTACCCTTACCTTAAACCTAACCCTTACCCTAACCCTAACCCTAAACCTTACCCTAACCCTAACCCTAACAATAAACTTAACCTTAACCCTAACACTAACCCTAACGCTAACCTTTGCCCTTACCCTAACCCTAAACCTAAATCTAAACCTAACCCTAAACCTAAACCTAACCATAACCCTAATTCTAATCCTAACTCTTGCCATTACCCTAACCCTAACCCTGAACCTAACACTAACCCTAACACTAACACTAACCCTAACCCTAACCTTTACCCTTACCCTTACCCTAACCCTAACCCTAAACATAACATTCACCCTAAACCCTAACGCTAACCCTAACCCTAAACATAACCCTTACCCTTATCCTAACCCTAACACTTACCCTTACCCTAACCCCTACCCTAACCCTAACCCTAACTCTAAACCTTTCCCTAACCCTAACCCTAACCCTAACCCTTACACTTAGCCTAACCCTAAACGTAACCCTAACCCTAACCTTAACCCTAAACCTTACCCTTACCCTAACCCTAACCCTAACCCTTACCCTTACCTTAACCTTAACCCTAACCCTAACCCTTACCCTTACACTAACGCTAACCCTAACCCTAACCCTAACCCTAACTCTTGCCATTACCCAAACCCTAACCCTGAACCTAACACTACCCTAACACTAACTCTAACCCTAACCCTAACCTTTACCCTTACCCTTACCCTAACCCTAACCCTAAACCTAACCCTAACCCTAACATTAACCCTAACCCCTAACCCTAACGTTAACCATAAACCCTACCCTAACCCTAACCTAACCCTAACACGTACCCTAACCCTAACCCTAACCCTCACCCTTATCCTTTCCCTAATCCTAACCCTAACCCTAACCTCAACCCTTACCCTAACCCTAACCCTAACCATAACCCTAACCTTAACCCTAACCCATATCCTTACCCTAACCCTAACCCTAACCCTAACCCTAAACCTAACCCTTACCCTGAACCTAACCCTTACCCTTATCCTAACCCTAAACCTAAACCTAACCATAACCCATACCCTTCCCAAACCCTAACCCTAACCCTAACCGTAACCATAACCCTAAACCTAACCTTAACCCTAACCGTTACCCTCACACTAACGCTAACCTTAACCCTAACCCTAACCCTTACCCTAAACCTAACCCTAACACTAACCCTAACCCTTACCTTTACCCTTACCTTAACCCTAACCCTAACCCTAACCCTAACCCTAACACATACCCTTACCCTAAACCTAACCCTAACCCTAACCCTAACCCAACCCTTGCCCTTACACTAATCCTAAACCTACACCTAACACTAACCCTAACCATAACCCTAACGCTGACCCTTACCCTTACCCTTACCCTAACCCTAACCCTAAACCTAACCCTTACCCTAACCCTAACCCTAACCCTTACCCTTACCCTAATCCTAACCCTAACCCTAACCCTAACCCTTACCGTAACCCTAACCCTAACCCTAACACTTACCCTTACCCTAACCCTAAACCTAAACTTAAGGCAAACCCTTGCCCTAACCGTAACTCTTACCCTAACCCTAATCCTCATCCTTATCCTAAACCAAACCCTAACCCAAACCCTTACCCTTTCCCTAACCCTAACCCTAACCCTAACGCTTAACCTTACCCGAACCCTTACTCTAACCCTTACCCTAACTCTAGCCGTAAACCTAACGCTAACACTAACACTTACCCTTACCCTAACCATAACCCTAATCCTAACCCTAACCCTTATCCTAACCATAACCCTAACCCTAGACCTAACCTTAACCCTTAACCTAACCCTAACACTAGCCCTAACCCCTAACCCTAACCCTTACCATAACACTAAGATTAAGCATAATCGCTAATCCTAACACTAACCCTAACCCTAACCCCTAACCCTAACCCTAACCCTAACAATAACCCTAACCCAAACCCAAACCCTAAACCTAACACCCTTACCCTAACCCCTACCCTAACCCTAACCCTAACCCTTACCCTAACCCTAACCCTATCCCTAACCCTAACCCTTACCCTTACCCTAACCCTAATCTTAACCCTAATCCTAACCCTAACCCTAACCGTTACCCTTACCCGAACCCTAACCCTAACCCTAAGCCTTACCCTTACCCTAATCCTAACCCTAACCCTTACCCTAAACCTAACCGTAACCCTAAACCTAACACTAAACCTAACCCTAAACCTAACCCTTACCCTAACCCTAACCTTAACGCCAACACTAAACCTAAGCCTAACACTATCCTAACCCTTACCCTTACCCTAAACCTAACCCTAAATCTAACCCTAACCCTAACCATAACCTTAATCCTTACCCTAACCCTACCCTAACCTTACCATTACCCTAACCCGTACCCTAACCCTAACCCTAAACCTAACCCTAACCCTTATCCTAAACCTAACCCTAACCCTAACCCTAACCCTTACCCTAACCCTAACCCTCCTCTTAACCCTAATCCTTACCCTTACCCTAACCCTTACCCTTACCCTAACCCTAAACCTAACACTAAACCTAACGTAACCCTAACCTTAACCCTAACCCTTACCCTTACCCTAAACCTAAACCTAACCCTAACCCTTACCCTTACTCTAACCCTATCCCTAACCCTAAACCTAAACCTAACCCTAACCCTAACCCTTACCCTAACCCTAAACCTAAACCTAACCGTAACGCTTACCTTTACCCTCACCCTAACCCTAACCTTCAACCTAACACTAACCCGAACCCTAACCCTAACCATAACCCTAACCCTTATCCTTACGCTAACCCTAACCACAAACCTGACCCTATCCCTTACCCTTACCCTAAACCTAAACCAATCCCTAAACTTAACTCTAAACCTTACCCTTACCCTAACCCTAACCCAAAACCTAAACCTAAACCTAACCCTATACCTAAACATTACCCTTACCCTTACCCTAACCCTAACCGTAACCCTTACCTTTACCATAACCCTAACCCCTAACCATAACCCATAACCTAACCCTTACCCTAACCCTAACCCTTACCCTTACCCTAACCCTAAACCTAAGTCTAACCCTAACCCTAACCCTAACCCTAACCCTTACCCTAACCCTAACCCTAACCCTTACCCCAACCCTAACCCTAACCCTAAACTTAAACTTAACCCTAACACTAATCCTAACGCTAACCTTTACCCTTACCCTAACCCTAAACCTAAATCTAACCCTATCCCTAAACCTAAACCTACCCATAACCCTAACCCTAACCCTAACTCTTTGCATTACCCTAACCTTAACCCTGAACCTAACACTAACCCTAACACTAACCATAACCCCTAACCATAACCCTAAACCCTAAACCTAACCCTTACCCTTATCCTAACCCTAACCCTAACCCTAACACTTACCGTTACCCTAACCCCTACCCTAACCCTAACCCTAACCCTAAACCTTTCCCTATCCCTAACCCTAACCCTTACACTTAGCCTAACCCTAAACCTAACCCTAACCCTAACCTTAACCCTAAACCTTACCCTTACCCTAACCCTAACCCTAACCCTTACCCTTACCTTAACCCTAACCCTTACCCTTACCCCAAAACCTAACGGAACGCTAACATTAACCCTAACCCCTAACCCTAACTTTAACCCTAAACCTAACCCTAACCCTAAACTAACGCTAATACGTACCCTAACCCTAACCCTAACCCTTACCCTTACCCTAATCATAAACCTAACCCTAACCCTTACCCTTACATTAGCCCAATCCCTAACCCTAATCCTAACCCTAACACTACCCCTAACCCTAAACCTTACTCTAAACCTAACCCTAACCCTAACCCTAACCTCAACACTTACCCAACCTGAAGGAACGCTAACATTAACCCTAACCCTTAACCCTAACTTTAACCCTAAACCTAACCCTAACCCTAAACTAACGCTAATACGTACACTAACCCTAACCCTAACCCTTAACCTTACCCTAAATAAACCTAACCCTAACCCTTACCCTTATATTAGCCCAATCCCTAACCCTAAACCTAACCCTAACACTACCCCTAACCCTAAACCTTACTCTAAACCTAACCCTAACCCTAACCCTAACCTCAACACTTACCCTAACCCTAACCCTAATCTTAACCCTAAACCATATCCTTACCCTAACCCTAACACTAACCCTAACCCTAAACCTAACCCTTAACCTGAACCTAAACCTTACCCTTACCCTAACCCTAACCCTAAACCTAACCCTAACCCTTACCCTTCCCTAACCCTAACCCTAACCCTAACCGTAAACCTAACCCTAACCTTAACCCTAACCCTTACCCTCACACTAACGCTAACCTTAACCCTAACCCTAACCCTAACCCTAACCCTTACCCTAAACCTAAACCTAACCCTAACCTTAACCCTTACCCTTACCTTAACCCTAACCGTAATACTAACCCTAACAATAACACATACCCTTACCCTAACCCTAAACCTAACCCTAACCCTAACCCAACCCTTGCCCTTACACTAATCCTAACCCTACACCTAACACTAACACTAACCCTAACCCTAACCCTAACCCTAACGCTGACCCTTACCCTTACCCTAACCTAATCCTAACCCTAACCCTAACACCTAACCCTAAACCAAACCCTAACCCCTACCCTTATTCTAACACTAACCCTAACCCTAACACTTACCCTTACCCCAAACCCTACCCTAACCCTAACCCTAAACCTAACCCTTACCCTAACCCTAACCCTAACCCTAAACCTTACCCTTACCCTAATCCTAAACGTAACCCTAACCCTAACCCTAAACCTTACCCTTGCACTAAACCTAACCCTAACCCTTACCCTAAACCTAAACCTAACCCTAACCCTAACCTTAACCCTTACCCTTACCTTAACCCTAAACCTAACCCTAAACCTTACGCTTACCCTAACGCTTACCCTAAATCTAAACCTAAACCTAACCTTTACCCTTACCCTAACCCTAACCCTAACCTTAACCCCAACCCTAAACCAAACCCTAACCCTAACCATAACCCTTTTCCTAACCCTAACCCTAACCCTAACCCTAATCATTAACCTAACCCTAACACTAACCCTAACCCCTAACCCTAACCCTTACCCTTACCCTAATCCTAAACCTAACCCTAACCCTTACCCTTACCTTAACCCTTACCCTAACCCTAACCCTAACCTTAACCCTAACCCATATCCTTACCCTAAACCTAACACTAACAATAACCCTAAACCTAACCCTTAACTTGAACCTAACCCTTACCCTTACCATAACCCTAACCCTAAACCTAACCCTAAACCTTACCCTTCCCTAACCCTAAACCTAACCCTAACCCTAACCGTAACCCTAACCCTAACTCTAACTTAACCCTAACCCTTACCCTCACACTAACGCTAACCTTAACCCTAACCCTAATCCTAACCCTAACCCTAACACTAACCCTAACCCTAACCCAACGCTTGCCCTTACACTAATCCTAACCCTACACCTAACACTAACCCTAACCCTAACCCTAACCCTAACGCTGACCCTTACCCTTACCCTAACCCTAACCCTAACCCTAACCCCTAACTCTAACACAAACACTAACCCTTACCCTTATCCTAACACTAACCATAACCCTAACACTTACCATTACCCCAAACCCTACCCTAACCCTAACCCTAAACCTAACCCTTACCCCCACACTAACCCTAACCCTAACACTTACCCTTACCCTAATCCTAAACCTAACCATAACCCTAACCCTAACTGTTACCCTTACCCTTACTCTAACCCTAACCCTCACCCTATCCCTAACCCTAAACCTTACCCTTACACTAAACCTAACCCTAACCCTTACTCTAACCCTAACCCTAACCCTAACCCTAACCCCAACCAGAACACTTACCCTAACCCTAACCCTAACACTAACTCTTACCCTTACCCTTACCCTAAACCTAATCCTAACCCTAATCCCAATCCTAAACCTAACCCTTATCCTAACCCTAACCCTAACCCTTACCCTTATCCTAAACCTAACCCTAAATCTAACCCTAACCCTAACCCTAAACCTAACCTTAATCCTAACCCAAACCCTTGCCCATACACTAACCCTAGCCCTAACCCTAACCCTGACTCTAACCCTAACCCTAAACCTAACCCTTACACTTACCCTAACCCTAAACCTAACTCTAACCCTAACCCTAACCCTAACCCTAAACCTAACCCTAACCCTAACCTTAAACCTAACCCTTACCCTTACCCTAACCCTAACCCTAACCCTAACACATACCCTTACCCTAACCCTAAACCTAACCCTAACTTTAACCCTAAACCTAAACCTAAACCTAACCCTTACCCTTAACCTAACCAAAACCCTAACCGTAACACTTACCCTTACCCTAACCCTAACATTAACCCCAACCCTAAATCTAACCCTAACCCTAACCCTAAACCTTAGCTTCACCCTAACCCTAACCATAACACTAACACTTAACCTTACCCTAACCCTAACCCTAACCCTAAACCTAACCCTAACCCTTACACTTAACATAACCCTAACACTAACCCTATCCATTAACCTAACCCTAACCCTAACCCTAACCCCTAACCATAATACTAACTCTAACCCTAACACTTACCCTTACGCTAACCCGTACCCTAACCCTAACCCTAACACTTACCCTAACCCTACCCCTAACCCTAACCCTAACCCATACCCTTACCCTAACCCTAAACCTAACCCTAACCCTAACCCTAACCCTAACCCTTACCCTTATCCTAACCCTTACCCTAACCCTAACCTTATCCCTAACCCCTAAGCCTAACCCTAACCCTAACCCTTACCCTTACCTTAACCCTAACCCTAACCCTACCCTAACCCTAACACATACCCTTACCCTAACCGTAACCCTAACCCTAACTGTAACACTATCCCTAACTCTTATCCTTACCCTAACCCTAACACTTAACCTTACCGTAACCCTAACCCTAACCCTAACCCTAAACCTCAACCTAACCCTAACCCTAACCCTTAACCTTACCCTACCGCTTACCCTAACACTAACACTTACTCTTACCCCAAAACTAACCCTAAACCTAAACCTAACCCTTACCCTAACCCTAACCATAACCCTAACCCTAACCCTTACCCTTACCCTAACCCTAACCCTAACCCTACCCCTACCCCTAACCCTAACCCATACCCTTACCCTAACCCTAACCCTAACCCTAACCCTAACCCTTACCCTTATCCTAACCCTTACCCTAACCCTAACCTTATCCCTAACCCCTAAGCCTAACCCTAACCCTAACCCTTACCCTTACCTTAACCCTAACCCTAACCCTACCCTAACCCTAACACATGCCCTTACCCTAACCGTAAACCTAACCCTAACTGTAACACTATCCCTAACTCTTATCCTTACCCTAACCCTAACACTTACCCTTACCGTAACCCTAACCCTAACCCTAACCCTAAACCTCAAGCTAACCCTAACCCTAACCCTTACCCTTACCCTACCGCTTACACTAACACTAACACTTACTCTTACCCCAAACCTAACCCTAAACCTAAACCTAACCCTTACCCTTACCCAAACTATAACCCTAACCCTAACCCTTACCCTTACCCTAACCCTAACCCTAACCCTACCCCTAACCCTAACCCATACCCTTACCCTAACCCTAAACCTAACCCTAACCCTAACCCTAACCCTAACCCTTACCCTTATCCTAACCCTTACCCTAACCCTAACCTTATCCCTAACCCCTAAGCCTAACCCTAACCCTAAACCTTACCCTTACCTTATCCCTAACCCTAACCCTACCCTAACCCTAACACATACCCTTACCCTAACCGTAACCCTAACCCTAACTGTAACACTATCCCTAACTCTTATCCTTACCCTAACCCTAACACTTACCCTTACCGTAACCCTAACCCTAACCCTAACCCTAAACCTCAACCTAACCCTAACCCTAACCCTTACCCTTACCCTACCGCTTACCCTAACACTAACACTTACTCTTACCCCAAACCTAACCATAAACCTAAACCTAACCCTTACCCTTACCCTAACCATAACCCTAACCCTAACCCTTACCCTTACCCTAACCCTAACCCTAACATTAACCCCAACTCTAAACCTAATCCTAACCCTAACCCTAACCCTTACCCTAACACTAACCCTCACCCTAACCCTAACTCTAACACTAAACGTAACCCTAACTCTTATACTTACCCTAAAACTGACCTTAAACCTAACCCTAACCCTAAACCTAACCCTTATCCTTACACTAAACCTAACCCTAAACCTAACCCTAACCGTTACCCTTAAGCTAACCCTAACCCTAACCCTAACTCTTACCCTTACCCTAACCCTAACCCTAACACTAACCTTAACCCCAACCCTAAACCTAACCCTAACCCTAACCCTAAACCTTACCCTAACCCTAACCATAACCATAACACTAACACTTACACTTACCCTAACCCTAACCCTAACCCTAAACCTTATCCTAACCCTAAACCTAAACCTAATCCTAAAACCTTACCCTTTAAAGAACCCTAACACTAACCCTAACCCCTAACCCCTAAACCTAAACCTAACCCTAACCCTTACCCTTACCGTCACCTTAAACCTAACCTTAAATCTAACCCTTAACCGAAGCATAACCCTAACCTTAAACCTAAACCTTATCCTTACCCTAACCCTAATTCTAACCCTAACCCTAAACCTAACCCTAACCCTAAATTTACACCTTACCCTTACCCTCACCTTATCCCTAAACCTAACCCTAACCCTTACCCTTACCCTAACCCTAACTCTAACCCTAAACCTAACCCTAAGCCTAACCCTAACCCTTACCCTTACCCTTACCCTTACCCTAACCCTAATCCTTACCCTAACCCTAACCCTTAACCTAACCCTAACCCTAACCCTAAACCCTAACCCTAATCCTTAACTTAACCCTAAACCTAACCTAACCCTTACCCTTACCCTAACCCTAAACCTAACTCTAACCCTAACACTAACCCTAACCCTAACCCTTACCCTAACCCTAACCCTAACCCTAACCCTAAACCTAACACTAACCCTAAAACTAACCCTATCCCTAAAGCTGACCATTACCCTTTACCTAACCCTAACCCTAAACCTAACCCTAACACTAACCAAACCTTATCCCTAATCCGTAACCCTAACCCTAACCCTTACCATTATCCTAACGATAACCCTAACCCTAACACTTACCCTTACCATATCCCTACCCTAACCCTAACCCGAACCCTTACACTTACCCTAACCCCAACACTAACCCTAACCCTAACCCTAACCCGAAACATAACCGTGACCCTTACCCTTACCTGAACCCTAACCCTAAACCTAACCCTAAACCTTACCCTTACCCTAAACCTACACCTAACCCTTACCCTAAACCTAACCCTAAACCTAACCCTAACCCTTACCCTTACCTTAACCCTAACCCTAACCCTAATCCTAACCCTTACCCTTACCCTAACCATAACCCTAACCCTAACACATACCCTTACCATAACCCTAAACCTAATCCTAACTGTAACCATAAACCTAACTCTAACCCTAACCCTAACCCTAACCATAAACCTAACCCTAACCCTAACCTTAACCCTAACCCTTACCCTTACCCTAACCATAACCCTAACCCTAACACATACCCTTACCCTAACCCTAAACCTAACCCTAACTGTAACACTAAACCTAAACCTAAAACTAAACGTAAACCTTACCTTACCCTAACCATAACCCTAACAGTAACCTTACCCTTACCCTAACCCTAACCAAAACATTAACCCCAACCATAAACCTAACGTTAACCCTAACCTTAACCCTTACCCTAACCCTAACCCTTACCCTAACACTAACACTAACACTTAACCTTATCCTAACCCTAACCATAACCCTAAACCTTATCCTAAACCTAACAATAACACTAACCCTAACCCTTACACTTAACATTACCCTAACACTAAACCTAACCCTTACCCTAACCCTAATCCTAACCCTAACCCCTAACCATAATACTAACCCTAACCCTAACACTTACCCTTACACTAACCCCTACCTTAACCCTAACCCTAACGCTTACCCTAACCCTACCCCTAACCCTAAACCTAACCCGTACCCTTAACCTAACCCTAAACCTAAACCTAACCCTAACCCTAACACTTACCCTTACCCTAACCCTAACCATAACCCTAAACCTTATCCTAAACCTAACCCTAACACTAACCCTAACCCTTACACTTAACATTACCCTAACACTAAACCTAACCCTTACCCTAACCCTAATCCTAACCCTAACCCCTAACCATAATACTAACCCTAACTCTAACACTTACCCTTACACTAACCCCTACCCTAACCCTAACCCTAACGCTTACCCTAACCCTACCCCTACCCCTAAACCTAACCCGTACCCTTAACCTAACCCTAAACCTAAACCTAACCCTAACCCTAAACCTTACCCTTACCTTAACCCTAACCCTAACCCTACCATAACCCTAAAACATACCCTTACCCTAACATTAACCCTAACCCTAACTGTAACCCTAACCCTAACTCTTATCCTTACCCTAACCCTAACCCTAACCCTAACCTTAACCCTAACCCTTACCATTACCCTAACCCTAACCCTAACCCTAACCCTAACCCTAACCCTTACTCTTACCCTAACGCTTACCATAACCCTGACCCTAACCCTTACTCTTACCCCAAACCTAACCAAAACCTAAACCTAACCCTTACCCTTACCCTAACCATAACCCTAACCCTAACCCTTACCCTTACCCTAACCCTAACCCTAACATTAACCCCAACCCTAAACCTAACCCTAACCCTAACCCTAACCCTTACGCTAACCCTAACCCTAACCCTAACACTACCACTTAACCTTACCCTAACCCTAACCCTAACCATAAAGCTTATCCTAACCCTAACCCTAACCCTTACACTCAACATAACCCTAACACTAATCTTAACCCTTACCCTAACCCTAACCCTAACCCTAACCCCTAACCATAATCCTAACCCTAACCCTAACACTTAACCTTACGCTAACCCCTACCCTAACCCTAACCCTAATGCTTACCCTAACCCTAACCCTAACCCTAACCCTTACCCTAACCCTAAACCTAAACGTAGCCCTAACTCCAACCCTAAACCTATCCTTATCCTAACTCTAACCCTAACCCTAACCCTAAACCTTACCCTTACCCTAAAACTAACCCTAACCCCCACCCTAAACCTAACCCTAACCCTAACCCTAACCCTTACCCTTACCTTAACCCTAACCCTACCCCTAACCCTTACTCTTACCTTAACGCTAACCCTAACCCTAACCCTAACCCTTACCCTAACCCGAACCCTAACCCTAACCCTAACCCTTACCTTATCCCTAGCCCTAACATTAACCCTAACCCTAACCCTTACCCTTGCACTAAAACTAACACTAAATCTAACCCTAACCCTAACCCTAAACCTAACCCTAACCCTAAACCTAACCCTTGCACTTACCCTAAATCTAACCCTAACCCTAACCCTAACCCATAACCCTAAACCTAAACCTCACCTTTACCATTACCCTAACCCTAAACCTAACCCTACCCCTAACCCTAACCAGAACACTTACCCTAACCCTAACCCTAACACTAACACTTACCCTTACCCTACCCCTAAACTTAACCCATACCCTAAACCTAACCCTAACCCTAACCCTTACCCTAATCATAACCCTAACCCTTACCCTAATCCTAACACTAACCCTAACCCTAACCCCTAACCCTAAACCTTAACATAATCTTAACCCTAACCCTAACCCTAACCCCTACCCTTACCCTAACCCTAAACCTAGATCTAACCCTAATCCTAATCCTAACCCTAACCCTTAACCTAACCCTAACCCTAACCCTTACCCTTACCCTAACCCTAACCCTAAATCTAACCCTAACCCTAAAACTAAACCTAACCCTAACCCTAACCCTAACCCTAACCCTTGCCCTTACCCTATCCCTAGCCCTAACCCTAACCCTTACTCTAACCCTAACCCTAAACCTAACCCTTACACTTACCCTAACCCTAAACCTAACCCTAACCCTAATCCCTAAACCTAACCCAAACCCTAACTCTAACCCTTACCCTTAATCTAAACCTAATCCTAACTCTAACCCTTGCCCTTACCCTAACCCTAAACGTAAACCTCACCCTAACTTAACCCAAACCCCTAACCTAACCCTAACCTTTACCCTTACCCTAACCATAACCCTAACCCTAACCCTAACCCTAACCAGAACACCTACCCTAACCCTAACTCTAACCCTAATCCTTACCCTTACCCTTACCCTAAACCTAAACCTAACCGTAACCCTAAACCTAACCCTAAACCTAACCCTAACCCTAACCCTAACCCTTCCCTAACCCTAACCTTAACACCAACACTACACCTAACCCTAAGCCTAACCCTAAACCTTACCCTTTCCCTAACACTAACTCTAACCCTAAACCTAACCCTAACCATAACCATAACAATAACCCTAACCCTTACCCTAACCTTAACCCTAATCCTAACCCTTACCCTTACACTTACCCTAACCCTAACCCTAAAACTAAACCTAACCCTAACCTTAACCCTAACCCTTACCCTAACCTTCACCCTAAACCTAACCCTAACCCCTAACCCAAACCCTAAACCTAACCCTTACCCTTATTCTAACCCTAACCCTAAACATAACCCTAACCCTAACCCTAACCCTTACACTTACCAAAACCCGAACCCTAACCCTAAACTTTACCCTTACCCTAAGCCTAACCCTAACACTTACCCTAAAACTAACCCTAAACCTAACCCTTTCCCTTACCTTAACCCTAATCATAACCCTTACCCTTACCCTAACGCTAACTCTAACCCTAAACCTAACAGTAACCCTAACCCTAACACATAACCTTACGCTAACCCCTACCCTAACCCTAACCCTAACACATAACCTTACCCTAACCCTAACCCTAACCCTAACCCTAACCATAACCCTAACCCTAACCCTAAACCTAACCCTAACCCTTACCCGTACTCTCACCCAAACCCTAACCTTAAACCTAACCCTAACTCTAACCCTAACCCTAAACTTAACCCTAACCCTTGTCCTTACCCTAACCTAACTCTAACCCTAACCCTAAACCTAAACCTAACCCTAAACTTAACCCTTACCTTTACACTAACCCTAACCCTAAACCTAACCCTAATCCTTACCCTTACCCTAAGCCTAACCCTAACCCTAACCCTAACCCTAACCTTAACCCTCACACTTATCTTTACCCTAACCTAACACTAACCCTAAACCTAACCCTAACCCTAAATCTAACCCTTACCCTTACCCTAACCCTAACCCTAAACCTAACCCTAACCCTTACCCTTACCCTAAACCTAATCCTAACACTCACCCTTACCCTAAACGTAACCCTAAAACTAATCCTAGCCCTAACCTTAACCCTAATCCTTACCCTAACCCTAACCCTAACCCTAACCCTAAACCTAACACTAACCCTAACCCTTACCCTTACCCTAACTCTAACCCTAACACTTATCCTAACCCTAACCCTAACCCTAACCCTAACCTTAACACTTACCCTAACCCGAACCCTAACCCTAAACCTTACCCTTACCCTAAACCTAACCCTAAGTCTTACCATAACCCATACACCGAACCATTAACCTAACCCTAAACCTAATCCTAAACCTAACCTTAACACTTACCCTAACCCTTACCCTAACCCTAACTATAAAGCTAACCCTAACCCTAACCCTAATCCTAACTGTAACCCTAACACTAAACCTTACCCTTACCCTAACCTTAACCCTAAACCTGATCAAACCCTTACCCTTACACTAACCCTACCCCTAACCCTAACCCTAACCCTTACCCTTACCCTTACCCTAACCCTAACTCTAACCCTAACGCTTGCCCTTACCCTAACCCTAACCCTAAATCTAACCGTAACCCTAACCCTAAACCTAACCCGAAATCTAAACATAAACCTTGCCCTTTCCCTAAACCTAATCCTAACCCTAACCCTAACCCATAACCCTAACCCTAACCCTAACGTTTACCTTTACCCTAACCCTAACCCTAACCATAACCCTTACCTTTACCCTTACCCTAACCCTAAACCTAACCCTAACGCTAACCCTAACCCTAACCCTAACCCTAACCCTTAACCTAACCCTAAAACTATTCCTAACAACTAACACTAACCCTTACCCTAACCCTATCCCTAACCCTAACGTTAACCCTAACACTTACCCTTACCCTCACCCTAACCATAACCCTAACTCTAACCCTAACCTTAACCCTAACCCCAACCCTAATGCTTACCCTTACCCTAACCCTAAACCTAACCCTAACCCTAACACTAACACTAACGTTAACCCTAACCCTATCCCTTACTCTTACCCTAATCCTAACACTAACACTAACAATAACCCTTACCCTAACCCTAAACCTAACCCTAACATTTACCCTGACCCTAAACCTTACCCTAACCCTAACCCTAACCCCTAACCCTAACCCTTAACCTAATACTAACCCTAACCCTGACCCTAAACCTTACCCTTAATCTAACCCTAAAACCAACCCCAACCCTAACCCTAACACTAAACCTAACCTTAACCCTAACCCTAACGCTTACCATTACCTTAAACCCTGCCCTAACCCTAACGCTAATCCTAACCCTTACCCTAACACTAACCCTAAACCTTACACTTACCCTTACCCTAACACTAAACCTAACCTTAACCCTAACCCTAACCCTAAACCTTACCCTTATCATAACCCTAACCCTAACCCTAACCCCAAACCTTAACCTTACCCTAAACCTAACCCTAACCCTTACCCTAATTCTAACCCTAACCCTAACCCTTACCCTTAACTTAACCCTAACCCTAACCCTATCCCTAACCTTACCCTTACCCTAAACCTAACCCTAACCCTTACCCTAACCCTAACCCTAACCCTAAACCTTACCCTTACCCTAAACCTAACCCTAACTCTTACCCTAAACCTAACCCTAACCTTAACCCCAACCCTAAACCTAACCCTAACTGTAACCCTAACCCTTACCCTAACCCTAACCCTAACCCTAAACCTAACCCTAACCCAAACCATAACCCTTACCATAACCCTAACCCTAAACCTAACTCTAACCCTTACCCTTACCCTAACCCTAACTCTAAACCTAACCGTAACCCTAACCTTAACCCTAACCCTTACCCTTACCCTTATCCTAACCCTAAGCCTAACCCTAACCCCAAGCTAACTCTAAAGCTAACCCTTACCCTTAGCCAAACCCTCACCCTAAACCTAACCCTAACCCTAAACCTAACCCTTACCCTTGGCCTAACCCTAACCCTAAACCTAACCCTAACCCTTACCTTCACCCTAACCCTAAACTTAACCATAACCCTAACCTTAACCCTAACCTTAATCCTTACCCTTATCCTTAACCTAACCCTAACCCTCACCCTAACCCTAAACCTAATCCTAAACTTAACCCTTACCATTAACCTAACACTAACCCCAAACGTAACACTTACCCTAACACTAAGCCTAACCCTTACCCTAACCCTTAACCTTACCCTAACCTTACACTACCCTAAACCTAACCCTGACCCTAACCTTAACCCTAACGCTTACCCTTACACTAACCCTAACCCTAACCCTTAACGTAACCCTTACACTTAACATAACCCTCACCCTAACCCTAACCATAACCCCTAAGCCTAAGCCTACCCCTAACGCTAACCCTTACCCTTAACCTAACCCCAACCCTAACCCTGACCCTAACCCTTACCCTTACCTTAACCCGAACCCTAACCCTAACACATACCCTTACCCTAACTCTAACCCTAACCCTAACATTAACACATATCCTTACCGTAATCCTAACCCTAACCGTAACCGTAACCCTAACGCTAACCCTAACCCTAATCCTAACCTTTACCCTTACCCTAACCCTAAACCTAAACTTAACCCTAACCCTAACCCTAACACTAACACTAACGCTAACTCTAACCCTAACCCTAAACCTAACCCTTAACCTAACCCTAACACTAATCCTAACAACTAACCCTAACCCTTACCCTAAACCTAACCCTAATCCTAACCCTACCCCTAACGCTAAACCTAACCCTAACCCTAACCCTAACTCTAGCCCTAGCCCTACCCCTAACCCTTACCCTACACCTAACCACTAACCCTAACCCTTACCCTTACCCTGACCCTAACCCTAACCCTTACCCTTACAATAACCCTAACCCTAACTCCAACCCTAACCATAACCCTAACCCTAATACTTACCCTAACCCTAATCCTAACCCTTACTCTAACCCTAACCCTAACCTCAACCTTAATCTAACCCTAACCCTAACCCTTACCCTTACCCTAAACCTAACCCTAACCCTAAACCTTACCCTAGCCCTAACTCTTAACCTAAACTTAACTTTAACCCTAACCTCAACCTTAACCCTAACCCTAACCCTAAACCTAACACTAAACCTAACCTTAACCCTAACCCTTATCCTAACCTTAACCCTATCGCTAACACTTACCCTTACTCTAAACCCTGCCCTAACCCTAACGCTAACCCTAAACCTTACCCTAACCCTAATCCTAAACCTTACCCTTACCCTTACCCTAACACTAAACCTAAACTTAACCCTAACCCTAACCCTAAACCTTACCCTTATCCTAACTCTAACCCTAACCCTAACCCTAAACCTTACCCTTGCCCTAAACCTAACCTTAACCCTAAGCCTTACCCTTATCTTAACCCTAACCCTAACCCTCTCCCTAAGCTTACCCTTACTCTAAACCTAACACTTACCCTAACCCTAACCCTAACCCTAACTCTAAACCTTACCCTTACACTAAACCTAACCCTAACACTGACTCTAAACCTAACCCTAATCCTAACTCTTACCCTAACCTTAACCCCAACCCTAAACCTAACCGTAACTGTAACCCTAACCCTTACCCTTACCCTAAACCTAACTCTAACAAAAACCCTAACCCTTACCCTAACCCTAACCCTAATCCTAACTCTAACCCTTACCCTTACCCTGACCCTAACCCGAACCCTAAACCTAACCTTAACCCTAACCTTAACCCTAAACCTTACCCTTAGCCTTACCCTAACCCTAAGCCTAACCCTAAACCTAACGGTAACCCTAAACTTAACCCTTACCCTTACCCTTACCCTTAGCCTAACCCTAACCCTAAACCTAACCCTAACCCTAAACCTAACCTTACCCTTGGCCTAACCCTAACCCTACCCCTAACCCTTACCATAACCCTAACCCTAACCCTAAACCTTACCCTAAACCTAACCCTAACCCTAACCCTTACCCTTACCTTAACCCTAACCCTAACCCTAACCCTAACCATTACACTTACCCTAACGCTAAACCTAACCCTACCCCTAACCCTAACCCTTACCCTTACCCTAACACTAAATCTAACCTTAACCCCAACCCTAAACCTAACCCTAACCGTAACCCTAACCTTTATCCTTACCCTAACCCTAACCCTAAACCTAACCCTAACCCTAACACTAACCCTTACCCTATCCCTAACCCTAATCCTAACTCTAACCCTTACCCTTACATTAACCCTAACCCTAAACCTAACCCTAACCCTAACCTTAACCCTAAAACTTACACTTACCCTAACCCTAAACGTAACCCTAAAAATAACCCTAACCCTAACCATTACCCTTAGCCTAACTCTAACCATAAACCTAACCCTAAACCTTACCCTTACCCTCACCTTCACCCTAAACCTAACCTTAACCCTAACCCGAACCCTTATCCCGCTAACCCTAACCTTAACCCTAACCCTTATCCTTACCCTAACCCTAACACTAACACTAACCATAAACCTAACTCTAACCCTAAAACTAACCCTTACCCTTACCCTAACCCTAACCCTAACCCTAACGTAACCACTAAGCCTAACCCTAACCCTAACGCTAACCCTTACCCTTTTCCTGACCCTAACCCTCACCCTAACCCTAACCCGTACCCTTACCCTAACCCTAAACCTAACCTTAACCATAACCCTAACCCTAAACCTTACCCTTACCCTAACCAGAACCGTAACCCTAACTCTAACCCTACACATAACACTAACCCTAACACTTACAGCACCCTAACCCTAACCCTAACCCTATCTCTAACCCCTAAGCCTAACCATAACCCTAACCCTAACCCTTACCCTTATCCTAACCCTAACCCTAACCCTAACACTTACCCTTACACTAAACCCTATCCTAACCTTAAAGCTAATCTTAACCCTTACCCTAACCCTAACCCTAACCCTTACCCTTACCCTAACATTAAAAGTAAACCTAACCCTAACCCTAAACCTAACCCTAACCCTTACCCTAAACCTAACCCTAACCCTTACCCTTACCCTAACCCTAAACAGAAACCTAACCCTAACCCTAAACCTAACCCTAACACTTACCCTAACCCTAACCCTTACCCTTACCCTAACCCTAACCCTAAACCTAAACCTACCCCTAACCCCAACCCTTACCCTTACCCTAACACTAAACCTAAACTTAACCCTAACCCTAACCATAACCCTTGCCCTTATCCTAACTCTATCCATAATCCTAACCCTAACCCTTACCATAACCCTAACCCTAACCGTAAACCTTAACCTAAACCTAACCCTGACCCTAAACCTTACTCTTACCTTAACCCTAACCCTAACCCTTACACTTAGCATAACGCTAACCCTAACTCTACCCCTAACCCTAATCCTTACACTTACCCTAACACTAAATCTCACCATAACCCCAACCCTAAACCTAAACCTAACCGTAACCCTAAACCTTATCCTTGCCCTAACCCTAACCCTAATCCTAACCCTAAACCTAACCCTAACCTAACCCTTACCATATCCCTAACCCTAATCCTAACTCTAACCCTTACCCTTACCCTAACCCTACCCCTAAAAATAATCCTAACCCTAACCTTAACCCTAACCCTTACCCTTACCCTAACCCTAACCCTAACCCTAACCCTAACCCTAACATTAACCCTTACCCTTAGCCTAACTCTAACCTAAACCTAACCCTAAACCTAACCCTAACCCTAACCCTA